>OX411309.1:138227222-138769722 GCA_948150685.1 Rhaphigaster nebulosa
GAATTGAGATAATTATTTAAAATACTAGTTTTACTAACGGATGCCTTGCTAAGAACTAGTAATATTTAGGACGGGTATTACCGGATATCTTTTTGGACTCGTTTCAACCGAAAACATAAACTTCAAACTGGTTCTTACTCGGAACGTACTGAGATTCTGGCTTTTCCAAATGGCATAAATGTAATAGAGTAATGTAATAATTATATATATATATATATATATATATATATATATATATATATATATATAAAAACTACCGATTCCTAAGTTTAAATAGGATAAATTGGTAATATTAGCAACAAAAAAAATTTTAAACTGACAAAGGCTTTTATGTATTCTGTTTCCTTAATTTTTTATCGTACGATTAGGACTGGATTTTCACAAGTAATTTTGTATAATACATAGTTTGGTTAGTATATTTATTTTTAAAGGTGTAGTAATTTATATTATATTTAAAAAAACATCTAAAATAATTTAATGGACATACAGGATTGAATGATTAATGGTTTCTGATGTAGAAGAAACATTTTATACCTGGGCTTTTAAACTTCTTGTTGTGAATCCCACCTAGCTCTCTTCTATTCTTACCTGCTTCCAATTAAGTCATATAAGCATTCCTTTGTAACGGCTCGGTTTTATAATAAATTCCATTCATTTTTGTCATTTAAAACAGTAAATACATTTTATTTATTTTTAATTAAGACCAATCCTGAAGAGTAACGATAGAGTTATGTGAAATGTAAAAAGATCATGGGATCAATCTGGATGTAAACACCCAAAAACTATAATAGTGCAATCTGCTTGTAAAATTATTATTTAAAAAACTCTTTAAAAGTTTATATTTTATTTTAAAGTTTAGTCACGAAAATCGTCTCAAAACATCGATCTGAATTCCACAAAGTTCTTTGAAGTTTTTTTTTTAAAAAAAGTTTAAAATTTAATTAAAATTCATGATAAATGTGGTTGAGGAAGCACCTACCTGACAGAGCAGGTTTGTAGCTAGGAGGGAAAACTCATCTGCCTCTGGACGTCAAAAAGTTGAAAATTAAAATTGTCTGCTATATTATTGCTAATATCAGTCCGATTTAGATTTTTTTGTATGCTTAGTTTAGTATAAAATTAAATTATCTTTCAAGTGAGCATCAAGATCATTCTGGGAGTTGTATAGTTATCGAGTTAACGAAAACTGACAGGTTTCCATAGAAAAATGTAGAGAATACTTTATAAACCTTTTTTTAAAGTTCAATACGTTATATCTTTGTTTATAACAGTCTGATTTAGCCAATTTTTGGATTCAGGGTGCTGTGATACGCAAAGATCGGTTGAAAATTGCACATCAAAATTTTGATCCGATTAAAAAACTTATATCACTGTTGAACTATAAGGACATTAAACTTCTTGCTTGTTTTTTTTAATAATGTTTGCATACTCTAGGTTACTTTCTGTCACTCTAATCGTACTGATAAGAATGTAACTCCGCGAGCTACGCCCCCCTTGCACCATTAAGTCAAGTGAAGGTACTGTTATCTAGCTGAATACGTTGAAACTTAAGGGCGGAACTACTCAGTTTTTGCATCATTGGAAAGAGCGATTTTCTCACTGAAAATGGGCCAAAAATGGAGCTCTGTTAATAATAGTATCATTCAAAAGTGACTAGTCCGAAAATATGGAGGGAATAAATATTACTATTGTTAATATCGTTCCTCAAAGTTTGATATTATTGTTTTTAATTTAAACATGTTTGTTTCTTCTCTTCATCTCCTCCTACCAGGTGTCCTGTTATAGGGAACTCAGGTAGTGTTGTATAAACGTCAGAATACGGAACCTGAACATCCCAAGAGGCTGGAGAACTCTTTTTGGCTGGACTTTGAGGGATTTGAGCCCCAATATGTCAGAAGTAAGAAGGGATTTGTAGAATAGGCTGTAGCATTTCTAACCATTTTCACCATAAATAATCTTCTCTGTCATCCTACGGTTCTATACCTGTTTGTGCGTTTTATGATCTCCAAACCCTTTTTTTAGGAGGGGGGGGGCTTTAATTTTTTTTAAGTTAAAGGTTTTTTAACTTGCAATGTTAACCATTTATCAATCATATGTTATGCTATCAATCAGCTGATTATCAACTTGAAGACCTTGAAAATAAGCTACCTACCAAATAATTAATTATTTAATCGATGAATGTAGTATTAAAAATATTCTCTGATAGTGATTGTTAATATTCGCCAATTCGTTTGGAGTAAGTCCGAAAATTTTTCCTAATAGTCTCATTTCTCACTTACATCGGGGAAAGAGGACATTCGCCAAGCTAAGGCGTCAATATTGGGAAAATTGTGGGGAACCGTGTCTTATCACTTAAAACTAAAAAATATTACTTTGTGAAATGTGTTACTTCATTATTTAGTTATGGAAGGACATTGTATAGTGGCGAATGGCAAAATTTTCAAGATTGGCGTGGATTTCTATGTTTATCTGCCCATACTGAATCGAAATGAACCATAATCAAGTGGCTAACCATTCCTGAGACGTTGTATGTAAGAAATGGTGAAGAAAATTGTCAAAATTCAGGATTTCTAAAAGAAGCCCGTGTTATGTACCATTTCCTGTATTTGATGGATAAAATCCCTTTTACCCAAATGCCACAAAATTTAGCATGATACGTTAATAAGAGTGCAATGGCTTTTCAGAGGGGGAGGGTTTAAATTTATTTTCGAGGGAGGAATTTAATGAGAAAGGAAGTAATCATTAAGTGTCTAAAATCGCCAAGTAGGCCCATAAGCTTTAAAGATTAGGCGTACGAAGATGGGGGGTTGGATTGGGGGATATACCCCTCTCCGAAATGCAAAAAAAACCCCTAAATTTTGTATTTTAACAATGATTTTTGATCTACTTTTTATGCTTAGCCTCAAAACTTAATTCCAATTTGGCGATTATGGACATTTAGTTGATTACTTGTTTTAGTTGTGGACTTCTGCTTATGAAATCTTCCTTTAAAAAAATTCTGCCTACTCCTTTGCTTAAGATAATTTTTTATTTAATCATGTTAAAAAGTGGATTGAGTGTATATTGATTTTCGCTTTTTTTTCCTCGTAACTTTGCATTCTTTTCGACTCAAAACTGACCCCAGCAGCATCTCAAGTTTTGTCGAAAACTGATCTGTAGTTTTCGAGAATGGTAGACTTTTAAATTATTTATTTTTTTAGTAGAGAAAAATCTGAAACGTGTATAGTAAGTGAGATATTTAACTTTTGACTCCATCTTAGATAGTTTGGAAAATTATAAATTTATTTATATAAATTATTTTTGGATAGATGTATTGAAATGAGCAACTTGTTGAAGTTTATATTTAATTAAGGTCTGTTTTGGTAAACATTGACAGGGGAGGGATGGAAGGTGGAGGGGATTGGGGACAGGTAGTGGTGGGGGAAGTCCCTTATAAGCACGTCGAGCCTGGAAATTATTCAGTACTCTCTTGTGCCTCGAGTGTAGTGTGTAAGTGATCTTGTCATGGAGTCTCCTACTGATATATTTTCATGCGCAAGGTATTTACACATTTTGCTTATATTACTTTTTCAGATTTTTCTATGTTGTATTTTCAGGGCCCTTACAAATTTAACTTACGTTTTTCGGCGATTTGAAAAATTTATTTTTATATTATCATCTTAGAAATGGTCTGTCAATAATATTAGATTGTTCAATATTTAGATTAATTTTTATAAAAATTTAACTCAAGATTTGCTAATTATTCGAGTAAAAATGAGAGTTTTTATGGTTTATTATTCAGTTCAGTAATGTGCCTGCTCTAGATTATACTATCAATAGCGTTCCCGTTGCATTCATTATATAAATTTGTTATTATAATTCGCACTTCCTATTTCCTCTTATTCTTGTTTCGATCCTCTCTTGAAGATAATCTCGGCCATGTTTAGCAATATTAAAATTGTTGATAGTTCACCTCTTGATTCAATAAAAAAAAAAAAATATAAAAAAGATAAGATTCCGTGTGAAACTGATTACAGTCCTAATATTTTTTTTTTATTATATAAGTTATATTTATATTATTTTTCTTTCATTATTATTTGTATTTTAAATCGTTTATCGTTGAATTGGAAGAGTGTTTTGTTTATATAGTGATAACGCTGTATAAACATCACAGTTCCAATTCATTTATAAATACAACATTAAAGATAGTCTTATGGTGATTTAGTATTTATTTGTAATTTTTGTGTATTTCCTAAAGACAGAGTTCGTTATTAATTACGCGAGTTGTCCCAGTGACATCAAAAATTATGTCAAGTGTTATGTGTGTGTATGGAGCTTTATCAGTTTTGGTTCAGATAGCAGCACCCTACAGGGTTTGAAGTGTGTAAAGAAATTATTATGTTAGTATGCAATTTACATTTAAATTACATTTTTATGGATTTTTTTTCGTATTTTTTTTTAAACAAACATTTAGTTTTTTTTATATAAAATTAAAATTGCATGGTATTGTATTTTTCGTATAAATTCGAACGTAAACGTTAGTTGGAATGGTAGGTACCAGATAGCGCTACTTGACTACTTACTCTTGATCTCGCTGTGTCGAGCTCCTCTCTGTGTTTACGGAAATAAAGCTGTTCAAATTTGGCTTGGAAATCTTTAATTTTTCTTTTTTTAATTATTAATTTATTTATAAGTATTAGAAAATATTAAAAATTGATATTCTATATAAATTTGATCCTGTATTATAATATAATTCAGAAATGCTCAACCGTCGTACACTTCCCCTACCTGATTTGATTAACAAACTAGAGCTGCTTATAAATTCACCATGAGCTGTGCTATTTCAAACTAGTCTTACAACTTGTAATATCCAGTTTCGAGTTCCAGATATTTCTTCTCCCTTTATTTGGTATTTTTATTATTTAGTGGTCCATTCAAGTTTCGCCCCAACGCCGTTGTTTGCCTTTGTTAGAAACTCCCCACGTCAAAGGGAATTTGAATTATTCAAAATCTCTTCCCCGACGTGTGTATTTTTATAAAATTATATGTTTGTACTGAAGAAAATGCTTCCATGTTTGCAAGATTTCTTTCAATTATTGATTTTTATTGTTTAACACGTTTCTAGGCAAAAATTTACATATGAATAATTGTGAAATTTTTAATTAATGATTGTAGTCGAATGATAAGTAATGTTATCGTTAAAAATAATTTTTATGTTGTTCGTAATTTAACTTTTTTTAAAATTCTGCTTCGTTTCTTGATTGTTAATATTTTCAATAAATAAAAATTCAATAAATTAAAAATATTTTTCAAGATAAAAAAAATTGACCGCTTAACATTGGCTGTATACGAAGCTTATCTACTCGGTTCCCACCACCTTCGATAGGTGGCGTTAAAAAGAATGTGGTGGGATGCCTTTAGTTTTTTTATGTCCGAATTATCCTGTAATAGCTTCTTAGTTTTTATTATCGAATTTCTTTATCGTTTCTTATCATTTTTGATAATTTATATAGGTGCCTCACAAAAATTATTAAGTGCTCACAGATAAATGGATACGTGGATTATTTAGGAGGAAACTTATTGAATTTTACAAAAATTTATTTAAATTTAGTTATTCTGTTATTTTAAATTTGCTTTATCTTGCTTTAGATACAAAATTTTTTGAGTTATATTTTCTCTTAAAGTTTCACAGAAATTCCTGCCCAATACCAAAATATACTTTAACGCATAATATACTTACAAATCCTTAAAGGATTTTGTTGAAAATGATTTCTGTTTAAAAAAAATATTTAAAAAAAAAATAGTTTAATTAACCTTTGTAATTCACTTCTGACACTTATTTGATTTTTTTAAAGAAATAATTTGCTTACTTTAATTTTCATAAAAAAAATGTTCGTTACATTAAAATTCACTTACTTCATGCCATACATCCTGGTGATTTTTCAAAGCTAATTTACTTTACCCCCGTCATTTACTATCATCTTATATTTATCAAGTTAGGTCGAATATTTATGAATATTCATAAATATAGTCACCGGAATTAAATGTTCCTTTTTTGTTTTATTATTCAAATTTTTCCAATTGTAAATCGCATTCTATGTATCTCATTGATAATCGTATCATATCCCGCCAAAATCTCCCTTAATAACTTAATTTTCTCCTTCTTATGATTATCAATTACAATTCTATTTTCGACACCATTATTAACTAACAGTGCATCTGTTGTCCGAGAGGTGAAAGTCCTGCCATTTTTAACACCTGTCGTGTAAGCCAATGGCTGGAGGTAATTATATGCCTTCACAGAATTTTAAGGGGGCATTAGGGTCAAGAACCCGGGAAAATTTTTCGCGCCGGCGGGAATTCCTTCCCTCCCTATGAGGGGGAGGTAGGAATTTGCCACTTCATTTAGGTATTACTTTATATATATATTTTTTTTATTGGTTTTTTAATATGCGATTACAAAGTAATATCGTTCAGCTTAAAATTCAGTTTCATTTCAAATTGTTAAAGTTTGCTTGATAATATATTAAGTAATTAAAAAAAAAAAAATCATTTAACTTAAGAAGTGTAAGGATATACACTTGAATGTTATTTTTAATTTTTTTTTCTTTTATTTTTTTACTGTTTTCCTGAATAATGTTTTGAAAACTAAATTACCCTCTTGTAATTGTGATGATTTACACCGATTACTGGGGGTAGGTACCCCAAGGGGCCGACAGGGGTTGGACGAGAGCGGTGGGGGGCCGAGGTACCCACACTTTAGGCGCCAGTTCAGTGCCTCCATCCGAGGCCTACTGTTCTCAACAAGATGGTCAGATCGTATTCTCAGTCTCCAATAACCATGCACTTGGATATCAAACAGCAACATCGTCAACCATTAGGCCCACGTACAGAGAGGTAATATATATTGTCTTTACCTTTTCAAAAGGCATTTTCCGCACGATTTCAGAACCGGTTCTAGCGCCAGGAATTCCTGGTAATTTTCCCCCTTTTTGCATTCCTTTGTTGTATTGGAATCCCTTTGTATTAGTTATGTATTGGTTTGTTTCTGTTCGCTTGAACTTTTAAGCTGGTTTTAACCTATTGAATTGTCTAGTTATTGTTTCTAAAGTGACTTAACTTTATAACCCTAACCTATACCATTTGGAAGTGTACTGTTTGGAACGTAACTTCGCTAGAAGTTTCGATATTATAACCTTAGTTATTTTGTAATCTGTTTTTAATCTAATATTTATAGTCTAAACACATTGCTTCTGATGATATTGAAACTATTTCAGCTGGAAAAAGTTCATTTGTTTTTTTTTTTAACTTAGTAGTTGCCAAGCTTATATAATTTACTACCTTCAACCCTTTTATAGTTAAAATTACTAAATAGTGAACTTTTTAACGTTTTTTTTTTCAAATTTAAATATTTAAATTATTTAAAACTTGAACTTAGTAAACTAAGCAATTCCATTATTTACAGATTATTCCAGAGTGGACTTCGTGTGAGTACACCACCAGGAAGATGTGGGCGAAGGTTCATCTTCGACGAAAACAGTCCTGTCCTGAAGAGTCCTTCAGGATACACAGTCGTAGTGAGGCAGAGGAACCTCCTCCTCGAAGACGCAGATGCGAATTCCCAAGATTCAGCAATCTCAGAGGGATCCTTTAGGTTAGTTCCTTTACTTCCTTTAAAGTTAGTGTTGTTTAAATAATGAAACAAACTAAAATGATGATACTAATATTATTCAGAGCATTGGGTTCTGAAACTCATTGATGAGAACTAACTTCTGATTTTAACATTAAATTTTATAAGTCATAAATGTTAACATTTTCAAGATAGTAAATAGCGATTGATTTTTATTTTTAGATTCGCTCAGCCAAGCGGCTTTGCGCCTAAAAGGACTGAATCCCCGAGACGATGCCTGAAATTCTCAAGTGAAAACTTGTCATCCCTGTCGTCATTGTCTTCGCTCTCTTCAGACAGTGGTTGCTCCTCCAATGATGGGTTTGCTGAACTCGCTCCTACAGATGAAGATTCCAATTCCTACCCAACCAACCTCGGCAGCCTTCTGTCAGGATCGCTGTCGACACCGTTGCGTGCAAGGAAGCGTAGGAGTTCCCCACTGAAAAGCGGGGCTAAGAGAGCGAAGCCACTCGGCGATAGAGCGTCAGAAGAGAACAAGGGCACTCTTTTCCAATATGGTTTCACCAGGAAGACAAAGTTGGAACATTCTACATCTGATTCCGAACTCCTGTTGGCTCTTCATAGATGTAAGTATTTTAATTTGCAAATTTAATTCTTAAAAAAAATATCTGCATCTAAAAGCAGACTTTCGCTGGTACTGTCTAGCATAGCGGTTGGTAGTCTACTACTGCTTCGAGGGAATAGAATGGGACATATTTTGTTGGCACTGCTCGGTTCGAGGTTATGTTATCATGTCGAAGCAGAGCTTTGATGGTAACTCTCACATTTCAAAGGTTCCTATATTACCCTTTTTTTTTTTTTCATCCTGTTGGACAAAATTAAATGAAAAATTTAAGCAAAACTATAGCTAATCAATTTTATGGGATTGATTACCTACTTTTAACTCATTACATTTTAGATCTCATATTAATTTTTAATAATAATGAAAGAAATTTTCATCTTAAATAAATATTCAAATTCAAACATTGAAAAATCAAAATTTCTTTTTTAATTAAAGTACTGATTTACAAATCACACAATGATAAAATATCATTTGTTGTGATTTCATTACAAATATAGGATATTTATTACTGAAATGATCTTACGAATAACAGTCATTGTTGTCCAAATTAATAAATTTATAATCACAGATTATACACACCTATAGTTCTTCTATTTTCTATTCAAACTGCTATAAGAAGCTATCACTCTGTAGAAGTTGGACATTAATTTGTAGTTCAATGGTTAAAATTTTATACAGAGATAACCTAACCTCATTATTGAACCAGGTAAAATGGCGTGAGTTGATTCAATAAGATCACAATATTTTAAATTAGGATGTTTAGTGGGAGAGGAGTTGGCCACTGTGGTGGACAGTACCAAAGAAAGTCTACGTTAATGCGCAGTGTTAGAAAAATCACATGATGATAAAACAATTTTTCAGAGCATTGGGTTCTGAACTTTTAAATGAAGAGCATTTTTTATCTGATAATTCATTATAATAGTAATAAAATATATTTCATCATATGTTGCGTGGTTATTAAACAGATATTTCTTATGTCTTGCAGCTACTCAGGAAAATCTGATAGGTGATCTCACACGACCATTTGCTTTGCCTCTGACCGCTGGAAAACACCAAGATCTGAAATCTATTTCTTCTGCGACTCTTGCCAAGCTAATTAATGGAGAATTTTCTGATGTCATCGGCTCATTCCAGATTGTTGATTGCAGGTAATTTTTATTTATTTTAAAGTTTTTCGACCACTATGGTCACTTACCCTAAAGTTCAATTAATAAAAATTAAATAATTAGAGATATTGTGACTATGAGTCACATGGAAGTTGCTTTAAACTCTAACTTCCTTGAATACATAACTTTTCCTATATTTTATTATAAATACTCGTAAAAAAATATATAATTTTATTATTTAACCAACATTTAAATTAAACTCACATGATGATAAAACAATTTTTCAGAGCATTGGGTTCTGAACTTTTAAATGAAGAGCATTTTTTATCTGATGATTCATTATATTAGGACTAACAGTATTTTAAATAATTTTAAAGTAATTCACTATAATATATTATTTTTTTTATAGGTATCCTTATGAATATGATGGAGGCCATATCATAGGAGCCGTAAATATGTTTACTTGCGACCACATCGTCAAACAACTGCTGGAACCGAAGATCAGCGAGGGAAAGCAGAAGGATTCGGAAAAAAGGAACATTGTCATCTTTCATTGTGAGTTCTCTTCCGAGCGCGGACCATTTCTGTCCAGGTTTCTGAGGAAAGAGGACAGAGCTGGGCACGAATACCCTAGCCTCGCCTTCCCCGAGATGTACCTGCTTCACGGCGGATACAAGGCTTTCTTTGCTGAGCACAAAGAGCTCTGCAACCCCCAGTCTTACAGGACCATGCAAGACCCAAACCACAGCCATGAGCTGAAGCACTTCAGGGCCAAGAGCAAATCTTGGGCGCCAAGCAACCACAAAAAACTCGCCATGAGGTCGCTGTCTAGGTTAGGTTTTTAAAAGAGTCATCTATATTTATAAAGATGAATGGTATTATTTTTTGATGTATATTAATTTTAAGTTATAAGATGTTATTCCTGAAACTCCTGTCTCGATCTCAAATTAGTCATTCCCCTCGCTTATTTGTATTTTCGATGGGTCATTGCAATGTATTTATCTATTAAGAGAAAGTGGACATCCGTTTTAATGCAGTTCACATTAATTGTTTTAGACCTATTTTGGTAGATTTGTAATAAGAAATTTAGTCACACTGTATTTATATTTGAGAGGAAATATTTTGCAGAGATGTATGTCTCAAAATTGTATAAACTGTACAAAATATTGTTTTATATTTAAGAGAACCATTAACAGAGTTGCCCCTTGTTGGCGATATATATGTGTAGCCCATCGTTGAGTGAATGCTTGTAAATTATCTTGTAAATAAGTTGAGTGCAAATACTGTTGAGCGATGGGCTACATTGTTACCTTAAAAATTGCAATATTTTTTTTTTTATTATTATAAACTTATAAGATAGAGACATGCCTGATTAAAGGCTGTGAATATATATTGAAAAAATGTTGTTTGAAAACTATTTCTATAAGTGTGTTTCTTTTGTATTTTATTTAAATTTTTTCCCAACTTTTATTATAAAAATATTTGTAACAAAAGATAATTATAAGAACTTTATAATTTGTTTTAATATAATCTTTTGAACGAATTCTATCAATTTTTATTAATTCACACCTATTTTATTTCATTTTTAATGCATGTTGATTATATTTTTAAAAAAGTTATTAGCTTGCATTTTATTGTTGATAAACATTAACGTATCATTTCTTAAGGTAATATTTTCCAAAATATAATAACATATTTTATCCATAATTGGTTTTGAGTTCATTTGACTCCACATATTCATAGTTACATCATTCATTTCGAAAAAAAAAGGAATTTTTCAACTCACTGATAAAACTAACAAAGCCGAAAATTTTCTTAGTTAATGCTACTACTACTTACCTTTTTTATTTAGAAAAAAAAGAAGTTAATTTTCATTTTTGATCATTTAATTGTGAATCAAATTATGGCCGTTGTTCAAACAAAACAGTGCAAGCTCCTGTAGAGTTCAAGGATTATAAAGACACATTTTAAAAAAAATATATATATTTATCACACAATAAATTGACACACAACAAACATTTGAAAATAAAAATCAACTCGAAATATTTTATTGAATGTTATAAAATACAAAATAATATTTTAAACATAAATAATGATGTTTTCAATTATTCGTACAGAAGCAAAATATCGATACCTGGTTTATCGATTAACTGACACAAGAATAATATCTTTATTATTACTTATTGCTTTATAATTATTTATTATTATTGTGGTCACTCTCTAATCAGTTTGAAGGAAGTCATTATGTTTGGACTTGTGAACTTATAATAGTTAAACTAATATTAATTTTTTATTGCAATAAATATTGAAACTGACATTTTTTTTTTTAAAGGAATATACGTGAATGGAAAAAATGAAAAACAAAAATTTTTGCATTGTGGGACTGTTCTATCCAAATGAAGAATACAGTGGTTGTTGATGTGGGACTTACTTGTCCCACCGTTCGCTGAGTGACAAATTTTCCTCGATCCCTAAACTAATTAATATTGTTATGGGTAATTTTGTGAACAAAAACGAAAAATTATATAAATACTGTTTTTATTAGAGTAAGCAAAGTATCAAATTAGAATATTACTGTGAAAAAAAAAGAAAATTACAGAGAACAGATTGAAATTTAAAAATTATAATGTAATAATAAAATTAAATATATTTAGCATTAAAAGTTAATTCTAGTATAATCATAACATAATTACTACCTAATAAAAAAGAACAGAAGAATATATAATTTGAAAAAATTAAATCGAACCACGAACTTCAAGAAAACAATTGGAAGATTCCAATTCTTTTTGGGTTTTTGCTCTTTTATATTCAATTTTTTAATAAAAGCTCATTGGAATGAAAAATTTGTGATTATAATAATTTTTAAGTTAAATCGTGCATAAATTAAAGAATACTTACCACAATTACAGCAAAACGAATCAGAAACAAGTTGCTTAATAAACTGCATCGTGCTGTATGGTACTCAGGGCTAAGGGCTAGAATGAACGGTGGGACATACAGTACCCACTTAAACTAAAATTAGCTGGCGCACTTTACTTGGTCTAAGTAACAAATTTTTATATCTAACTGTCCTATGAAAGCAAACCAAGACTACCTATTTTTTTAATGCAGCTTCTTAAGTGATACGTATATGACCCACTGTCCTATAAAGAGTTAAAGCAATACTAATCCTGCAAAAATCATAAATAATAAAAAGTGAGTTATGTCATACAAAGTATGCTTAAAATGTTTCATACGGTCAGTTGGTTCTCGTAAAATAATAAAAGACTTCTTTTATTCTCTTTAATATTAATTAAAGAGAACAAAAGCTCAAAAATACAGTTAAGATATTATTGTAAGTTTTCAAACAATATTAACTTATACTCATAACTTATGTTAAATTTTCTTTGAGTGATTTGCACTCTCTATTCTGTTAGTCTTTTTAGAATGTTATCTAGCAAGTAAACATTGTTAATTATTGAATAATTCAATTGCAGTCAGAAACCTATGCCATTCGATATATTAGTAGTTAGAAAAATTTAGGAGGCAATGGACTTGGGATATAGGATAGAACTTTGAAACCCCCTGTAGAGTTTCAAAGTTAACATTGATACCTATGGAATATGTTGAATATCTCGTTGAAGCAGAAGTCATGTGGTGCAATCCATGTTCCAGATACCCTGACTTGTGAAATGTGTATCGAATCATGTTCCTGAATGCGCTAAAATTCACCAAGACTGGATTCTTGAGGATTGGAAAGCGATGAAGTCTAACAAAAGGAGGTTTGAGGTATCTACAGAACACTGTCCATCTCTCCATAAATTTTCTCATAGCAACTTTAATTATTTTAACACCTTCAGTGGAGGATAACAGTTTCTATAAAATTATTATTGAATGTATCAATTATAAGATGAATAAAAATGATCTACAATTAATAAATGATTCAGGATAGTTACTGTAGTTAAGGCGAAAGTGTTGAAAAGAACTTAAGAATCAAGTTGAGCTCCGTCAAGCCTAACAACATTGATGGTCTAATTGTAAATAAAAAACAAGCTTCGGACTAAAAAAATATTGTTCAAATTTCTTATTTTTGATGAATAAAATTTTATCTGCAGAATTTTTGGTGTTGTTAATCTTACTGCTGCTGTTGTTATGTGATACAAATTTCACTCTTGATTTTGCATTTTTGAGCTTTATTTTCAATTTATTATTTCCTTAAGCAGATTTACTGTAATATATTTATGTTGTTTTGTTTTTTAAAATAAACTTTTGTAAATCAGTCTGTATTTTTTTAAGAAGACGAATCTTTGGTACTAACATCACAAGATCAGATGGTGGGATGTCCAGTTATCTGAAAAGTGAGTGGTAAGCAGTGACATAAAGTCTGGGAGCCCCTGCTTTAATGCATTAATTATACAATAATAATACATTATTATTTTTATCTATCAGGTTATATTTCTAATGCTTTTCTTATTATTAAGTAAATTTCTGTTACAGTTGGCTATAATTATTGTTTGTAGTAATTTACATTTCACTCCCCTTTATATTTTTAATCTTTCGGCTGTAAGTTTTAATTTGTATACAACTTAGTAACCTTGACAACTTCCATAATGCCGACTAATTAATTTTTTTCAAATTATATTTTATTTTTATATTCCATTGTTCTTGGCACATTGGTTGGACAGAATCAATTTTTTGCATTCATAAAATTGATTTTCATAAATCTTTATGCGTTTATTGCCAGTACTGAATTTCATCAGCTTCAAATTGTCAGTCCGTTTTTTATTTCTACATGCTGTTCTTTATTCTGGTAAATGTGACATTTGATTAACCATCATTCAATAAATAATTTTCTAGATATATAAGCTATTTGACTCTTATGGTAAAAATAATTAAAAACAATGCTTCAAGCTCAGCTAGGTCTAATAATTTTTTTTTTAAATGGCCGTTTTTAGTTTTTATATTTCCAGATCTAGTAATGTAAATTTTTCTCTACTGGAGCAAACAATGCTCCTCTGTATAGAGAGGAATTGATAATGACTATTTATGAGGGAAAATATGGCTTGGTAACCAATTAAAGAATATTGCCTTTTTTACCCTATAGAGGATATTAAATTATCCATTCGACAAAAGGGCATAATAAACCGAACTAATGTAAACCAAAAGAGTATTGTTTCAAGTATCTGAGGTAGTAAACCATTAAAAAAAAATAATCTATAATTTATCTGAGAATCTTGGATTTTGAATAAGAATACATTTTTAGATAGATCAATAGAAAAAGAACTTTATTCTGGGACTAGATCCCTTAAGAAGAAGAAGCATGCACAAATAAAAAAGAAAACATATCTGGTCGAAAGATTAAATTAATAAAAAATCAATCAGTATTCACATTAATTACAATAAAAATATATATATGCTACAAAAAATAAATACTTCTTGTGAGATGATATAATTGTAATGAATAAAAAAAGAAAAAAAGAGAAAAAATAAAAAATATAAAAATTTATTCCCAAAGTTGAAACTTAAACATTAAAAACAATTGAGGATTATTCCATCAAAAGTAATATATCCACTTTTGGAAAAGTATTAAAAAAAAAATTATTGTAAGGACGTCTGATGGAGATAAAGGAAGTTTTTGTTGAAAATGTTGATTTTAGAAAACCTATTTGACAGGGAAAAAATTAAGATTTGAAACAAACTGAATTATTTTTTGATGTAGAATTTTAATTTGTAAAAAAAAATTTGTTTTATGAGAAGTGGATATAACTAAGTAAATTGTGGCATCATTCAAGTCACCATATACTACACTACCGTAGTCAAAGTGGAAGAAAATAAGTGAGGATACCCGGAGCTTTTGGGAAGGTAGTGAAAGATGGTGGGAACGATAGAATGGCTTGAGAGTACTTATTGACCATTGGAAAATTTGGACGATATGGAGTTTCCAGGACAGGGTTTGGTCAATAGTAATGCCTAAGTTTTCCACAGAGGAGCTGAAAGTGGTGGAGTGATCATTTAGGATTAAAAAAGGAAAGCAGTATTTAAGGAGGGTATTTGAAACTATAACAATGATCTGAGTTTTATTAGTGATTAGCCTTAATTTATTCAGATATGTTCAGGTACCTATGGTTCCTATCTGGTTATTCCTGAATATTGGCAAACGCTACTAATAGCGCAGAAGGAGGAAAGGATATATAGATTTGGAAGTCATCGGTATATCAGTGATGGATTGGATTAGCAAGATCATTGATATAGCAATTAAAAAGGAGAGGGGAAATGCTCGAACCCGGAGCTACTGTTGACAGGGTAAGGAAGGAAGATAGAGGCTGATTAGGGATGGCAACTGATGCTTTGCCTTAATTTCTTTTTTTATGTATAATTTAAAAAGTATTCATTTCCTAATGGTGAAATGGAGGTCGTGATGGCCAACCAAGTTGGGGCACGGGTCCCCGAGTGCCTAGTTCAGAACGGTTTGGGTTCGATTCCCACCTGGGGGAGTTAATAGTTATTTTCCAGTGTCCCAGATAAATGAATCTTGACACTCCCACTCTGGTTAGTACGGGGCAACATCTTAGTTGCCACGAAGAACCAAAAGACCCATTTGCCGGACTAGTTTCCCTCACCAGTACCAGTAATGGTGAAATGTTTAAAATGAAAAAAATCAATAGTTTTTAATGCAGACTTCATCATATCTGTGTTTTATCATTAACAGTATTGACTGATCTATAGTATATTTGTCAGACACTCTCCTGTCTAAGGCTCTTTATAGATTTATAATAGGAAATACATATGATCAATTATATATTAAAGGCTATCGATGATAGCTACATTTAATTACAACTTCAACACTTCATTATCTATCAGTTTGTGACATTTCTGAATCTAGATTAAATCTATGGTCAGCAATTTCAATATAATTTTTTTCCTTTTTAAAACTTTAATAAATAAATTATTTTCCCTTAAATGGGTTCTTTTAAAATATGAATTAACTAATTAATCTTTAATGTGAATACATTAGGGAATTTTGTTGATTAATAGGTATTCATTACTAGAACTAATATAAAATTTAATATAATTTACAAAAATCGGACAGTTTCAATAAATAAATTAATTTTGGTACTTGTTCTTTGAATGATAAATTAGTACATTATCACATTATTAATTGGAATCACAGCTGTAACCATCTGATGAGGCAGTTCTGTTCTGAGAACTAACTATAAGGCAGTTCTGTTTTGTGAACTATAAGGCATTCACATCAATCCATTTCATGTACTCTGATATCCTCGTGTACAGATCTGGAAAAGCGGGTCTCACTGCACAACCGGTGACTCCGAAACTGACCACTCCGATCAGGATGTGACGGCCAGTCTTGTCTTGAATAGTCAGAGGTCCTCCACTGTCGCCCTGTTTCAGGTAATATATTATTTTTGTTAAAATCAAATTGAATATCACAGGAGTTAGTAAGAGCATAAGATAATTAATTTTAAAAATTATCAAATAAATGACCTCGCGCGGATCTCATTACCGCGTAGGGGAGCGTCCCACGGGTGGCGGATGTGGGGATGGTCGGTGGAAATTCCTTGGAAGTTCCTCCCGGCTAAGTCCGATGGACTCGCTGACCAACAATGAGAGCGCCCCTCCAGGCTTGCTGGAGGGTGTGACGTAGGTTTGAACGCCCTACTCACATATTTTTAGTTCACAAAATACCACAAAAAGTCATGGATCTCTCTGAGGTAAAACGCTCATTATCCGGAAGTAAACTAGTCCCCCGTTCGGGTCTCCGGGTGGGGACTGCTTCAGGGAATTCATGGCGCAAGTTGAAAATTAAAGATTTAGGTATAGGGACGTGGAACGTAAGAAGTTTGAATACAGCGGGTGGGTTAAAATCGGTGGCAAACGAGGTTAAGAGATACAATGTAGATATCGTGGCACTGCAAGAGGTTCGGTGGCCAGGGGAGGGTTCGTTAACAGAAGGGAACTATTCTATTTGGTACGGTGGGAGCGGTAATTATTGTTTAGGTACTGGATTTCTAATAAGGAATAGATTGCTCTCCGCATTGAGGGACGTAAAATTTTTTAGTGATAGGATATCTGTGGCCATATTTCAGGGGCGGTGGTTTAAAATCGCGCTGATAAACATACATTCCCCTACAGAAGACAGTGATGATGAAGTTAAATGCGAATTTTATGATAAACTAGAGTGGGTATATGATAAACTACCTCGAAACTGCATGAAAATAATATTAGGGGACGCAAACGCAAAGGTGGGAAGGGAAGAAGTATACTATCCGACGATCGGTAAAGAAAGTTTGCACGAACATAGCAATGATAATGGGATCCGTCTAATAAACTTTGCTATCTCGAAAAATCTAACAATCAAAAGTACTACGTTTAAACATAGGGATATTCATAAGTATACGTGGACATCGCCGGATTCACAAACACGCAATCAAATTGATCATGTTTTGATACAACAAAGATGGCAAAATAGTATAATTAACGTGAGGTCTTATCGTGGGGCAGAATGTGGGTCAGATCATGAATTAGTAATCGCGAAACTTCGACAAAAACTTAATATAAAAAAAAGGAAAGAAAGCCGTATTTGTTCCGAAAATTTTGATCTAGATAAATTGAAAAACCCTTCAATTAGAAATCAATTCGCGGTAGAAATCAAGAATAGGTTTGAAGCCTTGGAATCTTTAGATGAGGATCGCGAAGATGTAGATAAGCTATGGATCGGAATTAGGGATAATATTAAAGAGGTAAGATATCTGTGTCTTGGAAAAAGGGACAATAAAAAGAATAAACCGTGGTTCGATAATGATTGTCTAAACTTGTGCGAAAAAAGAAGAGCCGCGAAACTAAAAGTTGAATAATCCAAGCGATAACAATGTTGCTAATTTCCGGGCCTTGATGAATGAAACGTCCAAATTCCTCAAAAATAAAAAACGAGAATATCTTAAAAACAAAATAATAGAGATAGAAACTAATAGAATTGAAAACAACGTAAGAGACATGTACAAGGGTATAAACAGATCGCGTAAACAGTTTGAACCAGCAATGAATGGAATTAGAGATGAAAATAACAATATCTTGGCCGATCCGGGGGACATTGTGAATACATTTAAAAAACACTTTGAAAGTATTTTGAATACGGGAAATAATAATCAATCTCCTCCTTCTGAATATCAGAGTGCTGAACCGTTAATTGAAGAACCGAGTAAGGAGGAAGTCGATATAGCCATCGGAAAATTAAAATCTCATAAAGCAGCGGGAATCGACAACATTTTCAGTGAAATAATAAAAGCGTGCGGTGAAGCTGGAGTTTCTAAAATACATTTTTTGGTTAAAAAGATCTGGCAAAATGAAAAAATGCCCGAAGAATGGAAAGAATCTATACTTATTCCGATTCACAAAAAAGGTCCGAGGACGGAGTGTAATAACTATCGCGGAATATCACTCCTACCGGTATGTTATAAAATATTCTCGTTGATCCTAACTAATCGAATCACGGAATATGCCGAGGAAATTATCGGAGACTATCAATGTGGTTTTAGACGGAACCGATCAACTATCGATCAAATATTCTCCTTACGGCAAATATTAGAAAAAAAATTAGAATTCAACGGTGTAGTTCATCAGCTTTTTGTGGATTTCAAAAAGGCTTATGATTCCATTGATCGCCGGAGACTGTATAACATTTTGATTGAGCAGGGAATACCGAAGAAGTTAGTAAATCTAGTAGGGATGTGCATGACCGAAACATTCAATAAAGTTAGAATAGGTAATTATTTTTCGGAGAAATTTGAAGTTCGCTCGGGGTTAAAACAAGGCGATTCCCTTTCACCTGTCCTATTTAATTTAGCATTAGAGTATGTCATTAGAAAGGTAATACTTACCGAAAGGGGTTTAGATCTGGGTGGTAGAATATCCGTGCTGGGGTTTGCGGATGATTTGGTATTATTAAGTGAGGACGCGGAAACTATAAAACTGAATACAGCAACGTTGATGACAGCTGGGAAAGAGGTTGGCCTCAAAATAAATACGGATAAGACGAAATATATGGTTAGCAATAGAAACAGAGGCGATTTTGAGGATATAGATATAGGAGAAAATAGGTTTGAACACGTTGAGAAATTTAAGTATTTGGGGTCTGTGATTACTAGAAAAAACGAAATTCAAGAGGAAATAAAGGCACGGTTAAAGGCGGGAAATGCTTGTTATTTTTCGGTGTCAACATTACTTAGGTCGCGCATTTTGTCCAGAAACTTAAAACTTAGAATATACAAAACTATTATCTTGCCTACAGTTCTACAGTTCTACAGTGTTCGCTAAGGCCTACAGTTCTACAGGTGTGAAACGTGGCCGCTAACCTTGAAGGACGAACAACGCCTTAAGGTATTCGAGAATAAGGTACTGCGTAAAATATTTGGTCCGAAAAAGGATGAGTCAACCGGAGAGTTTAGGAGATTACACAACGCGGAATTGCGGAGCATGCACCCTGTTAATATAATCGAAGTGATATCATCGCGACGGTTGAAATGGGCTTGCAAAGTTGTTGGGCTCAGTAACGAACGAATTCCTAAAAAGTTAATAAACGCTGAGCTGACTGGTAAACGTCCGAGGGGTAGACCGAAACGTAGGTGGGAGGATAGTATTAAGAGTGATCTAATGAATTTGGGTTTGGAAGGTAGTCGGTGGACCGAGATTTGTAGACAGCGATTAGTGGTATCGGCATCGAACCTCCGGGTTCGCTAAGCCTTTTATTATATTATCAAATAAATGAGCAAAAAATATTTTCCAATATTTTCTTTATTATGTAATTTTTTTTTAAAATACATTTTTAACATTTCGGGGATCTGTTCACATCCTCAGAACATATTTCTGATAGGATCAGAATACTAATAGGATCATTTTTAATTTTATTAAATTTTGCTAGTAAATAAAATTAATTACCCAACATTTTCCTATAATATTTCTCATGTTACAAACTATACAATATTAGCTAGTCATAATATTGAAATCATGTCGCCAGATTCTTAGCTATTAGTTCAACTTGTCTTCTTAACATTCATAACTGGAAAGTACATAGTGGACCTTTTCATCTTTAAACTTTCTTGTATTTGTTGTAAGATTTAATTATTCTCTAACAAATATGTAATTGTTATTTTGTAATTGTTGTAATTACTAATTTCATTCTATTTAAATATTGGTTTATTATTTTCAATAATAGATCTTTGTAATCGACCAAGAAAAAACATTCCAAATGCTTATTTGAAAGATAATCTTCTTGTCTGAACTCTAAGCCAAAGCGGTTTTGAAAAGCCCTGTGAATGGACACACCAGATATTTTTAAAATATTACTATTTGGAAATAATAAACCATTTTGTAATAATTTATAGCGTTTTCATTGTTGAAACCAATTTATATCTCACATAGTTATTTGAATTTATATTATTGTTATATTATGATCAAGCATTTTTTATTCTATTTATAGTAGCATAACAGGCTCCCAGATTCTCGGTATCAGTCTTATAGTTAACCGATATTTTGTTATTGTCAGTAATGTGATTAGCTTCTAATAATTTTCTATTTCTTGTTCTTTGGACACTATCTAATATTGCAAGTTAGAAACTATGCCATCTTTTACAGTGGTAGTGCTGAAAAGCATGCATTTGGAACAGCCTTTGTAGTACCTTCAAGATTTAAATCAGCTGTCATGGATTTCAAGCCCATCAATGAGAGGCTTTGCAAATTAAGGATAAGAGGGAAGAAATGCCATGTGACCCTCATAAATGTACATGCATCTACAGAGGAGAAGAGTGAGGAAGAAAAAGACATTTTCTATGATGAGCTGGACAGAGCACTAGCAGCCAGCCCTTCCTCTGATATGAAAATATTGCTGGGAGACTTCAATGCTCAGGCTGGGAAAGAAAGAATTTTTATACCTACCACAGGGAAAAATAGTTTGCACGCTAAAACAAATGAAAATGGAGTGCGAATGATAAATTTTGCTGCATCCAGAAGCTTGATAGTGATGAGTACAATTTTCCCCCACAAAGGTAAGCATAAACAAATGTGGCACTCGCCAAACGGAATATTCACCCAAATCGACCATATGATAGTCTCTAGTAGGCATTTTAATGAGGTCAATGATGTTAGATCATATCGAGGGGCAGATGTGAACTCTGGTCATTTCCTTGTATAGCAAAGACTGTGACCAGAATAACATATACACAACAGGGGCACCTCAACCAATCGAGCAAGTGGAGTAGAGATAAATTAAGGAATGAGGACATAAGGAGGCAATATAAAGAAAAGTTGGAAGAAAACATAAGGAGCATCCCTGCTGTAAGTGGTGACAAAGAGGTAGAAACTCAGTGGAAGGAGTTGAAGGAGTCAATCACTGGAGCAGCAAAGCAATATTGCCGAATAGAGAGGAAGCCTCCAAATAGATCTTGGTTTGATACAGAGTGCGATGAAGCCATTAAGGCTCGCTATATACTAAGAACCAAGTGGCTGGGTAAGGACACACGGCACAGTAGAAAAGATTTTCATGGCGCTAGGGCCCACACTAAAAGAATCATCAGGTCTAAGAAGAGAAACTGAATGAATGACAAGGTTAGAGAAATAGAAGAAGCCAGAAGCAACAATGAGACTAGAAAATTCTACAAGGAGGTCCAGCAGCAGAAAACATGCTAGAAATAACAACCTGGTTATAAGGGGTAAAAATGTACGCCTATTGGTCGCAGACGTAGAGCTGCAAGAACATTGAATGAAATACATTCAAACACTCCTGAGATCTGAGCATGAGGTTGAAGCCACGAGAGCAGTAAATTATGCGAGTGTTGGCGATGACGACGAAGATATTCCACCAGATAAGGAGGACATCGAAGCTATTGTGGAAAAGTTAAAAAGTAATAAGGCTCCTGGTCCAGATGGAATACATGCAGAATTCTTAAAAGTGGCAAATGGGTCATTAGCTAGTGAGATGCATGGACTAATTTCACACATTTGGCAAGTAGAGAGGATGCCGAAAGAGTGGTCAGAAGCAACAGTCGTTCAACTCTATAAAAACAAGGGGGATAGGACGGACTGCAAGAACTACAGAGGCATAAGCCTGTTGAACACAGCGTACAAAATTTTCTCTATAGCTCTCTACAACCGCCTACTGCCATATGTGGAGTGTAAGCTGGGAGATTACCAAGGAGGTTTTAGACCTAACAGATCAACCATCGATCAAATCTTCTCCTTGCGACTGATGTGTGAGAAAATGAAAGAATTTCAAAACACTATGTGGCTACTGTTCATTGATTATAAGGCGGCATATGATTCGGTTTTGAGAGAGGAATTGTTCCAGGCAATGAAGGAGATGAATATTCCCTTAAAAATTATCAGACTCGTAATATGCACAATGAACGATACCAGCTGCAAAGTTAGAGTCAATGGCAAGTTAACCAGTGCATTTCAGGTAAACGATGGATTCAGGCAGGGTGATACTCTAGCCCCGCTACTTTTCAACATCATTCTTCAAACTATAATAACAAGAGCCTATCTGGATGAAGGAGGTGATATCTTCTACAAAGGGACCCAATTATTAGCATATGCCGATGATGTGATGATAGCTGGAAGATCTCTTCTTAATGTCCAATAGGTTTTTGGGAAGCTGGAAAGGGAGGCCAGGAGATTTTGCCTAGAAATTAATGAAGAGAAGACAAAAATTATGATCTTGAGGAAAAAGAAACCCATGCGACCCCAGATGTGCTATACAATTGGAAACTACACATTCCAATGTGTTGCTAGTTTTAAGTATCTTGGTGCACAGTTTAATGAAGCATTGGAGGAGGAGGAGGAGATCCAGGCACGCATTATCTCGGCCAATAAAGCTTTTTTCTCTATAGCTCATCTTATGAGAAGTAGATTAGTTAACCGCTTAACGAAGTTAAGGCTATATAAGACCCTCATCAGACCAGTGGCAGCATATGCAAGTGAGACATGAGTACTAAAAAAATCAGCAGCTGAAAAGATCGACATCTTTGAGCGCAAAATATTAAGGCGCATTCTGGGACCTGTAAAAGAAAATGGGGTATACCATCTTAGAAAGAATAGAGAAGTATATTCCCTATATGACGATGTGAAGCTTTCCGACTATGTCAGAATAAAACGTCTAAAGTGGTTTGGTCACCTCCATAGAATGGATGATGGCAGAACCGTCAAAGAGCTGTATAAGGATTGTCCAGAAGGAGTGAGAGCTCGAGGGAGGCCACGAGGCAGATGGAAGGACAGCGTCTCAGAGGACCTTCGAAATCTTAGCGTGTCTCTGAGACTTGCTAAGGACTGACAAGACTGGGCAAGAGTGATTGAGCAGGCAAAGGACCACCTTGTGCGTCTGTCGCGCCTATGAAGAAGAAGAAGTAATGTGATTAGCTTCTAATAATTTTCTATTTCTTGTTCTTTGGACACTATCTAATATTTTAGGTCTATCAAAGTTGTATTTATATTTTTGGTATTTTTTTAAAACGATGTTATGTTATTTGGTATGATAGATTATCTATTTTTTCCAGAAATATGGTCTGAGGATGGGGACAGATCCCCGAAACGTTAACAATTTAAAAAAATATATATAATAAAGAAGATATTTATTTCTCATTTATTTGATATTATTATAATCTTCCTACAAAATTTGGATTGAAGACTATATTTAAAATTTATCCTGAATAATAATAATATACTCACAAAGCAAGTCCCTTGTTTGTGAGTCGGCGAAGCACACACCATCCCCACTGTCACTGGCTCTTCAATTAAACGAGAGCACTGAAAGTTGGACAATGTTTCGACTTCTAATTTCTGTAATATAGGGCTCGGCTCTCCCATTGGAAAAGAAGTGATGCCCCATCCAACGACGGTTCCCTTTTCTCCAGTATAAGAGTTTTCTGCAAGACATGTAAAAATAAAACAACCCAAAACTTTTTTATGACATATGAATAAACATCATAAAAATATTTATTTAAGATTTTGTTTTCTAGAAATCAGTACTCATGTTTTGGTTTTTAGGTCATTAAGGTTATACAAGGTTACCTTGGTCTTTGGATTTTTTTGTATTTTCCACTTATGGTAACACTATTAAAGGACTGTTTATTTGATTTTTTTATACATGCTTCAGGCCCTTACAGGCATACTACATGTATAACTTTTTTTAATAAATCAAAAAGTTATAATAGGATTTGTATAATATGTATGTATATAATAGAATTCTACTCAAGAAGGAGAGGTAAGCCTTGCAAAAGATGGTTGGATGACGTGAAAGAAGATCTCCAACAACTTAGCATCCAATGATGGCGTACCAAAGCTGACCATCCAGTGGAATGGAGCTAGATAATGGAGGAGGCTCTGGTTCTCAATGGACCATAACGCCATTCAGTGAGCGAGTGAATAAAATTAACACAGTCAAATAACACCAGACAATTTATTGGGGGAGGAGAGGTACTTGTAAGTTTTAAAGGATTTGCATGAGAGAGATTAAGTGTTATCGGACCATAATCTAAAGGCGATGTTAAAGCATCATCATTAAGCTTTAATAGTCAGTACTTATATGTCATTTTGTTAAACTGTTAACAGCATAGTTTTTGTCAACTCTAAACATGTCGTCTTGCCATCAAAACGCAATTTGTGGGATGCTTTAGTTTTCTACAAGAAGCAATTTAATTATGCCTCAAAGTCATGGGAAAGGGCCTAAAGCAAGGAAATTGGGTTCTAGGGAGATCGCTTCCAACCAATGCATTTGATCTGAGCATTCAAGTAGAAACAGCCCGAATATGGGCAGAGACACGACAAGGTGATTTTGCAGGACGACAATGCTTAACTGCATGTTGAACAACTCCATGCCAGTCAAAAACTACTTGGAAACAACCTGCCGTAGTCTGCAGACATTTTTCCTTCCAACTACAGCTTGTTTCTATTAATCATTCATGGCCTGTCTGAGGAGCACTCAAGGTTGATTCTTGGATTGCCTTCAAAGACTAGTCGTTCTTTCAACACGGAATTAGTATGCTGGCAGAAAGATGGGAAAAAGTAGTGCCTAGCAATGGACATTACTTAGTGTAATCAATTTGTTACCAATTTTATACAGTAAAGACACAATTTTCACAAAAAATCCTTTAAAACTTCACTTATACCTCCAATAATAAATACTACATAGAAACTGAAGTAACAACACTTAAAAATAAGGTGATATGAAAAATATAATTACATTATAAAATATAACAGCTAAGTATAATTAGTAATTGGTTGGGTAATTATGTAACTAACATATTATAACAAATTATATAAAAAAATTAAAATAATTCAGTAAACATGGGAGTTCACTGAGCTGACCCAGTATTATCATAATCCATCGATCATGCCTGAATATCATTGCTCTTAAATCCAGTATTTAAAGTTTTGAAACTAAGGACAGTCTGGAGGTATGGAAACCATAGTTCGTGATGGCTTAAGGATGGTTTATCCCTTTTGGACTAAATAAAATCTATATAAATGTGTAAATGTTCCAAATTTTAAGGCATTAATTTCTATTAAATATCATCTGCAAATTTAATTCCCTATTAAAAATATTAATTCATTTACAGTTTTATGTTCTGATAAAAAATATAAATAAATTTTGAGAGTAAATTGCTAAGTAGAATACATGAATTTATTATTTTCAGAAATTTAATTTTGTTTATTGGATTGCTGACTACAAGTGAAATTTTACCAACAAGCAATCATCAAGTAGGCAAGCAATTATTACTCATTAAAAATATTCATCTGCTTTCTAATATAATTTATATCTTACATAATAGTGCAATAATAATTACATTTATAATAATGCAATAATTATAATAAAAATATATACCTGGCTTAGGAAGACATATAGGTTGTATGGTGTCAGTAAATTCGACAGGTGTGTTGAGCTGGAGGAGAGCTACATCATTGGATAACAGGAACGGATGGAAATGTGAGTGAAAGAGAACCCTCGACACAGTTCTAAGTTCATGTTCCGTCTCATTGTCATTCGTCAGATCATGATCTCCCAGGTGAACTATCAGTGATCCTATTGGCGTGTCACGCCTGTTGTTAAGTTAGCAAAAATAACTAATATTCAAAACTTACATATATGTACACTGCCACTTATGGAAGCATGGGAACCTTTAAAAATTCAGTTACACATTGAATATCTGTAATTTTCACAATGAATGTTATATTGAAACCTTTACTAAGCTCATTATACAATATTATAGTTTTTAAATAAAAAAAAATAACAAAGTCACTTCATAGCATTTTATCACAAGGATTAGTTGGGTCAAAAAAGATAAATAAATAAATCATAACCATTTTATATCCTGAAATGTCTCTATCAATTATTTTAGATAATTGTTTACATTAAAGAAATTTCTGAGCTCTCAGTTTATTATAAGACCCCGTGCTTACTTGTTTTATTTTGAATTTTTTCATTCAATGGCCCATTGTAAGCCTCTCTTAACGGAAACTCATCCAGCCTTTCTCGATCTAATATGAGAATGGCTGAATGAGTTTCGGTAGAGAGAGATTTACAACGGGCCATGGAATATAAAAATCAAACTGAGCTCTGAGTTTATTATCAATCTGATAAACTGAGAGCTCAGAAGTATCTTTATTATAAACAAATATAAAAAATAAGGGATAGAGACATTACAGAATATCTAAGGATTACGATTTATTTATTTATCTTTTTCGGCCCACCTAATCCTTGGGAGAAAAAGCTATAAAAGTGACTTTATTATTATTTTTTTTTCAAAACAATAATTTTGTCTATGAGCTAGTTGGTGTCAATATAACATTTATTGTGAAAATTATAGTAACTGAATTTTTAAAGGGTATATTCTTCCATGAGCGGTAGTGTATGTACTAAAACAACCCTCATTATGAGATTTATGATCATTCAAATACTTAGTAAATAATATATTAGTTTAATAATTTAAATTAAAAATATAAATCATTATTATCAATTATCCCTCTAGCAATACAAAGAACAAAGAACCTTCAAGACCAGAATAACTTTTTAAGAAAGATGCTTTTCTAAATCACAAGACAAAGGTCTTTAGGAGTCAAATAAGAAATACATTTTTATTCTCATCTTGTAAAATGGTAAGGTAGCTTTAGGAGGGTCTTCTACCACTAACCGAGTCTTCTCCTTCAAAAAAATCCTCAAGAAGGGGCTTAAATGCTATTTGCTTGATCCATGGAAGCATTGAAAATTAATTTTTCCAACTAAAAATTATTGTTTTTTTGGGGGAGTTTATGCTTTAATTTTCTTTTCATGTATTTACATTTAAAAAAAATACTTATAAGCTCGAAAACACCAATAAAGTGAAGTCAATGCCCAATTAAGCAATGAAAAATTAAAACAAGAACATACGTCATTAAGCAATGTGCAGCAGTAACTACGAACTTCTCTGAGATTAGGGCACCACCGCAAAAGAACATATTTTCCAGCCCGATGGCTACGACCCATGGGAACTCTCCGAGGTAAGCATCGGTTCCAGAAATGATTCTTCGTCCTCCAACAATTCCTTGTAAAAGATGCCGTTTAGTTGTTTCTAAAACATTTCAAAATACTTATTTTTTATTTTTTTTAATTAACTTTCTGAGAAGAAATTTAAGATAACGAGATATTTGAAAAAAAAAAATCATGATTCACATGGAAACATATTTTCTTGCTTTATTTCATTTTCAGTTCTTTCAATTAATGCTTTCTGTATTCTATTAATTTTAGTTTATTGTACTTGGATGAATCAATCTACATCTATGCAGTTAATACATGCATACATACATACTGTACAATAAATCAAACAGAAAAGCAAATATTTGGCATATTTACATAGTTATGTTCTTGCTATCGTAGCTGAAAATTAATATCTAATGTGAAAATTAAATTTAAACAATGTCTAAAAATTCAATCAAAATTATGTAACAAGTCCTTAATACCATTTGGATTAATTAAAGCATTAAATCTTTAATTTAATTATTTATTTTATTCGTAATGAGTCAGTATCATTATTTAATGTAAATTACGCTATATACAGTGAAACCTCATTTATCCAGACTAAGTGGGTCCAAAGGCAATCTGGATTTAATTGCCTTCGATGTCCTGTAATGCTCTAGTAAATCTTTCTTAAATTGAATAAAAAGCACATTATTACCATAAGTAATTGTACAGTCAACATAAAAATGTAGGAACTCTACATATAATCAAACTAAAAAGCTAATATTTTGCATATTTGTACATAGTTAAGTTCTTACAATCTAGCAAAAAATAATTATCTAATATGAAAATTAAGTGTAAAATCTGATCTGGATGATTCAAATAAACAAGGTTTTACTTTAATTATATTCAAAGTTGCTTTACTAAAAACAATTCCTTTTTAGAACTGAAGGAATATTTTGAGGACTAAAGAAAAAAATGTATATATATATATATATATATATATATATATATATATATATATATATATATATACAAATTAAAGACATATTTTTTCTTTGAAAATTGTGCAAACTATGTATTAAATTACAAACTTTTTATATACATATCTCGTATCTCGTATCATACGTAATCCTAAGGAAATATAATTTAATTATGAGAAATTTTTAACTTACTGTAATAGAAAGTATTGAATATTGGCTCTGGGTAACTCCACCAAGTGTGTTGAGGAATTTGATTTTTCCAATGTCGTATATCTTGCAGCCAATGAATATCATTGAAATTATTTAAAAAGTTGGAACTCGATGTAGAATAAATATCGTTTCTCACTTCACCACAATTCGGAGGTGCTGAAATATGAAAAAGTTATAGCTCTATAAAAGCTGATTAGGAAATATGAGTTATATTATAACGGCAATATATTTAACAAAATAATTTATGCATCCTGTACTAGATTACATATTATTATTTTCTATAATCACCTTGAAAATATTTCAGTTGAGCGCAGGGTAGTTGCTTTACCTTAATTTCCCAATAATAAGTTCCTTCGTTTTGTATTAAAATTGCCAATTTCAACGGCTGGATTTGTCCTGGTTTCACTGCTACAGTTGCTGAAACATATCAATATTTCCAATCCATCCTTTAAATTAAAATGTAAGAATAATCAACTAATCAATCAATTTTATAAAATACAATGTATAGTTATATTTGGTAGAAATAATTATAAATAACTTGCTCCTCTATATACAAACTTAAATTTATAGTTCTAGAAATGTCAAATGTCAGCATTCACAACAAGTAAGTGAAAATTTCAAACCTAAAAGAGTTGGTAAAATTAAATTATTTCATAATATAGTTGGGAAAAGTAAAATATTTAATATAGTTGGGAAATACGATAAAAATTCTGTGGTGTTTGAGTAAAGGAGAACAAGCCATTTTTTTTGTGACAATGGATTTAGGTTTTATTCTGTTCTTTAAAATGAAATTTACCTTTAAGAAAAAGAAAATAAGTCAATGAAACTGTGTTCACATGGAATGTCAACCTTCCTTCAAAATTTTATTTTTCTCACTGATAAAGTTAATTATAAAGAACAAAATATAACTTAAATCCATTGTCACAAAAAAATGGCTTGTTCCCTTTGCCAAAACACCACAAAATATTTATCGATTTCCCAACTATATTAACTATTTTACTTTTCGCAACTATATTTTGAAATATTTTAATCCAAACAATATAAACACCCTTTATCCAAACACCATAAAACTGTTGAGAAATTTTAGATATTGTCTTCTCCAATAAATTGTTATAACAACGTCTCTTGGGAATGCTTAAGTGAAAATTGAAAAGAATTAAAGTACTCCTGAAAAATAAAGTATCTGCAAACCATAAAATCCCAAAAGTATTGTGGGTCTGCATGCTAAGTTACAAAAGGCGTTTCTTCTCTATCAGGGTAGAATGTGACTATTATGTTGAATTTCTTGTTAAAAATAACAGTTACTTTAGATAGAAGAATGCTTACTAGAATACCCTGAGAGCGGACCACACAAGCCAGATGTCGGGCCGTCCACTGAGTTCAATATGAACAACTGGTCAACATCACAGACTCCACCGAGCCTCCTCGCCAAGTTAACATTATAGTAATCTATTCTAGAATTAAAGTTGAAAACATTAAATTTTAATTGTTTCTAAGACTAATACTAATTAACAAAATATATTTGTTTACCTGAAAGCACAGGTATTCGGCTGGACGATTACATCAAAGTCACAGGCCAGAGATCCTGATGATTTCGAAGGGAAATCAGGAGATCTGAAGTAGGATACCGCCTGCTTCGAGATATCTCCACATGTATGGACATCTAGGACAGAAAGCAAAATTTATATTTGAATCCATGAATGAAAAAATAATTTTATTCAGGAACTAAAGTCCCCTAAGAATTTATTGCAATGTTCAAAATTTATGTACATTTGTCTGGCATAATGATTACAACAAAAGGACACTTGTTAATTATCCAGCAATAATTGTTATTATAGAAATTGTTATGCGGTGATTGAAGGTGAAGGAATAAGAGTTGTTTAAAGGAAAATGCAGAGGAGGATTGAAGAGTAGAGACAGGTAAAGAATTCCAAAAGGAGGTTGCAGGAATGGTTTGTTGAAGGAAGCAGTTATATTGGAAGGAATGTATGAACCAATGTACATACATATATAAACAATTTATATTTATGGTCGAATATAATAATCTTTAGTACATTGGTGCTTGCTAGTCAGACAGTACTACAATATTTTTCTAATTTAATTTTACTCTGATTTCTTGTTTGATTTTGAAAATTTTTAATAACATTCATATTTATAAAATAAAGTAACAAGCAGTTTGTCTGTTTGTTTAAGATTTAAGAGGTGAAACTCTAAGATCATCTACACCTATTATTTATTTATTTTTCTGTAAGAAACAGTTTCACATACATTATGTCAGAACCAAAAATTGTTCAAAATATGTTTTTGGATTTAAAGAAAAAAATAATCATAATTACATTTGACAGAAAAATACTAAAAAATAATCAAATTTTGTTTAATCAATTTAAACTGACAGAATTAAATAAGAACTGACCACAGCAAAACAAATTATTGGTTTAAAATGCATAGTAATGATCATCTGATATGTTTTAATCTTTACACTGAACACTAACATTAAAGACCTCATATATATTACGATACTTAGGTATACTATAAATAATAGAGCCTTACAAACGCAGCAGTACAAGAAAATGGAATGTCCGCAGACTGTTGAAGCTTGGCCTTCATTGAGGTAACAGTCTTCCAGGGTGAGGCAGACTCCTTCTAAGCCATTCATATGGCATCTTTTCTTCACTCTTCGAAGTTCTTCAGCCACTGGAGTATCTGAAACTAAGAAATATTCAAGAAAATAAATATGATAAAAATTTTGCAAAAACTTCAGTCATTACTTGACTATGAGAGAACATAGCAATTAGTTAAAAATGTATATATTTAGACAATTTATGCCCATGAGTAGAAATTTTATTTATTTATGGTATCTATTAGTAGACCACGAAATAGATATCTTTAGAACATCACTTATTCACCAGGGCTACAGAATAAATAATTGTACTTGAATTAAGAGAATTGACTCATTTTTAGTTTACTGGCTCACGGAACTTGTTTTGTTTCTTTTCTCTTCATTTTTTATTTTGTCCTGATGAAGGGCTGTTGAATTGAATATATGTATTGAATTGTATTTTTTAAACACAGTCAACCACTTAACTAATTTTATTAAATATTTAAAACTTTGTATTTCCAAAGGAATTATGGAAACTTCTTCTGCCTTGGAGCAGGGGTTGTCAGGCAATGGTAGCAAGGACGTCCTAGATTTTACGCGAAAAAGTAAACAAAAGTTAAAATCATTTTTTTTAACATGTTCAATGAGAGATAACAATTTTTTAATAATCATTATTGAATGTATGTAATTACAAAATAAATAAACACGATTTACAATTAATATGAATGATTCAGGATGGAAACCGTTGTAAACAGCAGTAAGAATTGAGTTGAGCTCCATCAATCTTAACATTGAAGCTCTGATTGTAAATAAACAACAGGTTTCCCACCGAAAAATCTTGTCGAAATTTCTCATTTTTCATAGATACACCTTTATCTGCAGAATATTTGGTGTTGTTGATCTTTCTGTTGCTGCTGTTTTGTGATATCAATTTCACTTCTGATTTTGAATTTATTATTTTCTTTAGCACATTTACTGTTATAAATATTGCTTAGTGTAATAAACTTTTGTGAATCACTTTGTATTTGTTTATGAAGTCTGAGAACCTCTGTCTTAGAACCCAATCACGGTTTGGCTTTAAATGGTTAACCGTAGCGAAACTACTTGTATTTAATAACCAAAGAATTATTTCGTAATTGTTACTTTAGACAAGTTGTTACTACTGTAACGATGAAGTAATTATTCGCTAATTAGGCACTTGAGGGCCTTTGCTATTAATTTTTAATTAAATAATGGCAACCGTGTGTTTTAAGTTATAATCACATTCGTTAGGCAGGGCGAAATCTCGCCGACGATGCCACTAACGAAGATTCTCCTCACTTAAAACAAATAACCGGTGCTTGTCCAAAGCACTCCTTTTTTATGTTTCACACTGTTCTCTTATTAATTATTGCCACTGCAATACTGAGCGTTATGGAATGAAAATAGATTCATTTCAAAGTGATTTTAATTCTCTACAATGATTACTTCAATAGTTTTCTAAAAAATTGTTCTATCAGAGAAATTTGGAACTTTGTATAAAAACCGTGTTTTTGCGATTATCGCCCTCGGGGCGCATCGAATAAAAAAAGTGTCCGATATGAATTCGTCTTAAAATTTCATTCAGAATCCGTAAAAAAAAATTTAAAAAAATACCCCATTCCATTTAAAATTCCAGAGTTAGCTGCGCTGTAGAAGAACTGGAGAAGGTTACGGGGGTGGTAATGTCATAAAACGATAGTTCATAATGCATAAAAAAGAATCACCGAGTTTCACCCCGTTATTCCAAATACTCTGGAATCTATAGGGAGTGAGTGATCTATGTCCGCTGGGCCACTCTGCACACAAATAAAACAATAAATGCTATTCTCTAACTGTAGAAAATCGATTTATGTGACGTCAAAACTCCTGTAACGATTAAATAAGGAAGGGGGGTCTTCTTTTATAACGATGTTTGATGGTTTCCACGTGTCCTGAAAAGAAATTGTTCGCGCGATCTTAGTTAACCATGAAAAATGCTGCTTATGAATATATTGCTATGCATTACCACCAACACTGACCTTTTTTCCTGCTTATATCCCCAGTAAATCGCCTCGGTTTCTTTTTATCGTTGGAATGGTAATGGCAGCTGATTATCGTTTGGGGGATTGCTCAGCCTTGGCGTACATTAGTGCCCCCTGTCATGAAAACGCCGAATTAAACCGTGACCTACAATCGGCGACCTGGCGGTAGAACTCGGCCTAAGGAATACATTAACTTATCAAGAGATAACAACTTCATCCAATGAGCTACAATTTTTCAACTGCTGGCACCTGATGGCTTTCATTTTTCTGGCTCTTATTTCAAGTCTCGTGATACAAGATTATTTTTTAGTTTAATATTTCAATAAATTGTTCCTCTTGCTCAGACAACAAAATACGATTTACGAGGTTGAGGTGTTCGCTCGCTATATGAATATAAAAATAGGACATGCATGTTCGAGGTAATACGTAATAAGTAGAACACGCGAATTAAGAACTCACAGCAGTAAAGATTAAAAAAAAATTCTTACAAATTAAGTTGTAATATCTTAACTAGATATATCATGCATCATGACTTGGGAATGATATAGAATAAATTGATTTAGCTAAATGGTAAGGATCTACAAATTGAGGAGGGAGTTGATTTGACGGAACTCAATGATCAAAGAGTAGAGGGACTGAAGAAATGATTTTAGGAAGCCATTGTTGGAGAGTTCCTTTGTTAGGGTTTAGTGCATAATGAAAAATAGGATAGCAACAAATTATACAGACATAAAAAGGGAGTATAGCAAATGGAGTCCTGGAGAGAATTGAAAAGGCTATAGGCTATATAAATTTATCCGACTAAAAAAATGACTACATTTTTAGTCGGAATTTTTAATCAAGAATAAAAGTTCATTCAGCATGGAAACAATATTATCCGATTAAAAATATCTGATATGGAGACCCCATGACTTCCTTGTACGCCTATTAAACTTTAAATCGGTGGCTCAAAAAGTGACTCTGAATTAGGTCACTAGTTTCCGAAGATAGCAGTTCCGTTATTATATGTCGTTTTCTTTCAGTTGGTAACTAGTTCCCAAGAGATTTCTTCGTATACCTCAACAACATTAGAACTCTCTATGTCTATTGGTTTCAACATTTTAAGAGGAAGAACCCGCTTAACTTACATCTTATTCTCCTGATGCAGATTTGTTCAGCTCAAAAATGAGGAAGAAAAAAAAGGTATTTTACACTAAATTTTAACACTTAAAACAAGTAATAAAATTGTTTAATTAGAGTGGAAAAAATCGCGTTTATAACCTTTATCACCGAACCATATGATCTCTATATTAAATGTAAATATACCTTTTGATGTAAGTTTATAATGACCTTCAAGAAAAGTACCCCTTCCGGCTCTTCAATTTCAACCAAAATCTATGATATTATTCATATTGATATAAAAGTCTAATTTACCAAATTTGAGATGTTTTGCATTATATTTTGATATAATATTTTATGAAAGTCTAATATGACTTACAAGTAAAGTGCCACTTCCGGTTTGCTAATTTCAACTGAAATTTATTATGTTCTTTATATTGATATGTAAGTCTTATATACCAAATTTGAAAAGTTTTGCATTATATTTTTGATGAAAAACAATAATGGCCTTCAAGTAAAGTACCACTTCCGGTAATCATGTAGTGACAAAAAAGGAAGGTTCATAACTAGATTTCACAATAATCCTAAATACAAAATTTTAACTTTCTCCGTTTTTTTTTAATTATGCGAGATACGTACGAACGTACGTACAGGCGTCCCGAAGAAACTAGTCAAAATGGATTCAGGGATGGTCAAAATGAATATTTCCGTTGAAATCTGAAAACCGAAAATTTTCGCGATTACAATACTTCCTTTACTGCGAACAAGGAAATAAAAACGACTAAAAAATCCAAATAAATTTTTAGTCGTTGATTTTGAACTAAAATTTCATTCGGATAAAAATTTATTCCAATAAATATTTAATCCAAAGAAATTTATTTAATTTAGTTCCTACATATTTCTGAATGAAAAAAAGCAATAGAATATTTTCCTTTAAGTAAAGCAAAGCCATGAAGAAATTAGAATTATGATTTTTCCTTCATAATAAACCTTTTGACTTAAAAGTGTAGGATATAATAATTTCGAGATATAGACTGGGATTGAAATTAACTTTTATTTATCTCTCATAGTGAAAAGTCATGATATGATTTTTATATTCAGCATCGAGGAATAAAAGTCAATATTAATTGTTTATTATTTGAATATGAATATAAGTTTTTAGAATATTTTGGATATTGAGATTCATTATTATGTTATTGATGGTGCGTACGATTAAAATACTATCGATTTTAAGATCCCGCGCTCATATATCGAATTAGTTAACCTTTTTTGATTTCTTCGATACTGATGTCCACTATTATGTTTTAGGCGTTGCAGTTTTTGAAAATACAATCGATTTTAAGATCCCGCGATGGCATATCGATTTATTTAAACTTTTCTAATTTCTTCGATATTGAGGTCCACTATTGTGTTTTCGAGGTTGCAGTTCTTTAATATACTATCGATTTTAAGATCCCCAAATCCTTGTTCTTCAAATATGTATTGTAATTTAGGAGGCTCTGATTCACCACGAGTTGTAGTTCCGAGAGGAACGAAGGAAGGGCATTTTTATTAATTCAAAGTATGGAGGATTCAATGTGCATCATTCTTTCAAAAAGGAATAAAGAAAGATTTTGTCCAAAAACGGCGCACTGAAGATTATGAATCCTGTATAGATACACTAGTTTGTTAACTTCAGAAATAATTTTACCTTATAATAGCAGTTGACTATATTCAATTCAATGTCCGTTTGCATTTGTTCTATTAAAAGAGGTGCGCTCACAAAATTATTCTCGAAAAATTACTAACAAGGTACAAAAAAAAAGGACAAACATCTAACACAGTCCTAACTGCTCTTTCTGATTTTCCTCGTTCACAACTCAAAATTCTAACACCAAAACTTGTAAAGTTCATAATAGAATCATGGCACAGACCCATGGCCAAAAATACGTTGTTTTTTTTTTTAATCAGAGAAAAAAATTATAAACTGGAATACTTTTTAATTAACAATTATTAAAATTTGTGAACATATTATTTCATTTATCTTCCATTAGAACCCCACTGACACTCTTCTACATCATTCCAGCTTCAACGTTTCGGGGTATAGCCCCATCTTCAAGAATATAACAAAGTTGACTCCTATATTGTCCATACTCGATCCATAATCACCTCCATAACTCAACCCAATGTTCAATGGGCTGTATCTTTACTAATAACGGTCCGATTTCAATGATTTTTTTGTTTGTTTTGTAGGAAATTTAATTATATTTCAAATAAGCATGTGTATACGAGTAATTAGAAAAAAATGTATAATTTTCGAGTTATGCGCAAATAAAATGTTCTTTCCATCATATCTTTTTTCTTCTTTTTCTCGGGGATGTAGTTTATTATGTATGGATAGTTATAGGGCTTTTAGGAGAAGACTTTAGCCAAGCTTCATTAATATCTTCTGACCACTTCAGTCTAGGAAAGAAGTTTGTTTTGTTTTTTGGCTAATGCGTATTGATTTCGGTAATTTTATTATTGCAAAACCATCTAGGAACCGTGAAGATGTAGTTAAAATTTGATAAAGATTAGTTCCGTAGTTTTCGCGGTTACAAACCTAAAACGAGCTATCCTTTTATATGATAGTGTGATATATATATATATAGCTTAAATGCTATCATATAACTAACGTTGTTTTTAATTTAATAGTCTCTGCATCTTTACATAATAGTTCAAAATCATCATCATACCCTAGCACTTGCAATAGTGCTATTTTATATTACATTATATTATATTATAGTGCTATATTACAAAATTTTAATGTTTAGAGTTGATTTTGGTTTCTTCTAACTTTCAAATCGATAGACTTAAAAACAGGGGCGTTTACAGATTTTTTTTTTCGGTGGATTTAAATTTGTATTCGGGGGGGAGGAGGGATTTAATAAGGAGAATGTAAATAATCAAATGTCTGTAATCGTCAAATTTGGCTTAGGTTTTTAGGAAAAGCATGAAAATTGGATCAAAAACTATTGTTAAAATAATTAGAGATTGATAAATTATATGACACTTCTATAATTTTGTTTTTATTTAAAACTATTTTCGAATGTTATACATTCATCTTCAGTTCTAAAAACATAGAAACATTCAAAAATAAGCAATTCAAAATCCAGTTTGGTATTATTATACATATTAAATTAGATGTAATGTGTTTTTAGAACTGATGATGAATGTATAACATTCAAAACTAGTTTTCAATAAAAACAAATTTATAGAAGTGGCAGATAATTTATCAATCTCTAATTAGATTGATCTTTATATACCATCATGCGGATGTCAACTGACTATTGTTAAAATAACCAAAAATATTACTCAAAATACAAATCTTATGTTGGTGGGTATGACAATTATATTTTTTCGTAGATTTCGGAGGAGGGTGTGGAGGAGGGAGAGGGGAAGGGACGAATATCTCCCTAATTCTCCCTCCCTTGCGTACACTACTGCTTAAAAATATAAACAAAATATTTATATATGACATTTTAGAGTATTGAGAATTTGATTTTAATATACTATACTATCCTGCTAAAATATAACAACTTATATAATTTTATATAATATATAATAAATAAATATGTTACCTTGAGTCACAATGCTGGTGGCTCCCTGCGTCGTGTTAACATTATCTTCGGGCAGTTCGAAGGCCGTGGTCACATTATCTTCGGGCAGCTCGAAGAATGTGGTCAGTTCCTCTGCCGATGTCGAGACTTCCGTCTGGTTGCTGCTCTCAATGATATCAATTACACTGAAACAGTACATTAAATAGTTGATATGTTCAAATAAACTGTTGTTTTCCTCATAATGGTTTTCATAATTCCCATTATAGTTTATATACAGACAGCAGAACGGCCCAGCACTGCTACTTCAGGTAGAGATCCCTTATATTAATAAAGATGGAAGCTACTCCACATGAAAGTACCTATTTCTGATTCAGACTAAGTTATCGTTAGTGAAATGGCCATCAATGCTAACAACACTAATTGTAGTTCACATTTGTATAAAAACCATTCATGTACTTATAAAGATACGCCCCAACGAAATCAATATGATCGAAATCGGCTAGCTCCAGCTCGTACCAATTTTCCTGCGGGTATAGGCAACCCTCTATTAGGGATATTGAAAAAATATCGATATATTAGAAAAAAATATTGATATTTTTGTCATATTTTTTTTTCTCGATATATCGGAATATCGGTATTACAATTTCATTATCGTAAACCGACATTTCTTCAAAAAAAGAAGAAGAAAAACTACAAAATAAAACAATTCTACAAGAACTGTGGACTCGACAAAATATTACCTATAGAGACTGTCTTCTAGAAATGGGATATCGAAAGGAAACATCGAAATTGATATTCATATCGATATCGGTTACCAATATCGTTATCATGATAATATCAGATTAAAAATATCGATATTTCATAACATCGTTAATTCTTTTATCAAATTAAAAAAAAAAAACTTAACGAATCGGAAGAATAATAGGAAATAACCTTTTTTTTAAATACTTTTTTAAATAAAAAAATGATGTTATATTAAATAATAACAATTAGGAAATTTCAAACAAACCAGTTGATGGCTCAACTTTTTGATATTTCTTTTAACAATAACCTATTTATGTGTAATGTTTATGTTCCGTACTTTCGTACCTATTTTCGTTGTGATGTTTTCTTCCTCTATCACTCTCTCTCTCTCTCTCTCTCTCTCTCTCTCTCTCTCTCTCTCTCTCTCTCTCTCTCTCTCTCTCTCACTCTCTCTCTAACTTATTACAATCAAAACCGATATAACGAGAATTTTCAGTACTATTTTATTATTTATATCTACAAATCTGGAGAAAAAGGAGGTAAGCAGAGTCATGTGAAAAATTAGTTCACTATATTAATGTAGATTGTTCGAATCAAGTAAGTCACATTTCCACGGTTAAAGTTTGAGATGTTTACAAAAAATGAGTAGCCACCAGTTAAAAACACGGCCAGGTCCACTTGGCATATTTTTCGGAGAGCATAAAAAAACCGTTTATTATTGAAAAAAAATTAATGTTGCTAATTAGTTTTATTTGGATATCAATACAGGTAAAAACTAAAATTGAATGGGTAACAGACGAGATATTTTATATTAAAAGTTTATTAATTATTTACAAAACAAAACTGGATGTGACTAGGTTTTTAAACTGTGAAGTGAACATGGCTGTCTTTGTAACAAAATACACTTAATAAAACACTTTTTAACATAAAACTTTTTGTTTTTCTTAACTATGAGCTTGTTGAGCTGAACTTTTTTTTTTGTTTTTTTTCTTAATAAAGAATTCACGTCTACAAATTCATTTCTAGCAAATACGTCTTGGTAACTAAAGAGCTTTATTATTACCTAGAAGATAAGACCACCTGATGAAAATAATGTTTAACTCATTTTGTAAATAAATGGACCTCACCGTGTTTGTAACCGGGCTACTCAATTATAGAGAATCTGTAAAATATTAAACTACATAAACATTTTCTTCGAAATGATATGGATCTTTAAAGTATTGTGTAGAAAATTTGTGGTTTTGACTTACCTAGTTGTCACGACCGACACATGAGCTATCCACACTGAATATAATCTTTTTTTTTTAAAAAAAGATAATGGAACTGTAACCAAAGAAACCAAACACCTGGATCACTGAAAGAAGAAGACTCACCTGAGACATGCGAAGAGAAGGAAGACAGACATGGCAATGACGGGTGGAACGAGTCTTGCTCTGCTTCTTGTTATAATTGCTCCTGAGTAATCCTTAATTAACTCACTCCAAGATGGCCACAATTGAGGGAAACGATACTCCTTTTTAGTGTTTCTCTCATTTGAATTTTAAAATATCCTTCAGTGCGTCTTCTCTACCACAAAAGGGGCATCCTTCAGTGCGTCTTCTCTACCACAAAAGGGGCATCCTTCAGATCGTATCACTTTCTCCAAGATACCTTTCTTCATTCCAAGTAGTTGTTCCCAAAAGTATTTAATATAGAATTTAAATTTATTAACGAGATGTTTGATATATTTAAATTTTACTTTCATTTACTTATGTATCAAGTTTATAATAAGGGAAGGTATTGCAATCGTGATAAAATTCTAATGCGAGTTTTCAACGGAAATAGAAGTTTCAAGGTCCTTAGAGTCCAAATAACCAAGCATAGAAAAAAGAATATCGATATATAAAAAAAAATGGCGATATTTTTGTCCAATATATATTTTTCGATAAATCGATATTAAGAATTGAGTATCAAAAACCGATATCTAAAATAAAAAAAAAAAAGATATAAAATCATTAAATTTAAACATTCTAAAAGGACGACGGGCTCGACAAACAAAGAATCATAAAAATTTGTGGTGTGGTGTGTTCGTGTTACTATCGTTAGTGGCTGTGGTCTAAAGATAGGATGTCGAAAGCAAAATATCGATATTGATATTGACATCGATACCGATTAACAATATCGATAGCAAACTTATTTATGTTTAAAATATCGTTAATATTTTTATAATATCAAATATTAAAAAAAAAAAAGTCTAAACGAATTGGAGGAAGATTAGAAGATAACTGTTTCTTGAATTTTAAATCCTGCAGAAAATGAAGTTAATATTATTGAATTTAATAATATAAACTTATAAAATATAATAATATTTATGAAGTTAATAGTTAAAATATCTTAATTATGTCGGTACAGAAACATCGATATTATAAAACCAATATCTTACTTATATCGGTACGGAAATATCGATATTATAAAAAAAAATAAATCTGTTAATTATATCGTCCAAGGAATATCGATATTAGTAAAAAAATCTCTAAATGATATCAGCTGAAAAATGTCTATATTTCAAAATATCACTAATTCTTTTATCAAATTAAAAAAAAAAAAAAAAAAACCTAAACAAATCGGAAGGAGGATAGGAAATAACCTGATTATTAATATTTAAACTCCGCAGTAAATGAACTTAATAAAAACAATAGTTTAATGATAACGGCAGTGTTTATTAATAAAAAATATGTGTTAATTATATCGAAACGGAAATATCGATACAAAATATGTTAATTATATCATCCCACAAACATCGATGTTATAAAAATAATATCTTAATTATTTTGGCATAGAAATGTCGATATTATAAAAAAAAAATAATCTTAATTATATCATCCAAGGAATATCGATATTAGTAAAACAATATATAAATTATATCGGCACGAAAATATCGATATGCGTTATGTGTGACCCTTTAAAAGATTCTTTAAAGGATTAAAAATATTGAGGACCCGAAATATCAATATTTTTTTTTTCGGAGGGAGTTTTTGTTGACCGTATATCTATATTTAAAGAGAGAAGTTGGTCGGGGAGGGAGGAGGAAGGGGGGGGGGGAGTGCGGTCAAAGAATTACAGTTTTATAAGTAAACTTATATATTTTGTGCTGATGTTTCAGCCTGTTTTAGGCCATCTTCAGAGCAAAGAGGCCAACAAAATTGGCGCTCGACCACACGCCTCTCTGCCCTGAAGATGGCCTAAAACTTAGGGCGAAACGTCGGCACAAAATATATCAGTTTACTTATAAAACTCTTTGACCGCACCCCCTGACCAACATCTCCCTTTAAATATTTTTTTTTCGTTATATCGAACTACTAATTTTTTCGATATATTAAAATAAAAACTATTTATACGATATGTATCGATATTTTGTTTCGATAATCACATCCCCATGCGGAGGTAATGGTGACCAGCTAGCATCCACGTCGGAGGCTCATTGGAATTAGTTCAGATGTATCTTTTAAAATTTTCCATCATTTTCTTCCTGATTCGTCTCCATATTCCTTGGCTAATTGTGTCGGCGATATTTTACTTTGACTTACTCCTTAATTCGCCAACGAAGGGGTTGCCTTCCAGTATACGAGCAATCAATGGAGTAAACTTCGCTGTTATACATCCTATTAATTGATAAGGGCCACCGATTTCAACCAATTTTTTTGTGCTGATTCCACATTCAAAAATATTGGACACATGTGTCGCCGTTCGTCCAAGTAGACCCTATGAGCCGAGAAAAAAATAAAATAAAACATACAGAAACTGCTTTATTTTTTAATCTCGAGTTTGAAAAATGATATCGACGTGTTTTTTCCATCAAAACATTTATTTTTCAGTGTATATTAAGGGAAAAGTACAAACTTTTAAAAAATGATTGCTTTTTGGTCATATCAATTGAAAAAAATGTTTAGATTATTGGGTAAATTAGCCTTATGCATTTTTTTTACTTCTGGCAGATTTTGATTCAGCGCACAGAAAAACCTTCATGTTAAAAATATCAAAGAAAACAAAAAATATTTTTTTTTTTAGTTTTGAGTAGGTTCGAAATTTGTTGGCCACGAAATTACGTTTCGATTTGAAGCTCTGTAACTCGTTTTCAGTTTATCCAATTTTGATTTTCTTGACTCGTTGGAAAGAGGAGAGTTTCTTCTTTCTATTAATATAAACAGCAAAAGTATTATCTAGAAAGTCTTTGTAAAAAAATGCAATTACAAAATAAAAACAAAATTGAGGGTTTTGGCGGATACCGTTGGTTCTAAAACACGTAAGAAGACCACAGTTAAAGGAAACCGCGTAGATTACGAATCTTTACAAACGACCCAAATTTGGTTTGAATCGTTCAAAAGGTTTCTGATTTAAAGCAAATTTTTTAAATCTTTAAAAAATTTGAAGGGGAGCTAGCTTTCTCCCCCACACGCAGTTGAGAAGAGACACTTGGCAAAATTTTTAGTCAACAAGTTTTAATTTTTAGATTCGCCCGAAAATTTGGGTTTTTCAGAGTGCTAAAACCAAATCTGAAGCCTGTTTTGAATAAAAAAAATCAGTTAATATACTTCACTCCGTAGAGCAACAGTGTTTTCACTACATATAATTCAATAGAGCCTTGAAATCACTATAAAACTTACATTTAAAAAATTGGATAACTCTAAAATGGATTATTTTTAGATCACAAATAATGTTTTTTTAATACTTATAACACTTGAAAATCGGCCTTGTATTTTCAAATTATATATTGAAATTTAATTTGAAAATTTAAGGTCGGTTTTAAGGTGTTATAAGTACTACAAAAACATTATCAGTGATCCAGAAATTGTAAATTTTAGAGTTATACAATTTTTTAATGTAATAATTAAGCTTTATAGCGATTTCAAAGTTCTTTTGAATTTATATAATGAAAATACTATTCCTCCACGGAGTCATTTATATTAACAGAAGTTTTTAACTCAAAACTGGCGTTAGATTTGGTTTTAGAACCACTATGAAAAACCACAATATCCAAATTTTCGGGCGAATCTAAAAATAAAAATTGTTTGACTAAAAAGTTCACCGAGCTTCCTTCAAATTTTATTAAAGGTTTAAAAAATTGCCCATAAATCGGAAACCCTTTGAACGATTTTAACCAAATTTGGATCGTCTGTAAATGTTCTCAATCTACGCGGGTTTGCTTTAACTGTCGTCTTCCTACGTGTTTTGGAACCAACGTTATCCGCGAAAACCTCAATTTTATTTTTATTTTGTACATTTATTTACACAGACCTTCTAGATAATACACTTGTTGTTTATAATAATGGAAAGAAGAGTCCAATATTTTCAACGAGTCCAAGGAAATAGAAATCGGAGATAAACTGAAGACGCGATACAGAGCTTCAAATCGAAACGTAATATCGTGGCTTACAAATTTTGAACCCCCTCGAAAATGAAAAAAAAAAAATTTGTTTTCGGTAAAATTTTCAACTTAAAGGTTTTTCGGTTCGCTAAATCAAAATCAGCCATGATTTTTGGTGTAAAGAAATCTATAAGGCTTGTTTACCCAATAATTTAAACATTTTTATTTTCAATTTTTTTGACAAAAAACAGTCATTTTTTAAAGTTTGTATTTTTCGTTTAATATACACTGAAGAACAAATGTTTTAGTGGAAAAACCACTTCGATGTCATTTTTCAAACTCGAGATAAAAAATAAAGGATTTTCACCATGTTTTATTTTATTTCTTCGCTGCTCCTAGCGCCTATTTCGCTGCTCCTAGCGCCTATTGGAACGAACACCGACTATGTGTCCGAAATTTTTGAATGCAGATTCACCATAAAAAATTTGGTTATATCGGTGACCCATTGACTTTGCCCTCCCCTTTTGAGCCCTTCGTCCTTCAGATCTTAATTTTTAAACTTTTATATATTTTAATTTCTAATAGTTAAGCATTTTTAGAGAGGAATGAAGCAATGATAGCATTAAAACCATATATTATATTCGCACAATGAACATATTTTATATCTCTAAAATAGAACTAACTCCAAACAATATAAAAAACAAAAATAAACTATAATATATCTTTGTATTGGACCCGAATTGCCCTAAAAACTTCACCTTTTTATAGAAAGTCCAAAATCCGAAGGTAACATCCTAATAGACTTCAGGGCTTTCTAATGTTTTAAAAAAGGTTTAGTTTTTTAGAGTAATTCGGATAAAAATGAATTTTAAAAAATGATTTGAAATTAGGGCCTTTTAGTTTAGGACGGTAGAATAAACATTTGAACATTTTAATTTTAATTTTTTTCAGAAGAATACGCTTGTCGAGAGGTTGACGGTGTACTCATGCTTGGGAATTCGGCGAGGGGTATATTTTTCCCACCGTCTAAGGGTATGATCATGAAGGGTATACCTACGGGTTTTGAGGGTTTCACCACAACCGTTTCCATCTTTTCCTTTCTCCTCTCTTCGAGATCCTCTTGGGTGTACCTCAGGAAGTGGGGAAGTTGGAACGATGTCGACAGGAATCCGTCAATCATCGACATTAAACTTAATATCATGATAATTATCCCGAATAGGTACTCGCTGACATAGATCAAATCCAGGGCGGCGAGGAACATCGGGACGGTCCAGAAGATGTTGAAGATGGACCACTGGAACAGAAAGATTTCTCAAATTACACAGGCCAACAAAAAAAAAATATTGAAAACTTTTTTAACTTTAATAGTTGATCTTTATAGTTTTTATGTGCTGAATCTAAATCTGGCCTTAGTTTTTTTTTTATCACCCATAGTTTTCCGTAGGTTTCAGGCTCATCAAACATCCTAACTTTTTAAACTTCTGTAACCTGTTAGGTACAATAGGAACATACTCTGGGTCTTTTTCATTTCCCAAGAACTTTGTAACGACTTGCTTGAATGATACCAATGCTTCTTTCTCATTTAAAGTCATTGTGGATTCAAAGTTAGCATTAAATATAATTTTTCTAATGTCAGGTCCGGACAATGACGCCTTCTTTTAGTTTAGCTTCTGAAAGGCGTGGAAACTTTTGGCAGAGATACTTGAAACATGGTCCATCTTTAGGCAAAGCCTTTACAAATTGTTTCATGAGGCCTAAATTTATATGTAGGTCTTCCTTTTTCAGGAAGACTGAAAGCTGTTCAATTCTTTGGAATTTTGGGTGATACAGCTTTTAATATCATATTTGGATTCAGCACCCTAAAAACTATAGGAATAAGGTATTTTCAGTACAAAAGTTTTTTCATCGTTGGCCTGTGTTATTCATAGCAGATAATCGACTTTAATCTTTATCATAGAATAAATTTTCAGAACCCAGTCAATATGATCTTTTATTGTAAAATCTCACGTTTTGACCCACACATTTTGGGCCATGCAATGGTCAGCTCTAGAGACCCAAAATGACCTTAAGTTAGACCAACTTAAAAATAATCTCCTTTAGGTAGGAGTTTTTAAGTAGGAGAAGAAAAACAAATATTCCAGGGCTCGAAACAGTTATTGAACTTTTTCAAAAAGTTTCAGTTTAATTGTTTTACAAGAACTTTTACAATTAAAGTATTAGCATTGAAGATCTACATAAAAGAACCTTCTGATAAAAAGTTCTGTTAATGTAAGTTCTTGCTAACACTTTTTTTTTATAAAAGTTCTGTTAAAAGAAGTTCGTACTGGAACATTTCATATTCCTCGAGAGATAGTAGTATTATTGAAAAAAATAAAAAATATTTTTAAAAAAACCATAGATAATAAAAAAAATTTGATATAATAAAACTATTACCTTTTTATTTATTTTATATGACATTTAATTTCAATAGAAAAATTGCTTTAATTTTAATTGAATCACCTAAAGAATGTTTATTTAAAGAAATAACCTTTTAAGTTAAAAAAACCTTTCAAGACACAATTTCATAGGTATTTTCCTTATTTAAATGGTAACTTTAATAATGAGAACTTTTATAGCTATCTCATTTAAAAGCTCAAACAAGAACTCTTTTATTATAGAACTTGTGTATGAAAATTCTTACGATAAAATTCTTAAAGAACTTTAACTACATAAATTCTGACCAAAAGGTCTCCTAAGAAGTTACTTATAATAAAAGTTTTAACATAAAAATTCTTGCATGAACTGTTTCAAAAAAATTCCTAAGAAAATGTTTAATTTAGAACAAGAAATTTTTCAAAATAAAAGTGCACAGTATTTTGGAGCTCCGAAATATTCAAAATGAATGAGACCCCGGAGACTGTGAATTTCTTTGTTGAAACTGGGGGTGGCCTAGTCATAAGTTTTCAATAGAGTAATTCACGACTACAAAAAAAACAAATTACAAAGTAAAGGTTCTTTACTTTCACGATAGAGAAGATTCCAATAGGAGAGAGGAAAATTTGTTTCCAAATCAGAAAGAGGAAGAAGTTTTTCTTTGAATAAAGCAGGGGGTCCCAAGCCCTGGTACGCCAGGACGATTCCGGTGGTACAAGAACCACTGAAAAATCATCTTTTTAACACGTTCAATGAGAAATAACATTTTTTAAAAATTATTATTGAATGTATCAGTTATAAGATTAACAAACACAATCTACAATTAATAAAAATTACTTGGATGGTTACCGTGGTAAGAACGAAAGTACTCAAAATTGCAGAGAACTTAAGAATTAAGTTGAGCTCCTTCAAGCCTAAAATTGATCAATTTGATTGTAAATAAACAACATGCTTCCTATTACAAAATATTTTCCAAATTTCTTATTTTTGATGGCACACTTTCATCAGCAGTAATAATCTTACTGTTGCTATTGTTATGTGGTGCCAATTTCACTTTTTATTTTGGATTTTTGAAGTTTATTTTCAATTTATTAGTTTCTGAGCCACATTAACCAGGGGCGTACGCAGAATTTTTTTTGCGGGGAAGATTAAAATTAGTTTAAGGGAGGGGAAGGATTAAATAAGATGGCAGCTCACCTAAATGCCAAATTTGGCGCAGTTTTTAAGAATAAGAATGAAAATTAGATAAAAAACTATTGTTAAAATTACCATAAATATTAATCAATATCCAGTCTTATGTTGATGGGTTTTTAAATTATATTTTTTCGAACATTTTGGTTGGTCCCCTATCTTGCGTACGCCGCTGACATTTACTGTAATATATATTGTTTTTTTACAATTAACTTTTATTGGCAAGGCTTGCGCTATTATAGGAAATTCAAAGAAGAATCATCTATCAAATGTTTTTTGAGCAAGTGCGACAGATGAAGAGTAATACACTGTCTCGTACAACCAAATTGCGTCTATACAAAACACTAATTAGCCCAGTACTTATATATGGATCAGAGAGTAGGACGCTCTCTGGTATGACCCAAGAAACTGATCAGAGTTGGTCGGCTCAGGTGAGCTGGTCATGTGCCCCGGATGACTGCTAACTTCGTACCAAGGAGGCTCCTCGAAGAATAAAGAATAACTCCATTCCACCAAAAGGCGTGGGCGGCCCAAACTTCACTGGGTGGACGGGGTAACCAAGAATGCACGCAGCATCCGAGACTGGAGAGCGGTATACTTATAGCGGTATAAGTATACTCTAAAGCAGTGGCTTAGCCAAAGGGAAGGGAGAAGGGTCCGGACCCTCCCGAAATTAAAAAATATTTTTATTGCTGCCAATTGAAGCAGGAGCTCAAAGATAGGAAGGAGGCTGTATAAGAAAGACTTACCCTGTCCAAAGCCAGCAGCCAATTAAAGCAGGAGCTCAAAGATAGGAAGGAGGCTGTATAAGGAAGACTTACCATGTCCAAGGCCAGCTGCCAATTGAAGCAGGAGCTCAAAGATAGGAAGGAGGCTGTATAAGGAAGACTTACCATATCCAAGGCCAGCTGCCAATTGAAGCAGGAGCTCAAAGATAGGAAGGGGGCTGTATAAGGAAGACTTACCATGTCCAAGGACAGCTGCCAATTGAAGTAGGCGCTCAAAGACAGCCAAGTGTAGGAAAAGACGGAGCCGGTGAGGAGAACGTCGTCCCAGTGGGCGTCGACGACATCCATCAGCTCGCTGATCCACAGGAACCACCACACCACTATTGGAGTCTGCAAACATCCATAATCTTGTTAGTATTAACACTGTCTTCCATCAGGGAGCTTACTAAAGGACGAACAGAGGTTTACTGTTTCCTCAGACGAAACTGATACTGGGAAGAGTGATGTTACATTCAGACTAAATGAAGAATACTTTTGAAGAATGGAATCGGAGCAAAGTGGGCTGTCTTCGCAATCTAACGGGAGAAAGTCAATATAAATGAATTATGTAAAAAAAAAAAAGGTGTTGAAATTTGCCATATTTTTACATCGTTGGAAAAATGATCATTTTAATTCAGAAATGTTTTTGTACGAAATTAAAAGATGAATTTCAGAAGATATTTTAGTCCTTAAATTAAAAAAATTCTGAAAAACTTTTTCATAAACAAAATTTTTATTGAAATAGATACAATTAACCTCTGTAATAAATTAATAAATCACACCAAAACTAAATGTACTCAAAAATTATAGTGAAATATTATTTAGTATGCCCAAGTCTCTTTCGTTATCACTGCTACTATCTTATACCATGCTGTTATTATCTTGTACCTCCGATATATGAACAAGTTCCAATGCTTCTTTAGAACAGCTAAATTGTGTAAAACATCTTCTTTTGAATGTGCCCTTGATATTTTTATATTCATTGAAACCTTCTTAAGGCCTGCCAGAAGACGTTGAAGTCAAATTTAAATCAGGCAAAGCCAGGTTTGAAATTTCAATTTATTGATCCGAAAATCTTTTATGCTTCCGCTGTAATTTGGTAAAGCTACGATTGCGCTAAATCCAGTTTCGCTTTTAAAATAAAAAAAAAAAACAGTAAGGATTGAAGTCATTCTTCTCTTTATTCTCTGTCTTTCTGAAGTTATTTTTCAAATATTCACTCTTCACATGATTTATTAATTGCTTTTGGGTCCATTAAAAAAATACAGAGTTCACTTCTTTTAATCACATGTTTCGCAACTGAAATGAATAAAATTATACAATTGCAAATGAGGCAAAATGATGTAGTTGATTTAGGTAAATATGTAAAATACATGACTGGTATAAACAGCAAATATATATATATATATATATATATATATATATATATATATATATATATATATATAAATATATTATATATATTATAATAATAATAAAAGGCTTAGCGAACCCGGAGGTTCGATGCGATACCACTAATCGCTGTCTACAAATCTCGGTCCACCGACTACCGACCAAACCCAAATTCATTAGATCACTCTTAATACAATCCTCCCACCTACGTTTCGGTCTACCCCTCGGACGTTTACCAGTCGGCTCAGCGTTTATTAACTTTTTAGGAATTCGTTCGTTACTGAGCCCAACAACTTTGCAAGCCCATTTCAACCGTCGCGATGATATCATTTCGATTATATTAACAGGGTGAATGCTCCGCAATTCCGCGTTGTGTAACCTCCTAAATTCTCCAGTTGACTCATCCTTTTTCGGACCAAATATTTTACGCAGTACCTTATTCTCGAAGACCTTAAGGCGTTGTTCGTCCTTCAAGGTTAGCGGCCACGTTTCATACCCGTACAGAACTGTAGGCAAGATAATAGTTTTGTATATTCTAAGTTTTAAGTTTCTGGACAGAATGCGCGACCTAAGTAATGTTGATACCGAAAAATAACAAGCATTTCCCACCTTTAACCGCGCCTTTATTTCCTCTTGAATTTCGTTTTTTCTAGTAATATATATACATATATTATGAAGTTCTCAGAAGTTCCGAGAACGTTATTACATTTTAAAATTTGTATTTTGGTGATCTTCATTTAAATTTCTACTCAATTAGAAACAAAAAGTTACTAATCTACCGCAACTTTTTATGTATTCAGTAGTAACATTTTAAAACATCTTACCTCTTGGGTTTGAATCCATTTTTTAGAAAAATCTAAACCTAAAGGTGTGGAATCTTTAGCTGTTGACACTGGCCATCAGAAAGATATACTACCAGTTAATTAGGCATCGACTCTTTATTTGTTCATCTTGGTTTGGTGGCTTTGCACTTGGCTAATACGGTTATTTCTAATATCCCTGAATCCTAGTATCACTTTTGAATTAAATTTTATGAAAAATGTCTTCCATCAATTTAATTTTTTTACCTTTGTGCCGCTGGATTGAGTTGGACAGCCCACTGTGCGGCGGTGGGTGACGCTAAGGAAGTACTCTTCCACTGTCGGATAGTGACCAGGAACTTCTCGGCCTCACAGCTATGTGGCTTCCGATCATAGCTTGTCCAAGATGGAAAGAACATTGACCGAACATGTCACAAGACCAAGCTATTGAGACAGGGTTCTATTTCCTTCATTGAACAGAGCAGAAGCGCTCTAGAATAAGTGGGGTGATTTAACCCCCACTCTCTAAGTGATACAACCCCCATTCTCTTAGTGATACAACCCCCACTCTCTAAATGATACAACCCCTACTCTCTTGGTGATACAACCCCCACTCTCTTAGTGATACAACCCCCACTCTCTTAGTGATACAACCCCCACTCCAGTAACCTCACCGAATTCCCGACGAACAAAATTTATTTGTGTTTACTTTTGAAGTACAACGGAAAAAGGCTTCACCTTCTTCAATAGATCACTTTCTGAAAGAAGAAGCTCACAATCTATTATTGCTAAAAAAATTACTTAAGGATTCATTATATCAAAATATGTAATTATATACCATCAGATAAATACCAACAACGACCAAATCCACTAAAGTGAAATAAAGTTAATTAGTAACAAATTAGTATTGTTCCTTGGATAATAATTTTATTCTCGCAAAATTATGTATAACACCTACCAACCTACACAACATTGAATTAGTGCAATCCCAATATCTTAACTTGAAAGGTATTGGTATGGGTTTTAAAATTTAGTAACTCTTTGAGTAATATGATTTTCTATAATTTTAGCAGTTTGAAGTAGTCTCATATCTCGAATTTCCCAACTTTTTACGTTTCCAAATTATTGGGGGTAGGAGCAGGTTTAACCCCCTCTCTATCTTTTCTATAATGACATCCCTACAAGTGAGGAACACCTGTATGCTGTTCTATAAAGATTCACACATATTGGAGGACTCACGAGCCATAAAAGGACTAGGCGTTATGGCTATCCATGGCGATATCTATCATACTTATAGACAGTTCCCTTCAGAAACAACTCATGATAGAAATGGATCGAAATGCTAGTGGTATAGCATTTAGATTGTTGTTGATATAGCATCTCGATTGTTGTTGGTATAGCATAGAGATTGTTGCTGGTACAATATCTGGATTTTTGTAGCTATAGTATCAAGAATGTTGTTCGTATAGCATCTAGATTGTTGTAGGTATAGCATCCAGATTTTTGTTCGTTCAGTATCTAGATTGTTGTAGGGATGGTATCCAGATTGTTGTTCGTATAACATCTAGATTGTTGTTTGTATAACATATAGAAATTAACATCTAGTTATTGGTATAGCATTTAGATTGTTGTTTGTATAGCATATAGATTGTTGTAGACAAGGTATCCAGATTGTTGTTCGTATAGAATCTAGATTGTTGCTGGTACAGTATCGAGATTGTTGTAGGTATGGTATCCAGATTGCTGTTCGTATAGCATCTAGATTGTTAGTGGTATAGCGAATAGATTGTTGTAGGTATAGCATCCAGATTTTTGTTCGTTCAGTATCTAGATTGTTGTCGGTATGGCATCTAGATTGGTGTTGGTGCAAAGTCTAGATTGTTGTTGGTAAAGCATATAGATTGGTGTAGGTGCAGAGTCTAGATTGTTGTTGGTGAAGCATATAGATTGTTGTTGGTAAAGCATATAGATTGTTGTTGGTACAGCATCTGGATTGTTGTACGTATATCATACAGAATGTTGTTTGTATAGCATCTAAATTTGTCCAATACAAATTTATACCAAATACAAACTTACCATTATAATCGCTTTGACGATCACTTGGATCACTGACTGGCGATACCAATGGTAAAACTTATGTTCGCGTATGGGCAATATTGTTTCTTCCTCCTCTAATAGAACACAAGATTTAGGGCTTTTGAACATTCCGAACTTCTGTACAAAATAAATAAGTGAATAAAATCTATCACTATGTCAGTAAACTTTTATACTGGCAACAAAAACATATGATTAGCTCTTCACATATATTACAATAAACATCCGAAAGGTTTTTTGTTTTGTTTTTTATGATGTTCTGAACCTCAACCGGAATCACAGGCAGAACTCTGAACAAACATCTTGAAGAACGATCTTTTGAGAGGAAGTTAGACCGGGATGTTACACTCGCTGAGGGGAGAGACTTGTGAGAGGAAGTTAGACCAGCATGTTACACTCGCTGAGGGGAGAGACTTGTGAGAGGAAGTTAGACCGGGATGTTACACTCACTGAGGGGAGAGACTTCCTTCTCAACATGATTCCATGTACCTGCCTTGTCAAATAGCCACCAACTTGAATTAAAAAAACAAAAACATTTGGACTGACTCACGATAAGGGTAATTATAAGCAATAATAGAAAATATAAATAATTCCTTGCATTAATAATGAAAATAATTTGTTTTTTATTCTGTGATATTTTAGTTTTAGAAAATTAATAATACAAAAAAAAGAAGAAATATAAAGAAAATTACGAGACATATTTTTCATGTTAAATTAAAAAATGTTATTTGCGTTACATGATAGGTAACCAAATAAAATTAATAATAGTTAGATATTTTTTTGAAATTAATAAAAAGTTCTTTTTTAAATCAAAACAAATATATATATATATATATATATATATATATATATATATATATATATATATATATATATATATATATATATATATACAATGACTAAATAAACAAACTAATAATGTATCTTGCATATTTGAAAATGGCTCAAGATGGCCGAAACGTTGGCAATATTTGAATAAAAAATATATATTGGTGTCCAATTGGTCTGTTTTAATTTTTAACTTAAATATCTATTATGACGCCAAATTCTAGAAAAATTTTATATTATATTTTATTGTTATAAAGACCAATTCGAGGCCCGTGATATTTGCCACCTTGCTATCTTCTAGTTACGCCCATTCTGCTTTATATGCAATAGAAAACAGTTTTCAAGATAGTTTTTTTTTTTTTTTCCCCACCTTCAAAAAACAAAAAGCCACTGCCACCATTGCCTTTCTCGTTCGTAATGAAGGTTTCTCTACCAATCCAAATGGCTGATCATGATCCAACAATTGACAGAAAATATCTTAATCGAGAAGATTGTAGGAACGAACCAAAGAAAACATTGATTAGGAATATTATATTAGTTTTTAGGGACATTATGAACCATTTTGCAGGTTTCCTCAGGACACCATTATTACCACAAAATCCCGTGCAGCCATAATGCGAGGATATGTAATCAGCTGTATTCAACAGCAGGCTATAAGAAGAGAGGAGGCCAACTACGTCACGGGACCGTCCGCCATTTTTCTTTTTACGGGATAAGCCCACCTTTTGTAAAATCTGCACTACCATATCTCTTCTTGACAGCGGAAGGTATGTTCGGTCTGGTCTTACGCGGCGTTCAACTGATGTTAGCTTATATTCTCATGCCCTCTACCAAATTTACTTTAATATCTTTCATATCTTTTTCATTTACTGAAGAAATTATTTCTAAGAGTGTTGAGGCAGTTATTATAATTCCTTCTTTAATATTTCTTCTAGCCATGGTATTAGCAAGTTCTTTTCTTCTAGTATCAAAGTGACTATATAGCAACGAAAAAATGGATCTTACATCAAACAATCTCCAATGTTTATAAAACAAACACGTTGGCTAAACCCTTGTTTAACCTATACTACAAAACAAAAAATCAATTTAAAATGAACGACCATTTTAGTTATCAATTATTTGAAATAGCAGGCGAGTAATTCTAATATTATAAACCATAATGAGCAAAATTAAAAAATAAATAAAAAATTAGTCATAAAAACCCCAATTTTTAATGTTTTGTGTACTAAGAACGATCTCCTAGTGACGGTAAATTCGTTAGGCAGAATTAAAATAATTTTCAAAGTTTATGCTCATGGCAACGGGTGTTGCAGTAATGACAATAGTTTTAGATATTTTCTGCTCTTACAATCGAAATTAAGGAATGTGGAGGAGATTAATCAAATATGCACAACATATTTTAATATATAAGAAAATGTGTATGCATTTTTTTAATTAAAAAGAGTGCCTGTAAAAAAAAAGTATTGCAATAATACTTAGTACTTAAAAAATCAGTCCTAACTAACGTTAATTATATTTTGTTTTTAATAAATTAAATCAACAAAATTACTAAATTCGTGTGTATAAATATTATTTTCGTACCAAAACTTTCATTACCGTCTCCCAAATATTTCGTTGCGGTAATGACAGGGATGGTTTTGGTCACGGAGGTTAAGTTTTATCATTCAAAGTTGCGGGTTTTTTTTTTTTTTTTTTTGTAAACCTGGAGAAAATAAAAAGCTGATACAGAATGTAAAAGTATTGATAACAGTTTTCAAAATATAGTACTAACAAGTAAATAATTTTAAGTGTCTAGTTACAGTAAAGTGTAACGGTAATGACAAATAAAAAAGTACGAATTTGTCTCTGATTTGCCTATAAGAAACTTAACAATTAATCCCTATTCTTAAAGTTCCATATTATCACCCTCAGGGTCGCTAATTTTCACAAAATTCTCGAAATTTCTCTTTTTAATATATTCCCTTACAGTTTCCATCTTGCATACGGTAATGACTCTACATTAAGAGACATAGTTTTTGCTCAGCGCTCGGTATAGATAAAACAGAGACTATAGAAAACTACTAACTGAAGCCTCTAGGAAAGGTGATGTTCCCTTTGGACACGATAATGCCCTGCAACATTAGAATTACCCAGGCATGTAATACTGATCGACTTTTTTTTTATTTAATATAATTAATTAAAAGTAATATGCATGAAACCTCGTTATTGTTTGATAGGCATTAAATGATCTTAAATGATAACCGCAGAAACAATTAATCAAATATAATTGTATTCAATTAAACCTTTTAGGCTAATAATGATTTACATATTATTTACAGCTGAGAGCGCCCACTGACCATAATTTCATCAGATCCATTTCATTTTATTCCACTTCATTACAATCCACTTTATTCCAAACTACTTCATTACAATCCACACACACACAGAATACGAACACGGTTATAAGTTGACATCCGCATGATGGTATAGAAGGATCAATCTAATCAGGGATTGATAAATTATTAGCCAATTCTATAATTTTGCTTTTATTGAAAACTAGTTTCAAATTTTATACATTCATCTTCAGTTCTAAAAACACACAAAAATTCAAAAATAAGCAATTCAATTTACCTACAACACCCCATGTTTCTTACATTACAATCATTTCCATTACTAGTTCAGTGCGCGAACAAACCAATGCAACCTTTTCTGTCTGATATAATCTACTTAAACCTTGGTAAGTACCAAAATGAATTTGATTTCTTGTCTTAATTAAATTCATAATATTTTATAATGCTAATTTATATTACATTTAATTTAATAACTGTATTTTGAATTACTTATTTTTGAATTTTTGTGTGTTTTTATAACTGAAGATGAATATATAACATTCGAAACTAGTTTTCAATAACAGTGACAATAGAAGTGACAAATAATATATCAATCACTACTTACCACGTTTATATTCTCTGTTATGTAATATTCATCTATATAATAAGCAATAATTATTCATACTGTTACCCTCGCTAATCCGAACCCCATCCAAAAAAAATAAATAATATAATGAAGATTTGATCTGAAGTATGGCAAAATTAGCAATGGATTTTAATGTTAATAAAAACAGTATCTCTCATATTAAGAAAAATTAATTAAATTTTGTTGCTTACATGGAACAAAGTCCAAGTGCTACACAAATTATAAAATTTAGAGCATTGGCGCTCATCATCGCGAAGCACATGCAGTCGAAGGTTTTAAAAAAGATACTTTTAACTTCCAAACTATTGAAAATTTCAGTCTATTTCTCAAAAAAAAAAAAATTCTGAACAATAATTAACTACTGCAAAATTGCTTTTAATATATCTAATTTGAGTCTTAAAAATGACGGTAATCCGAATTTTTCGCTAATCCGAACTAATTAAAACCAAAGGGTTTGGCGAAGGAGTTTCCTCATCATCACGAAGCACATTCAGTCGAAGATTTTAAAAGAGATACTTTTAACTTCCAAATTATTGAAAACTTCAGTCTGTTTCTCAAAAAAAAAAAAAAATCTGAACAATAATTAACTACTGTAAAATTACTTTTAACATATGTAATTTGAGTCTTAAAAATGACGGTAATCCGAATTTTTCCCTAATCCGTACTCCTTGGTTTTAATCAGTTCGGATTAGGTAAAATATACTGTTAGGTATCATTGTTAATCTTTTTTCTAGGTGCTAAGAGGTATATTATCTATTTGAAGATTATTATTGCCAGCTGGTTGTCCAAGACAAGATGATGGATCGAGGAGGCAGTAAGAGGGGCAGAGGCCAGGGAGGTAGAAGAGAAGCACTAGCTCAAGATAGCCGGCACGAAACTGTATCGACCTCGTGACCTCGATAGTCTTAGCCTCATCTTATCTATATCTAGCCATTATCCTATCCATGTTTAACATCGCCGAGCGTTTTGTCTTCCTTTGTCCGGGGGCGTCGTCCGGAGGATCCTTGGATTCCACGAGGAAGAGTATGTTTGAAGTTTGTTACAAAATTCTAAACTGTAAGAGTATGATATTGTGTTTTTAAGTAGTTTAAAATACTTAACAAATAGTATAAACAAAGTCCGGGTTAACAAAAACAAAAATAGTCATGATACGCCATACTCAACAGTGGCGTCAGTATGATTCACTCAACGCAATGAGTGAGACCTTTATCTATCTTCCAGTAGCCACACTCATATCCATGACACCGAAAGGCCCGTGGCGTACCTAGTACGCCACACTCATTTCGTCTCATTTCCTTTATATAAAACAAAATTATGTTATTACTTAGTTATCCTTATTATTACTTAGGTATCTTATTATCTTATACCTTTATAAGAGATATGAAATGAAAATGGCGGCCTGTAAAATTCTCTTGCTACCCAATATATTATGGTATAATATCCATTTTTGCCCATAGCATCATATTTTGCTCATTTATGACAATTTTGCTCAATATTATGACAGCTCTAACTAAAGCAGCAGTTTACCATAAGTTGAGTGATAATGTTATAAAATCTAAACATAATTATTTCACGAAGAACAATAAATAAGGTTGTAATACAAATTTTCAATACAAGGAACAAATGATAGGCATGATATTATTTGAACGTCCCAATGATATCCTTAATCATCCATGTCTCTGCACTTCATCGGGGCATATTGATCATGGGCCTGCTGCTGTTTGGACACACTTGATACCTTTATTCATAAACATTAACACATCTCTACACTAAATACTTCAAATTTCGGTCAGGTGTATTTCAAGTCTGGAATGAATTGGTGCTCTCCGAGTAAGATTACTTGCTTTAGATAGTTGAAGGAATAGTATGACATAAAAGAATTTAAGAACAAATTAAAAAAAAAAAAATTCCATTTCAAAAGTGCCCACTTCTGTGAGAATGACTTGTGTATTATATGACCAATTAAATGACTATTAAATACCCTGAAAAAAAAAATTATTAGAAAATCTTTGGAATCGGGCACTTATCGGCGAAGATGTTGCGTTTTGAACTTTGTTACCACGTTTCTAATTCGTACATGTACAGAGTACTATAACACCGTTACTTTTTGTTATTTATTCGAATAACTTAAAAACTATTCATCTCCAGTATAATTTCAGATGCTCATTCAAAAGATGATAAGATTTTCTAAAAAGATAAACTTTAAAAAAAAAGTTTTTATGAGTCCAATATTAGCAAAAGATATAGCAAACAATTTTTTATTGGACTTTACCCTTTAATGCGGTAAGGAAAGCCATGTAAGTGGGCACACCAGATTTTATTTTATTTTTATTTTTCAAGACACTTTCATTTTTACTTCCTTGTAGAAAGTAAAGGAAGTATTGTATTCGCGAAAATTTTCGGTTTTCAGATTTCAACGGAAATATCCATTTTGACCATCCCTGAATCCATTTTGTCTAGTTTCGTCGTGGCGTCTGTACGTTCGTTCGTTCGTATTTCGCATAACTCAAAAACCGTTAGCCGTAGAAAGTTAAAATTTTGTACTTAGGATTGTTGTAAAATCTAGTTGTGAACCTCCCTTTTTGGTCACTGCTTGATCACCGGAAGTGGTACTTTACTTGAAGGTCATAATCGATTTTTATCAAAAATTATATTAAAATACTATGCAAAGCTTCTGAAATTTATTATTTGTAACTTATATATTGATTTAAATAACATACTAGATTTTGGTTTAAATTAAAAAACCGGAAGCGGTACTTTACTTGAAGGTCATGTTAGACTTTCATCAAAAATTATATTAAAATATAATGTAAAACATCTCAAATTTGGTAATAGGACTTTTATATCGGTATAAATGTATTTAATATATTTTGGTTAAAATTGGTGAGCCGAAAAGGGTCCTTTACTTGAAGGTCATAATAACATTACATCCAAAATTATATTTAAATTAAATACGTAAATCATATGTTTCGGTAATAAAGGTTACAATCGCAATTTGATTTTCAATCTAATTAAACATTTTTATTACTTGTTTTAAGTGTTAAAATTGAGTGTAAAATACTGGTTTTCCTCCCCATTTGTGTGTCTGTGTGTGCCAATAAATGGGTCGTTTTTGAGATACTGCAATCTTCGGAAACTAGTAACCAAATTCAGGATCATTTTTTGATCCACCGATTTATAGTTTAATAGGCGTGCAAGGAAATCATGTGTTTTCCACATCAGATATTTTTCATTTTGCAGAATTGTATCTGAATTTTAATTACAGCATGTATTATTGTAGGATTTATGTAGTTATTTGATTGCGATCAACTATAATCTTAAGACTGATCTGAAGAAAACGATGTTCGGTCACGAATTGTATTCTCGCATTTTTTAGCTAAAAGAAGTAAATTTATATTTCATAAGTATTTCATTATTTTTAAAGAAATAATATTAAATTCTAATGTTTCCTGAGTTCCAAGTAAAGAAGTCAGATCGTTATCTGGCCTAGAAGATTTACTTTTCTACTATTTACATTTACAAGATACTATTTTCCCACAAAATATTTCCATTTTTTCGGAGCTATGGAAATAAGAGTAGATATTTATTGTCAGTCGTTTCGCTGGATCTATAACCGACCGCACGCCACCCATACAGGAGGAAAAAACGGAGCCTTCTATATTTATACTATCTCCATACTTTTTTTTTTTTTTACATAGATATTATATTTTAAAAGTACAAATGAAGAAAGTTTCCTTCAATTAGTTTTAAAGGTCCTTAATAACAACTAACAAAATAACACGTTTATTTTATTCTCCTGGCAATGAAAAGGGGTGCATCCAGCCTCGTTAAAAATGGCTACTTTATAACGCTCTGATTTTAAAAGAGCGTTATAAATTAGCTAAAGGAACTTAATAATTGCCTAAAATAATTGCGATGTTGAGGGCATCGTAATAGTACTTGTACTTCTATACAAAAGTAACAGAATCTACAGCACTAGTGCGTATCACGGCAGCTGAAAGAACCTCTGCTTACTGGTAACGGTTCTCTACCAAAGTTAGGAGTAGGGATCTCAACATATTAAAAAAAATATTGATATATATATCGTATCCATAGTTTTCGAATATCGATATTTTTTCGATATATTGGGGCTACGTTATTTATAATTGTTTACATCCTCTCTTTTAAAAGGAGGAGGATTGAGGGATGTTGAAAAAATATCGATACTATAAAAGAAATATATCGATATTTTGTGAGATAGTTTTAACTCAATTAATCATAATTTGAATATCGAAAACTGACATTTTTTCCAAAAAAAATAAGTAAACAAAAAAAAAATATAATCAAAAAAATTCTACAAGGTCTATAAGTTTTATAGGTTTAGGTCGTTGTTAATTCAATTATGATTTTCTTCCTTTTTTTATTTTAACTTTTTTCATGTTAAACAATTTAATTAATTTTTCTCTAGTTCTTATTAATGAGTCTTTTTAATAAAAAATGTTAATATGTGCCTCTGTTAATAAAGGGTTTCAGTTACTCGTTCAATATTTATTTTGAGTTCCCAGTATGTAATATATAATGCAATATATATATATATATATATATATATATATATATATATATATATATATATATATATATATAACAATTTTTTTTGTGATAAGGGATTTATGAATATTTAATTTTTGCTATAATAATTATAAGACTTCCTAATTTATGTATATTATGCTATCCATCAATCCAATCTAAAAACCATCTTCTTCTGCTTTCAAAGAATAAAAACACTGAGGCCCGATAAATCGAAATATCGATATTTTTTTATTGATATATCGATCTACTATTTCGATATATTTGAAAACTATCGATAAGACTTTGTATCTGTGGCACTATCCATGCTCAGGCCTTTGATAAAAAACAAAATAATATTCTAAATTATTATCCTGAGTTTTGTTAACAACCCAACCTTCTCAATCAGTGATATTCAGGTATATTAGTTCCGGAATAGTCCTTGTTTATCAATATACACACCCTCAATATTCTCAAGCTCTAAAAGTCTCTATCTTAACTAAACATGTAAATGGCCTAGTCTTTCCATGCTTATTTAGACGCAGCTCAGTTCCACAATAATTCAGATAATTTTCGGGCTATCATAGTATTTCTTTTTAAATTAATATATAAATAATAAATACTTAAATGTTATAAAGTAACGATTCGGGGAGAGGGATCCGTTCAAATGACGGTTTTAATCACTGGGAAAAATATAAAACATAATATTTATTTATTTATTCCACTTCGTTTCAATAAAAAATATGGGAAACAAATTGCAGCGATATTTAATAACAAACATAATTAAATAGACAATACATAATCATAACAATACATAATAATGATCATACATATAGCCCTAATTTTTTATCAATTAATTTAGGGAAAATTATTTTTTTAGGGAATTAATAGATTATTAATTCCCTAAAATACAAAATAACCTAATGGTTGAAGTTAATAAACTTTTTTTTTCTCATCCACCGAATTAATACTGAATCCCTCACTATAACCGAGTGTTTTAAGCCTTAGTTTACAAAAGGTTTCCTTTTTTTTTTCATAGCTCTTAATGAGCATTTAATATTTCTAAGTAGATTTATATCTTCATTTTTGATAATTTTTCTTATCTATGTCCTTACAAAAGTTAACCTAATGTTAACATTATAAAGTTTGTGTAGTGAACTTGCTTCCACGGGCATGAAGTTGTCTCGACAACAATTACAGACACCTATGTACGTATGAATCTTTATAATCGACCAAGATAATTTATTTAAACCCAATTTTTTAATTTAAAGTCACAGGTCACCCCAGGCTGATCCTCGGAACTCGACATTATCCGCACACTGTCCGTCGTTTCTTTCAAAATGGCAGCCGATTTGCTATTTTATAAGCTCATAAGTTGTCTAACTATAAAGATAGAGGGAAAATGTAAAGTGTTTTGGAATCAGCATACCAAGGAATTGAAAAAAAAAAATAATAATAATTTTATAAGTATAAAAGCTTATGGTTTATTATTTTCAGTAATGAATCTTTGTAATCGACCAAGAATTTTTTTTTTAACCCCCTCAAAATTTAATATTTTACGTTTCAAGATACTCAAATATCAAACCTATTTTCTTAAGATTTTGCAAAAAATCACAGGTAACCCCAGGATGAACCTTGGAATTCTGCATTACCACCCCTCGTTTCGTTTCAAAATGGCGGCTGATTTGCTATTTTATAAGCTCATAACTTTGTTATAAAATCGCATGAAAAATATTGTACAACCAAGTGTAACTTGATTTTAGAAGTTATATAACAGTATATATGATCTCGCCCCTCACCATCATGAAAACTCATCATAAGATATATAAGTAGATACTGACTCACCCTTTTTTTGTAACTTTGTTATATAATCAAATTGCTTTAGTTATATAAGTTGTATGTTATATAACGAATTGTTGTAAAATAAATCTTTTGTTATATAGTATGGACCTATTATTTATTTATATCAATATTGTTAAATTTCAAGCTATGTATATTGTGTTTTATTTTAGAAGTATAGGAAACCCATCCTTTTACTTTAGTCAGTAAAGCTTACAAAAATAACTTCCTTCAGATATATACGTCAATCGATTAGTTTAAACAGTGAGATACTAATTAATAGCTGAGCTTGCAATGCCGTTCGGGATGAAGGAACGATGAAGAACGGCGGCTTGTAATTGGAACTATATCTGATGACAGTTGAGCTTAAGGTCGCTGGTAATTTGTGTTTCCTTACTCGATATGGAAATTCTCTCTTGGTTAGGATCCTTCAACAGCTCAGGCGATTCCTCCATTAACCTTTAATCTCATATCTTTTCCACCTGTGACATGATATCCAACAATCCTTGTAGTTTTTTACTGCTTCTTTTTACCTTTGCAAGCATCAATTTAGTTGAGGAAAAAAAAAGGAAATTAGTTCTATGACACGATAGTAATAAAGCTGAGATCGAAATATACTCTATGTTAGCGCCTCTAACACAATAATTACTTTATCTTATATTGTAATACGAGCAATGTATGTCTTTTTTCTGTAACATAAATCTTGAAATCTCGCGGAAGGATTTTTCTTAAACTTTTAGAATGAGGGATTTCGGGCCTCACAAATCGGTTGGCGAAATCCTTTACCCCAGGAATTCTCTTATTTAGTAAATAAAAAGGCGAGTAGGCAGATTGGAAAACGTATTGAGCTATAAAGGCGATCAATGACGATCATACCAAATGGAACATGGAACACGGAATTGGAACGGCTGGAGTGCTTGGAGTCAAGAAGATTTCATGGGCCCCACAGACGATCACTCCACTACATTGTTCCATTTTTTCAGTGCTGCCTTTATCGATGATGTGTTCATCACTAACACTCAAAAGTGATAAAAAATTGAATCTTTTTTATTTTTCTTATACTACAAGTCTGACTGATCATTTTGATATATGTTTATGGCAACAAGAAGAAAGTTAAAAATTCTCGTGCATAAAAGCGAACCAATAGTTTTTATCACAGTGTTTTGAATAAATATAATTTTTTCGGCTGTCCTGAATAATACTTTTTCTAAATTGAATTATCCTTTTTTTTAAAAAACAATTGGCTTGAAACATTTTATGTTTATCGGAAAGAATTTGAGAAAGAAACAGAATGATGTTTTTACGAATTTTAAATTACAACTCATGAAAAAAAAAATTTGAATCTTGAAATATACACCATTTTTTCCTTTTTATTTTTTCATTAGGAATTAGTTTCTATTCGGTCAAATTGATTACACTCGTGTTTATTTCGTTAATATCATTAAAAGTAAGTTATGAAAATTTTAATATTATAATTATTGCAATTTTTGAGAAAAAGTATAGTGCCATATGTATCAAAGAAAAGAGAATTTTGGGACGTAAAATTGTGTGTGTTAAATCAGTAATATTTCCAAATAAGTTTTATTGATAAATCTACCCTTCCGTAGATTTTGTCTAAAGATTCTAACAAAATTTTACTAAAAACATCGAAGAGTTATGCAATATCAAAAACATTAAATAATTTAATTTTTCTCCCCCCTCCCTACCTCAAAAAACAAAACAAAATCGCGGTAATTTATTCCAGCCTTTCATTTAAAGAAGTATTTATTTTTAATAAACGGTTCTCCATTATTTCATTTAAAATGAAGAATTAAAATCAATTTTCTTTTTTGTATTCGGCAAATGAGGATAAAAATATAGAGAACAAAAAAATGGTAAGTAATTAAAATTTAATATTAAACAATATTAAAAAAAGTAATACAATACTTAGTCGAATTTGTGAAAGAAGTCAACTAATTATTTAAAATAAAAAACTTTTAGTATATTTCACGAATATAAATATTTTATTACAAATAAAGGGGTTGATAAAATGAACTTTAGAGCAGCGGAAGATTTTTTTTTTTTCTGTTGGACTCTCAAACTATGACCTGAATAATTTCGTATTACATTTTTATTGTATTGATATTGTCATGCATTAGGACAAAACGACTCGTAAATAAAGTTTTTTAATTATTGTGAAGTTCATTACTGTGAAACAAATGAATATTGTATTTTTTTTCATCTAGGGTAACTGATCATACATAAAACTATTATAATTAAATACTATAGTTTCCCAACATGGATCGGTTTCCAACTGCTTTTATTGAATTAATTAACGAACGAGGCACACTGCACTGAACAACCAAAAAAGCAAACAGTTCCTAAATATATTCAAATATTATGTTTATATTATTTTTTTTTATCCATAGGCTTTTAATCATAACAGAGATTGGTAATCTTATTGTAAATTTTGATCACTGTCTTTAGCTAACTTCAGTCTTTGAGGCTATTTCATAGCGGAACATGTTTGCAGGAATGCTCCCATTCAATATCCCGCGTATGTTGAGGGATAGCCCTGCAACGCAGAGTCTCGTCTACAACACAAGGAGCAGTTCTCCTCGAAATCTCTCGCGCGTTAGTCCCCGTAGATCTCTCTGTTTCGCTTTTAATTCTAATTAAAAATCTAAATAAACAAAAAAGGAAAAGATGGTGGATGCGGAGGCTTGGCTGGTGGATGATCTGAATGCATTAATGCTGGAGGATGGCAGTGGATTTGTTAAATTTTTCAGGATGACACCCAGTCAGTGGCGTACGCAGAGAGAGATTCAATGGGGCCATACCCTCTCTCCTCCGCTCGAAATTTTAGAAAAATATGAATTTCATAAGTTTTCTATTTTTAATTACAATTTTGGATCCCACTTTTCATTCTTACCCGTAAAACTTATACCCAATTTGACGTATAGAAACTTAATTGATTACTTGTCTTCTTCTGATTAAAGCCTCCATCCTCCCCGAAGAATATACCTCCATATCAAAGAAATCCGAAATATTAAAATAATTCGATAGGTGAGCGTGCGATTTTAAAATCGATAGTATTTTCATAATCAGTATCTTCAATAACCCAGTCATGGACCTCAATATCAAAGAAATCAACAATGTTAAAATAAATCGATAATACGTGGGTGCGCGATTTAAAATCGATAGTTTTTTTTTAATAATCAGCACCTTCAATAACCCATAAAATGTACCTCAATATCAAAGAAATCCACAATATTAAAATAATTCGAAAGATGAGCGTGCGATTTTAAAATCGATAGTATTTTCATAATCAGTATCTTCAATAACCCAGTCATGGACCTCAATATCAAAGAAATCAACAATGTTAAAATAAATCGATAATAAGTGAGTGCGCGATTTAAAATCGATAGTTTTTTTTAATAATCAGCACCTTTAATAACCCATAAAATGTACCTCAATATCAAAGAAATCCACAATATTAAAATAATTCGAAAGGTGAGCGTGTGATTTTAAAATCGATAGAATTTTCATAATCAGTATCTTCAATAATCCGTAAAACTTATACCCAATTTGACGTATAGAAACTTAATTGATTATTGTCTTCTCCTGATTAAAGCCTCCATCCTCCCGAAGAATATACCTCCATATCAAAGAAATCCACAATATTAAAATAATTCGATAGATGAGCGTGCGATTTTAAAATCAATAGTATTTTCATTATCAACACCTCCAATAAATAACCCCAAAACGTACCTTAATGTCAAAGAAATCCGAGATGTTAAAATAAATCAAATCATGACTTTTATTTTTCAATGTCAAAAATAAAAGTCATGATATAACATTTATATAAATATATGACAAATATAAAAATCATATCTTGACTTTAATTCAATAGGAGAGAAAAATGTTAGTTTTCAATTATTTTTCTACAGTTATAACCAGATTCAATATCAGATATAAGATGTCCTATTTTTTATGCAAGATTATTTTAGCTAATTAAATTTAGGTCCCTATACTTAAAATATTACATGTAGTTTAGTTGTATTGTTTTATCTGTGAGACTTAAGAAAGTTGTAGTTGGGGGGACCTCTGGCAGTAGATTTTATCAATTAGCTTTTATTCAGTTTGTGCATTTTTCTATCCATTTAACCTTTGTACATTTTATGACCTATTTACCCAACAAAGGTAAAAATGTATTACATGCAATAAGAGTAAAATGCAATACAACACTGTAATATCAATGTAAAAGTGTCAAAAAATCTATCTAAAACAATATTCCGAGATATTGCAGCATTGAATTACATAGATTGTGCTGATATTGCTACGAAAACTTGCGTATCTCCATATTAACCTTTTTTGAGATGTTACACTGTTAACCTGGGGCAGCGATATAGTCCAGGATAGTAAAAAAAAAAAAAAGATCAATATAATTTGTATTACATCAGCGAATCGTTGGAATAAATATATGATTGAAATTATTACAGAAAATGGTTGGTTTGGGAAGTTTCGTGCCGCAGCCTGAGGAAGGAGTGATAAAGGGGTTTCCTAATCAGATCTGGACAAGAAAGGAGAAAGTAAAGGTGGTCGAGTTTATCTGGCGTAGATCTGGGAAGTTAATGGCGCCCAGCGGGGAAATGTGGCCACTGGATAGGGTTATAGCGTGATCTACTATATTGTAGTCTGCCCTAGCGTATCGCAGCATTTTTTTACAATCAATTGGTTTTTAATAATTTAATGCTCTTAATTACATTAAGAAAAAACTCTGATACTCTTCTTAGAAATCTTATGTGCATGAAATAAGATGTTTGCACCGTCCAAAAGAGGGGGGGGGGGCTTATATGTAAGGTAATGTGAGGTAAGTGCGGTACTAAATTTTATCAAGTTCGACTTTAAATTAGCATAAAATCTTTATTTTTAAAGCTAAATTTTTCCTCTTTTTGTTTTTAAATGTTGCTTAGATCAGGAGCTCCCAGATTTTATGCCAATGCGTACTACTTCCACTTGTCAGAATGATTGGGCGTCTTCGTCTTCATCAAATATAAATCAAATACAGATTTACAAGTTTTTTTTTTTTCTTTTTTCCCGAACCGGCCGGCTAAGGACCACGCAGATATCACTGTTTAGTTCACTTTCTCACCATACTCTCACTCTTCTTCCTCCTCCAAACCGCCTTCGTTCCCTCCGATTGTTGCATTCGTCTCTCTTCCGTCCAATTGCTATTCCCACGTTTCACTTTCTCTTCAACTAGAACTTTAATGCTGTCGAGTCGTTTTCTGTATCCGTCTCCATCCTGGCAGTCTTCGTCTGTGATTCCAAGTCTTCTTAATTCTTCCTTCATCTGCTTGGCATAACCACTCTGGCTTTTCAGGTTATATATTTTGTCGAAGATCTGTTAATTTGTTCTTTGAGGATTCATTCTAATCATGTGGCCGTAGAATCTCAGTCGTCTCTTGCTTATAGTTGCTTCCAGATCTTCTACCTGCTCATAAATTTCCTTGTTCGATCTCAATCTGTAGTTTCCATTTACTATTCTTGGACCGTAGCTTCTTCGTAATATCCTTCTTTCGATTTTCAGAAGCTTTTCCAGGCTTGATAAGGTTGTAGTTTCCATTGCATACAGTATCACTGGCTTTACCACAGCATTATAGTGCTTTATTTTTGCATTGATGGACAAGTTTTTTTTGTTGTAGATGTTTTTAGTGATGAAATTTAGTTTCTTCTATTTCAGTCTTTTATTTTCTATTGTAGGTTTACAAGAATTTATTATATAAACAAAACAATATATATATATATATATATATATATATATATATATATATATATATATATATATATATATATATATACAAGTAAATATGCTTAAGAAGATGATAAATTGAAAAAAAAGTTAACAAATACAAAATGTGATAATTGACGTCACATAACAACAGTAAGAGTAACATTGACAATACCAAACTTTCTGCAGATAAAAGTGTATCAATCAATAATAAGAAATTTAGACAACATTTTTCACTTGGAAGCCTGTTGCTGTTTATTTACAATCAGAGCATCAATGTCAGGCTTGAAGGAGCTCAACTTGATTCTTAAGTCCTCTTCAACACTGAGTGCTTTCGGCAACCATCCTGGATCATTTTTATACATCAACAATCGTGTTTGTTGATTGTTTATTCATGTTTATTGATAAATTTGGTAATGTTGTTTAAAAAAACCTTTATCCCTCATTGAAAGTGTTAAAAAATGATTTTATTTATGACTTTTGTTCGCATGTTCGCTTGCCACATGGAATGTCCTTGCATTAGAGGGTTATATTTAAATATTGCATTCAGAGCATACGTTTCAATCACATTCGTTTTTATGAGATTGATAATTCAATGTAGTACTACCTAGTACGCACTTGCCCCTGACTTAAGGGATAATTATCTGGAAGAATCATTATTCAAGCAGTAGCGGTTGTGAAGGAAATACAAAATAGTTCCATTACACGGGATTATTACACCGATATAAACATCATGTCTGGGATTCATATTTTACAATCTTCAATAACAGTTATAAAACAGGAAATTGAAATATAATTAAATAAATTTATTGAAAAAAAAAACTTTTATTTCAATGCTCTAATCACCAGCCCCGACAGAACATGATAGTTGAGGTACGTTTACACCAAACGTACTTGTCCCACAAGTGAGATCTGTACCTATCCCAACTGTCATACTTTTCCGGGACAAGATTCGCTATCGCTTATAAACTAGAAAATTGCTAAGAAGAAATATAAATCAAGAAGTATTTTGAAGAACAGCTTTTAAAGGTTCCACTTATCCCAAAATGAAAAAAAAAGAAAAAAAAGAAGCCATAATGGTGGATTAACTAGTGGATCTGAAGAGCAGAAGTTGAAAGAACCAACACAATCAACAGGTTGGAATTGATATCTTTACAGCTCGTTATATTTCACCTTAGCGAACTGTTGTGGCTGATATCTGATACATCAGTGTTTAGGCTTCATGTTCCGTAAAGGGCAGCGCTTACCAGTTGAGGGTTTGGATTTAATGAGACGATTACGTACTCGGCGAAAACGCGTTTAACCATCATTACCTTACAAAAATATTATATCAGAATCGGCACGAGTGTGAACAAAATTCAGTCGAATTCTATCTTGTCCCAGCACTAAAAAAATATTTTAACATGTTTTTCATTTTGATGATCTGGAGCATACATCCTCTCCTGAATGCAATTAACATTTAATTAACATGGGTATGTAAAGTTGTGGGGCTTAGAAACGAACGAATATCTAAAAAGATTAAGAAGCGCTTAGCCGAATGATAAACTTGCGAGAGGTAGACCGAAACGTAGGTGGTAGGATTACTTTAAGTCTTGCGGATCTGGGTTTTGACGATGGTAAGTGGAGGGAGGTTTATATACAGCAATTAGTGGTATCCATATAGAACCATTCGCCATTGTTATAAATTATTCACAGAGAATGTAGCAACTATAGAAAACAAATTGGGGACCATATTTTTTTCATAAAATTTTATGGTTTTATGGTTAATTATCATTCAGATTCGATCCTACCGATTTGTATACACTTTTTGATAGATCTGCCAGGAGGCAACCTCTTTCTGGAATTCTTAGTCTATTTATATCCGGATATAATCTTCTATAGCGTTCATGAAACACCATTTATTTTTTCAGCTACTGGTTATCAATCTATTGCACTCATATAAACAATATTTACATATTATTAAACAAACACCTTATATATTTTTTTTTATATAATTTGTAAATATTGCCAGACACATGTACATGTAAGTATAGTCTGTGCAACTATGTTATTCTTAAAGAAGAATGCATCCAAGAAAACATTTTTATTTAACTTCATAAAAAAAAAATATATATATATATATATATATATATATATATATATATATATATATATATATAGTAAAAATATATATATATGGAGTTTCGTATCTAATCCTTTATCCAGAAATTTATTTTTTACTTTTCCTCTTCTTTTTCCGTGCATTTTAGTTATTACAACACACAAAACGATTTCTTCAGCTTCCGAAATCACTGGAATTAAATTAACAACTCCTTTAGTGTATGCTTGTTCTAGATGATCGGAACAAGGCAAAAGAGGTATGGAATAATGCTTGCCCCGGACAAAAATCTAGTCTGCTCTAACTGTAGTATATATATATATATATATATATATATATATATATATATATATATATATATATATACACATACATACATTATACATACATATATACAGGATGTACAGCATAAGAACCAGGGAACTTCAGGCGCTTATTCAGCACCTGAAGAGCAACAAGAAAGTTCATTTTAACCATGGTCCGATTCCCCACAGAAAAGCAGTAAATTTAAGTTTTGTGTTATTTTAGGTAAATCGCGTTTTTTTGTTGATTGGGAAGGAGAAAAATCAAAAACTGTTCAAAGTAATTAAGTTCCGATTATTAGTAGACAAAATACGCTTTAAAAAATGTTGTTTGGCTTAACTCCATTGTACGGTGGCTTTCGGGGGGACCAGTTGCGTAAATTTTTATTTTATCTTTAAAATCACACTTTACTTGTGAATGTTTACCTGACAGGAGACCAGTTAAGAACTACTAAAATAGCACCTCAAGGCATTTCGTAAAAATTCTGAAATTGCTATCGGATCTGAAGATGATAGGAGGTGTCATCCCGAAATATCGATACGGTTTGAGGAGAAGAGCTTCCCATCCCTTAACATAGCTAATAATAAATAATAATATAAGTTGTCAAATCGTCGGTTGAGCAGTTGCATTTTTACTATAAATTTGAGTTCCGTGTACTTTTTACTTCCTCGTATGCAGTAAAGGAGGTATTGTAATCGCGAAAATTTTCGGTTTTCATATTTCAACGGAAATATCCGTTTTGACCATCCCTGAAACCATTTCGAGTTTAGTTTCGTCATGAAGTCTGTACGTACATTCGTTCGTATCTCGTATAACTCAAAAATGGTTAGCTGTAGAAAGCTAAAATTATATATTTGGTATAGTTGTAACATCTAGTTGTGAACTTCCCTTTTTGGTCACTTTATAATCACCGAAAGTGGTACTTTACTTGAAGGCATAATAGACTTTCATAAAAAATATCATACGAAACATGTCATGTTTAGTATATGAAACATCTGCAGCAATGTTAATAAGATGGTGGATTTTAGTTAAAATGGGCAAACCAGAAGTGGTACATTATTTGAATGTCATGACAGACTTTCATCAAAAATTATATTAAAATATAATGCAAAATATCTCAAATTTGGAAGACTTAGAATTGGAAGAGTTTTGATACAAAACTATTAGGTATTATATAAATAATACACTAGATTTTGGTTAGAATTTGATAGCGGGAAGTGATACTTTACCTAAAACTGTTTTTCAAGGTACGTACTAACCATTTTTAACATTTTCATAATGGTGAGTGTGTGTGTGACGCCGCGACGCCGAGTGTACTTTTTGAGATACTGCTATCTTCGAAAAATAGTAACCAAATTCAGAATCACTTTTTGATCCACTGATTTATAGTTTAACAGGCGTACAAGGAAGTCATGTGGTATCACATCAGATATTTTAATTTAATAGACTAAATCTTAACCCATCCAATGAATCTGCATCTCCGAATAATGTATGTAATATGTTAAAACCTTGGATTGATTTCATTATGGCACTCGACTCTAATATTGTACTGCCATTTTAATCAGCGCGACTTCAAGCTATCACTTTCACAATGTCCTTTCATCTTTTTTCAGGTAATACTTAATAATTTCTTTTTCAGAACCCTAATTCGTTGTTCTAATAGCTGCAGCGATTTAGCGAATCAAAGTAGTGGGGGAGGGGGTGCTAAGAGTAACGACCCTCGGATCGATGCTGTAAAATGCCGTCTTTATCTAGGCCCGATAGGATCGGAGCAAGATCTTTCTCTAGCTCATGGTAGCACGCTATCCCTGACGTCATCCATGACGTTAATCCCAAGCGGCCACTACTATTGACTTTTAAAGCCTTTTATGTAGAACTTTATTATGAAATTTTCATTGTAAGATTTATTTATACTATGATAGACCAGCGATCGAAATTCTACTAGAAAAACAATATTGTTTCATTAGGGATTGATAAATTATTAACCACTTCTATAATTTAGTTTTTATTGAAAACTAGTTTCGAATGTTATACATTCATCTCCAGTTCTAAAAATACACAAAAATTCAAAAATAAGTAATTCAACATACAGTTGGTATTATTATACATATTAAAATAAATGCGATTTAAAATAGTATCATAAAAAAATATGAATTATGAATTTAATTAAGACAAGAAATAAAATACATGTTGGTACTCACCAAGGTTTAAGTAGATTACATCAAACAGAAAATTATGTATTGGTTTGTTCTCCCACCGAACTAGCAATGGAAGAAAGGTGGGGTACTTATCAGTAATTTCGGTGAGTAATTAGGAAAAACTTGGAGACCACTAAATCAGAAATTAAAGAAACATATACGTGCATATAATTATAAGACAGAGAATACCAACTTTGCAATTCATTTAAATGAAAAAAACATAAATACATCAAAGACTCAGGAGTTAAATTAATACATCCCGACAAAAACAGTCTTAAATTAAATATATATCAAGCACTTGAAATAATAAAATACTTCAAATCTAATCCAGATGTTTGCTTAAATGACCAAATAGATATCTCTAATAGTCCAATCTAAAATTTATTCCCATCTATAACAGAAAAGATAATTACTCCCCGGAATTACTGGAAAAACCCCGACCCTTAAACCGTTTGCCTATAAACATGCTACCTACCTTTCGTTCATTGTTAGTTCAATGCGAGAAGAAACCACTTTTCTGTTTGATATAGTCCATTTAAACATTGGTGATACCAACATGCATTTGATTTCTTGTCTTAATTAAATTCATAATTCATTCATGTTTTATAACACTAATTTATATTACACTTAATTTAATATGTATAATAATACCAAACTGTATTTTGCATTGCTTATTTTTGAATTTTTGTGTGTATTTAGAACTGAAGATGAATGTATGGAAACTAGTTTTCAATAAAAACTAAATTAAAGAAGTAGCAAATAATTTATCAATCCCTAAATAGATTGATCCTTCTAGACCATCATGCGGACGTTAACTGAATACTTATAGAATTAAAAAGAGCAGAAAACATTTAATTGTTATGTTTATGTTTATATAAATTAACAGTCAACTATTTTATTTTTTTTATTTGTGTTTAACTTTCTTCTCCAATTAAAGCAGACAGAATAACAAATCAGCTGAATAGTTATTAATAAGTTCATCGGAATTAACTTTCAGTAGATACATTATGGTAATTACCAAAATGCCCTTGTCCATTGTGTTCAGAAATATGAAATCACAACCCATTAGAGGAACAAACCCAGCTGTAACACATTCTTGATCGAATGTAAATCTGGTTGTCGTAATAAAATACCAATTCTATCGAATGTTAGAAAAAAAAGTTTTTCAGCTAATGCGCAGCCGCCGTTCCGCACAGCATGCTTTATTTGGTACACAGTCTTCAGGGACCGAAACCCTTAAAAAAAAAAAATCAGTTCAACAGATAATCGAGGCGTAGGCAGACCAATTGTGTTTTTTAGGCTGTGAAACGCAGAGGCTGTTGAAAATTGCATATCAAAATTTCGACCCGGTAGCAATACTTAAAGTAGCAATAATTAAAGTTGGAAATTAAAAACATGACTGAAAAGTTCAATACGCTGTATCTTTGGTAATAACGGTCCGATTCCGAATTTTTGTTTTGTTTTTTTGTTTGTTTTGCAAAGAATTTAATTACTTTTGGAATGATCACACATATAATCAACTGCATACTGTACAACAAAAATGTATACTCTTTGAGCCATGCGCAAATATAATATTCTTTTCGTTATAACTTTTTTCTTTCGTTCTCTAGGGGATATACCATAATATATGTGCGGGTAGTTAAAGGGCTAAAATACAAGTTTCATCAGAATCGTTGAGCCAGAATCTTTTTCCAATTCCTGGGAATCTTCATCAGTCCTGACTCGGATATTTGCAGATAGTCCCGCAGAGCTTTTACTCTTCATTTTAAATTGTTCATATGCTCTTCTCGCAGGAGGAGATCGAGAGGTTACTCCTCCGGCTAAGACTTGCAAAGCCTCATGAGACACAGATACGCACTGGTGACTCGCAGCAGAGCTAACTACTGAATTGTCACCAGCCTGTTCTTATGTCGGCGTGGGAGATTCCAGTACCAGACAGGGGACGCATACCTCCGGATATCCAATACTACACCCTTGTAAATTGTCATAGTTTCTGGGTACCTGAGGCCCCGAAAGCACCACCCACGGGACTAATTCCGCTCAACGATAGAGCCATCATATTTCCTAAGTAGTCCAGGTGAGGTGTCTCTTAATCCTCACTCTCAAGATAAAGGATTCCACTTCTGTGAGCTCACCTCGTTTCCATATACTCTGGCTTTGGACCTATATTCGATACGAAATGCAATGCGCCTCTCAGCGCAACTGCCTCTCAAGTACGGCCGCGAGTCTCACTGTATTAGCTATAAATAGGTCTAATGATCCTGATAATGGTCTGATTTCGATGATTTTTGTTTTTTACACCGAAGTCACTGATCATCCTAGAATTAACCTTGGAAATCGGTCCGATCAGATGTTTAATACACCCATATCCTAGAACCTTGGAAATCGGTCCGATCAGATGTTTAATACACCCATATCTCAGCCATTCATGGAGATAGATGAAAAATATATTCGATTTTTGGATTCTACGTAAAACCTCAAATTATTAGGAAGAATATTAAAAAAAAAATTCTTGGTCGATAACAAAGGTTCATTATTGAAAATAATGAAGCAATAAGCAGTTATCAAGAAGGTAGTTATGAAATATTCATATACTCTTTAATTTAGCTCTCACAATCGCAAATCCTATCTCCTTACTTCAATCTGAAAGGTAACTCGTTCAAGTGCTCATAATTAGGTAGATAAAAAAAACTTTACTTGCTTTCTCTGACTAATAATAATAATTGAAGAATAATGTAAATAACATAAACAATATATAACGGTAAATGATTTCCAGCATACCTGGCCACTCTACCGCATATAAACAGTTAGCAACAAATTAATAATATAAATGAAATATTATTCGGAACCGGTCAGCACTTTAACTTAAAACTTCATTTTTATTTTTTTTTCATTTATTGTAATAATAATAAAATAATCATACGATATGTTTTCATTATAATATCTCCAACCCTCTTTGGATATATCAACTCCCCTGTACAGAGTAATGGGCACTCTTATAGTCACACTCAAAGTTCACTTTCTGTGATTCTTTAATACTCTAGTTAAATATATAGATTTATCTTGAGTGGTAGTAGTCAATTCAAACAAAAATTGTATACGGCTATGGTTAGACTATTTTCTATTAATAATTAATGACTACTAAAATTTTCTATTAATTAAGTTAAGATACCAAAGACAGTCTCAAATCATATATTTTATTTTGAGAAGCTTTCAATGTCCAGCACCATATTTATAACTATTTAAAAAATTGACATTAATTAATAACTGGTGTGATCGAAAACTACGGTCGCCGATTTTTACATAATACTCCATCTCCATTTTTGATAAAATCGTCGTTTTGGCCGTTGTTTTCGACCACAGAAGTTACCCAAATTATTATGTTGTATTACTTATAATACGCAGAATTTAATGATCTTTAATTTAATAGGTTGTAGTTTTTGCACCGGTTAGGAATTACAGGTTAAAAGCCAAAATAATATCAAGTTTTTTTGGCCGCCATTTTGTTTACTAGCGGCTATAAGCTGGCAGACGTGCATTTTTCATGTTCATGCTATATCCCCAAATCTTTGTATGAAAAGGGTCACTTTTTTGGTCACGGGCTCCCGGACTAATAAAGTTGTTAGTGGGACAACGCGCGATAGTTGACTATCGAAAATGTGGTTCGTTTAAAAATATCCCTATTTAAAAACTAATTTGACTATCTCAATGTGGTGCGTATGTTATTAAATTTTTTTTGTATTAATATATGTTACAAAATTATTTGTCTCCACTTCTGTTAATATTTTATTTTCCTTTGATATAGGTACTCAAACCATGAGTTAAATATCACACATTTTTTTGGGTTCTATTGTACTGAAGGATAACAGAAACTGACGGATAAACGAGTAACGGTTAATCGAAGTTTTAATGTACTACTACAACGCATAAAGAGTCTTGGGTTCAGTACTTAGTTAGAATGTACTTTTAAAACGGTTGTGCAAGGAGACAATATGACCAGGATCCCGCTCAATCAGGTTTTTCCCCATTTAAGATTACTCACTTTATAGAGGCTGGGTGAACCCTGGGAAAGTCTCTCAAACCCATAAGATCGATCCACGGCTAATGACAGCATATAATACATAAAGAGACAGTGCATAATATACTGTACGTATTCTGTGGATAACAGAATAAAAAATTAGCTACCACAGCCGGACTGGAAACCGGGCCCGGAAAATAGTAGCACAGTGCCTTGCTCACAGAGCTACTCCGCTCTCCATGGATGAAAATAAACAATAATATTATATACATTAAAACAAAAATGGAAACAACTAATAATTTATTAAAATTAATTTTGGATCGGTATACTGGTGATTTTGATGCCGTATCTCATTAAAAAAATCGGTCCAGAAATTCGATAAAAAGCCGACGGCTGTGGGATTTTTTTTTTTAAATTTGACGCCATATATGAGATGTATATATATGTACATATATGACGATATGTATTTTGAAGACATTTAATTCAATATGTATAATAATACCAAACTATATTTAAATTGCTGATTTTTGTTTGTTTTTAGAACTGAAGAAGAATGTATAACATTCGAAACTAGTTTTCAATAAAACAAATTTATAGAAGTGGCAAATAATTTATCAATCCCTAATCAGATTGATCCTTCTATACCATCATGCTTACATCAACTGATTTAATTTTGTTTGGCAAAAGGAGGAGTAATTTTTGATTTTCATGATTGTATATATATGCATATGATATATATATATATATCTATATATATATATATATATATATATATATATATATATATATATATACATATATGTCATGTGGATCAGGCTCTACAGATGGAGGCCTCACAGTGCTTTGCGGTAGAAGAGGATAGACCAAGAAGAAGAAGAATATATATGAGTGATATATTGACTCCCCCTCCCCTCTCGTGTATATTCACCCTCTAAATTTTCGACTTCCCACCCCTTGTGCGTTTCCGCCATATTGAAGAATTATCTAAGAAATAGATGTTTTCTTTAGTTTTTTCTTAGTAATATAAAATGAATAATAACTAATCTTGTATAGGATTAAAATTTCCACTAAATATTTGTAATTACTCCAAACAGACGCCAAGAGATATTAAAATCAAAATTTTATTGAAAAATTAGTATCCGAAAATTGTGGAATCTGGGGTCAGCTGCATTAAGTATATGTGTGATGAAATTGAGAGCTTCTTCAGTTGTAAATCAGCAATTACGGAACAACATACTGACACGAGACGTTCCCATAGCAACAGAGCTAAAACAGTGACGTTAATAAACTAACTGAATAGTTAGTTACAGACACAATCCTTTTCCAACTGTTAAATACTTAAGATCAGGAAGTAATGGAGTGATTGTAGATAAAGACAACTGCCACCTGTCCTGGGAGGTTGGTTCTAGAGGAATGAATGGAATTGCGACCAGCAATTTTGAGATCATGCATTTATGACGTAGAAGTAGTTGTTGTCCTGGCAACAGTTGCTAACCACATCAGCACGGACAAAGGAAAAGTAGCATGATCGACTCTAAGCAGGCTGATGATGATGTGAAATACTTCGAGCAGGGGCGTACGTAGAATTTTTTTCAGAGGGGTAAGTTTTAAGGATAAGTATGAAAATTGGATCAAAAACTATTGTTAAAATAACCAAAAATATTACTCAAAATACAAATCTTATATCGGTGGGTATGAAAATTAAATTTTTTTGTACATTTCGGGAGGAGGGAGGGAGGGAGTATATATCACCCTGATCGCCTCCGTCCTGCGTACGCCACTGACTTCGAGTATGAACTTGGTACGGGAAGTCTCATGCCAGTATGTTGTTCCGTAGTAGCTGATTCACAACTGCAGTACTTCTCAATTTCATCACACACATTTTGCAATGCAGCTGACCCCTGAGTCAACACTTTTCATTACAATTTTTATTTCAAAAATTTCTTGGCTTTGGAAAAAATTCCAACTGTTGGGAGTTACAAATATTTCGTATGAATCTTGAAATAAATTGAATCCTGTACAAGATTGGTAATTATGAAAAGTAGTAATTAAAGCGAAACCACTGATATATCTAACACTTTTGTTTTATCTTGACATTTTCGAAAATTTTCACGGCCCGAATTTTCCAACATGATACGTAAAAAACTTGTAGGAACTTTAATGTTCTTTAAAATTGATAACGACAACGCTTTGTCTAAGATGCACTGTGAGTTACCGAGGAAAAAATGAAAAAAAAAGTGCTTTTTCTCAGCTATTTTTTACAAGATGGCGGATAACGCACAAGGGATGGGAGGTCAAAAACTTGCATTTTTAACGACGGGATCGATATAGTACTATCATGCCTGAAAATCAAAACTACTACGCCTTTTGTCAGCCGAAATGCTATCTCTACAGGGCTATCTCAGCGTATAAGAAAAATGTTCCGTGGCAAAATGAAGATTAAATAGTTATTCTGGTTGTGAAAGGTTGGCATTTCCTCCAGAAATCGAAGTTAGCGCCTGGAACACTGGGTCGAGGATTTGCATATCGCCACTGCGGATCGTTATGGAGATCTTGTTTGAATTACTGGCCATGAACATGAAACTAGCGGAATCTCTAGTCCGCTATCAAAACAAAAATATTAAACAAAATTAAATCAGTCGTAAAATACATAAAATAATTTACTTTAATTTATTTCGTGTAAAGCGAAAATATCCTCTCTCTAAGGGTTTAACAAGTATTTTCTTATTTAAATTGTTTTTTTTTTCCTTTAATATATCTTTATTACTTTTCTAACATTAACATTTTTTTAGCTACAAACAAACCAACGTTTCGAAATTTGAGTGTGATATCGATATAGTCTTAGCAGACAATATATATTACAATAATGATTTAAAAAAAAAAAATTAATAGTGGACACAACAGACGAAATAATGTATTATGGAAAAATTAGGACCTTAAGTACGGCTAAGTATTTTATATTAGAAAAAATAGCATAATTAAGAAAAAAAGAAAAGAAAACTCAGAGGATGAAAGAAAATTTCGAAACGTTGGTTTGTTTGTGGGTACAAAAATGATAATGTTAGAAAAATAATAAAGATATATTATATTATATATCACAGGAGTGTTTGTTCACAAAAAAAAAAAAAAAAAAAAAATTATTTTCGTAATGTAAACTTCCGAAAGTAGGAGTCATTATATAATATAAGTATTTTTTTATTTTTTTCTTAAAATTTAAAGGAATTATAACCGTTCTCATATTCAAACATATTTATTATTTCATTTTACATAAAAGACTCGAAATTTAAATTGGCTCATCCTCAGGCTCCATAATCTACAATCATCAATTACATCATTTAAGACTATATAATACATCAACAATTGTCAATAAAAATTAAAATAAATGTTCAATTTATCATATTACATAATTAAGAAAACTCCACATACAACAAAAATTAAAGGCATTACCAAATTAATCATCTTTTTTATTCAATTACCTAAGGAACAATTTTTAAATTAAAAAGCCACGTTAAAAAATTGACTTAATTCATATTGGATTCCATTTTATCAATTTAAAGAATTTTTATTAATTTATAAATAACAATTACCACAATTTTTAGTTTAGAAATACTAAAGATAATATGATCGTGAAAAATTTTAATAAACATAGACGAAAAATTCCATTGAATTTTTTATTATATCAATTAATGAGGACTGAAAAAACTAGGTAATTATATTAAAAGTATGATTAATTTGATAACGTCATATTACATGATTATAAAAACTTCACATTAGCTTTAATCGTTGTCTTAAATGATGTAATTGATGAATGTAGATTATGAAGCTTGGTGATGAGCCAATTCATAAAATAATTGTTAAATACACGAGTATACAACATATTTGTAACTATTGCATTTTTTATATCTAAGTTAATTGATTAAATAAAAACTAATCCAACTTAATTATTACAGAGCATGGTTTGGTCCCAAGTACTGGCAATAATTTAAGTAAGGTGATGTGAGCAAAGTGTGCACTAAATTTTACAAAGTTCGACTTGTTTTTGAAGCTAGATTTTTTTTTTTTTAAATGTTTCTTAGACGATTATATTTAAATATTACAATGAAGCCTACATTTCAATCACGTCCATTTTGATGGAACGCTTGTCTGAGATTCACATTTTACAATCTTCGTTGAGTTATGAAAGTGACATGTAGAATATAGTTGAATAAAATATATTGAAAAAAATAATTTTTGTTCGAATTCGCTAGTCCGTAATTGCCCATCGACAAAACACGATCGTAATGGTAAGTGTAAACCACGCAAACTTGTCACACAACAGAGATCTGCTATCATGTTTTGATGGGTAACTTAATGGGTAACTTAAACTGTCAAAGACAAATTTTAATCACAAAGTATTTTGAAGAACTGCTTCTGTAGGTTCCTTTTACGGCAAAAAAAAAAGAAAAAAAAAGGTCTACTATTAGATAAACACTGATAGAGCTGTTCTGCAACAGTTAAAAGACACTACTTTATCAACAGGTTGGGACTAATATTTTTAAACTAATATAATTCACCTAAGCGAACTTTCAAGCTGATTTCTGATAAACCAGTGTTAAGGTTTTATATTCCGTAAAGGGCAGCTCTAACCAGTTGAGGGTTTGAATTTAACTAGACAATTACGCAGCACTTACCCCACATCACCCTACTAAAGTCTAAGTCGATCTCAAGCGATTTTAGCGATTGTACACAATTGAATAAGACAGACGTTTGTATGATCATTTTAAATGTAATTAGAATAACATCCATGAAAAAGTAATAAACAATTTATCAATAAAATTCTAAATTTTAAAGTTGTAAATACAACTTTTGGGATGATACCAATCTTACTGAACTTTTTAAGCGGAATTATTTGGATTGAAAATTTAAATACTTTTTTTTTTTTAATCTTTTATTTTATATTCACTCTTGTAACTCAGCCTTTGAGAATAAGCGGATGAGAACTTAGATGATATCGACGTGAGCGACATTTAGCGAACTTTACAGGAAACACATGAAGCGATTTTTCCCAAATAACAATATATATGTTTTTAATTTTATTCTTTATCGTGCAGAGTAGGAGTTTATTAAACTGGCTAAAACTTTATAATTGCAATATATTTTAAAAGATTCTAGCACTGGTTAAAGCCAGAGTGACGAATGAAAATCGTTAGTATTTAGTGCTTACGTCATCAATATTCGATTTGTTTACCATTCCCAACTTTTCGATATATCGTGAGTGGGAACCGATATAGAGGTGATGTTTACGTCACAAAATCAATTGAAACCTAAATTTCGAATTTTTGGCGCCTAAGCCTTTTTCAAAAACCGTCGTCGATATAATTTCCATGTTAATCAAGAGGAAGGCCTCCTAATTTGAATTTTAAAAATATTTTAACCTAGGAAATCCCTGAGCCAACACATTTTAAGCTCTCTAATTTTTGGAATGCCCCTTGAATTTGTCACGAAATCATATATAGCAAGTCTGAATGAGATCCTAGACCAGGAGTACACCTAAGGCTGAAAGTAATGTAAATAACTTGTATGAAAAAAAAATTGGCTAAATAAAAAAATATTAAACAGAATGGAAATTGGAGTCAGCAGTTAGTTGTGGAAGTACCTGCGTTCGATGGGGCATTTTTTATTGCTGTTTTTATAGTTTTTTCGCTCTGTGGCTAATTGAAACATCTATATGAATGAAAACATTTATCATAGATGATAGCTAAAGATAGCTGTCATCTATACAGATGATGATTGATAGATGGTGATTAAATATCAAAAGTTAATTGACTGAAATTAATAAGCAATATTCTTTCTACATCATTACCAACGAAGACGAATAAATTACTTACTTTGTGATAATGACATGGTGTCTACATTTCAGAATGAATAGTATCCCAATCTTCCATCGAAATCTAATCTAAATTTATACTTTTAACCAAAAACTGAAATATGTCATAGAATATTAATACTCCCAGCACATTTTTAAAGATATTATGGTATAAATTATAGGTGTCAGAAATACATTTTTACTTCCTTGCACGATCTAAAGGAAGTATTGTAATCGCGAAAATTTTCTGTTTTCAGATTTCAACGGAAATATCCATTTTGACCATCTCTGAATCCATTTTGACTAGTTTCGTCGTGGCATCTGTACGTACGTACGTTCGTATCTCGCATAACTCAAAAACGGTTAGCCGTAGAAAGTTGAAATTTTGTATTTAGGATTGTTGTAAAATCTAGTTGTGAACCTCTCTTTTTGGTCACTTCTTGATCACCGGAAGTGGTACTTTACTTAAAGATCATAACTGATTTCCATCAAAAATTATATTAAATTACTATGCAAAACTTCCCAAATTTAGTATTTATAACTTATATATTGATTTAAATAATTATAAATTATCAATAATACCAGATTTTGGTATAAATTGGAAAACCGGAAGCGGTACTTTAGTTGAAGGTCATATTAGACTTTCATCAAAAATTGTATTAAAATATAATGTAAAACATCTCAAATTTGGTAAATAGGACTTTTATATTGATATGAATGTATTTACTATATTTTGGTTAAAATTGGTGAACCGAAATAAGCTTACATCAAAATTGATATTTAAATGAAATACATAAATCATATGTTTTGGTAATAAAGGTTACAAACGCAATTTGGTTTCCAATCCAATTAAAGATTTTTATTACTTGTTTTAAGTGTTAAAATTGAGGGTAAATTACTGGTTTTCCTCCCCATTTTTGCGTGTGTCAATAGATGGATGTCGCGACGCCGAGTGTCGTTTTTGAGATACTACAATCTTCTGAAACTAGTAACCAAATTCAGGATCACTTTTTGAGCCACCGATCTATAGTTTAATAGGCGTACAAGGAAGTCATGTGTTGTCCACATCAGATATTACTTTTTCAGCAATACAAATATTGGTTTCGTAATTTATTTGATTTGTATCAACAAAGTGTCAAATGAGTGAATAACAATGAAATGCTAAATAATGAGAGTAAAGAATAGCAAAAGAGACACAAGATATAATTAAGTTAATATTTTATTTATTTGCATTTGTTTCCAGATAAGAACCCTGTACAAATAGATTCTATATCTAAATAATCATCATCACGAATATTATTACACATAATTTGTTTTTCCATTTTAAAAAAATTCAAATATTAATTCTACGCTACACCAAATGACACACTACAGACTAGAAATAACAATTAAAAACTATGACAATCAATATAAGCATAAGAAATAATTATAAGCATGCATAAATTTAGATAAGAAATAAACAACTAAAACGATTTATACTACATTATACATTAAAAATAATTTTAAAAATACAAATTCAAAAGTGAAGATAATAAAATATAATATACGTAACAAGGTTATATTGTATACAAAGTCATAATAAGCTAAAAACTATTATTAGTAACAGCGATAAAAACTAATTTACAACGTATGCATTCTTTTTTTTCAACCAATTTACATAATAGCGTTAAAAATTAAATTAGACTATTAAAAAATATATATTAATTATACCATAAATATAAAACCAAAAATTATTATAAAGTCATTTACAGATAGACAAGGGATTTGTTTAATCTTAACTACCCAACCAAATCCCTATAATTTGTAATTCCTGCAATGAACAATTTTCTCATTTCATCCATTGTTTGAGGTTCAAATATTCCGATTCAATTAATATTAATTGAGTAAATATTACTATCTGATTATTATCAGAGCAAAATAATAATATTGTAACATTAACAATAATTTATTATTAACTTAATCAAGAGAGTTTTTTTAAAGTTGCTATTTAATCACAGTTTGAAGGTAGTTATGTTTGATGAGTAAGTTTACAATAGCTAAACTAATAATAATTTTTTTTGCGGTAAATATTGAATAATCTGAATTTTTTTTTCAAAACGATTATACGTAAGCTTTTCAAGCAAAAAAAAAAAAGACAAAACAAAATTTTTCGTAATTTGATACTCTTCTTCCAAATGAACGATATACGCTATATTTTATTTACAATAAGCTATTGTTTCTCCCCTTAATATGTATGTTATGTCATAACAATAAACTGTAAAATAATTACAATAATATCATACTGTTTTCTAATTTTTAAAAGAAGTTCTCATGGATCTTTTCATATATTCATTATTGAAAGTGACTTCGATTTAACAACTTTATTCAATAACTCTAAATTATTGACATGTGTGACGTTTCGGGAACAATATCCCCATCCTCAGACATTATAATATCTTTAGAAATTCCTAATAACATAAAACTTGGTTGTTACTAAACATATTTTTGCATTTCGTCTTGTTGGTTATAAAAAATTTTACATGTCCATCCAATTATTTTAGTAAATTAATGACTAATATAATATAAAAATTCATATAAATTAAATAATTCAATTAAATTAATAAATAACGTTGAAAACAGTCTCTAATTAAATATATATATGAAGCACTTTAAATTATAAAATCCTTCAAATCCGAAGATTTTTGCTTAAATGACCAAATAAATATCTCCAATACTCCAATCTTAAATTTATTTCCATCCATTACAGAAAAAAACAATTATTCATAGGAATTACTGTAAAACCCCCGACCCCTAAACCGTACCATTTACCTACAAACACCCCATGTTTCTTCCATTACAGTCATTTCTATTACTGCTTAAGTGCGAGAACAAACCAATGCAACCTTTTCCGTTTGATATAATCTAATCAAACCTTGGTGACTGCCAACATGTATTTGATTTCTTGCCGTAATTAAATTCATAATTCATAAATGCTTTACAATACTAATTTATGTTACATTTAATTTAATATGTATAATAATACCAAACTGTATTTTGAATTGCTTATTTTTGAATTATTGTGTTTTTAAAACTGAAAATGAATGTATAAGATTTTAAACTAGTTTTCAATAAAAACAAAATTATAGAAGTGGCAAATAATTTATCAAACTCTAATTAGATTGATCCTTCTATACCATCATGCGGACGTTAACGAATCATATTAGTCACTAATTTACTCAGATAATTGGATAGACATGTGAAATAATTTTATAATCAACAAGACGAAATGTAAAAATGGATTTAGTAACAACCAAGTTTTATATTATTATGAATATTTAAAGATATTATAATGTCTGAGGATGGGGAGATTTTCCCGGAAACGTCTCACATATCAATAATTTTGAGTTATTGAATGAAGTTGTTAAATGGAAATCACTTGCAACAATGATTATAAGAAAACAAAATAATTTCACTCCATAACTCTCCTAGAATTGAGAACGAAATGTTAGACGAAAAAAATTGGAATACCTTTGAAAAATCCAGTAGAAGAATAATATTACGGGATTATACCATGCCATTGTTAATTTATTATATTAAAGCGCAATAATTAATTATAAATGAGCTAATACTAATATTAGATATTAATATATCTATATAATATATATTAGATATATTAATATATTAGATATTAATATTAGATTTAAAATCAATCGAAACCGACCTCAATATGTTTTATAATTAAGCCGTAATGAAACTATCACTGAATCAGATAAAATGATCGAATATTCTTGAACGACTCTGTTGCTCTTTGTTTTTTATTTTAAAGCCGCTACTTACCATATTATTTTATAGGCAATAAGAATTCCAGCAGTGGCTCCTGTATAATAGCAAAATTTTCAGTGATGGCTGGGTTCACGCTAGCTAACACTAAAGTAATCGTTGAGCACGGAACAAACTGCTCAATGCTAAAGTCACTGGACTCTTAAAATGATTTCTTCAAAATAATTTACATATAAATAATATCGTTGAAAGAAAAGAAAAGTTCTAATCGATCTTAGCAACAGTCTTCATCTCTATAATAATCTACCTTTCTCCATTCTTAGAGTTTTAAAATAATTTATAGTATACACAGCAATAATTATAATATGATATAATATTTTATCAATAGCAATAACTATTGCATTTTATTGACTGAGCGACTTAAATAAAACGCAGAAAAGTTTATAATATATATCCAAAAATCTTTCTTTTTTTTAATGCATCGGTATAATTATTGCAAAACGCTTGACGGCCGAGATATGAGCACATGAAACCATTAATCAGCCGGCATTTTTAAGCAAAATAACGGATGGTAATGTCGAGTTCCGAGGATCATCCTAACAAATTCATAGGTCACCATGAATTTGTTGTCAAAATAAAAAATAAAAAAAACGGCCCAATAGTCTAGGAGAAAACCCCCATAAGGTATACGGCGTACGATAGATGGCGGACAGACAGATTTTTGGATTCTTGAAATGTTAAATCTCTAATTTTGGGGAGGAGTAAAAAAACATTTTTTCTTGGCCGATTACTGATAATTTCAATAATTTCATAACTGAAAATAATAAACCAAAAACATAGGTAAAAAGTGAAATGCACTGTATCTTTGCTAATATTATTTCGATGTATACATTTTTTTTTTATAATGAATGTAAGTACCTTTCAAGTGATCATATGTAAAACTTACCATAAAATGTAAATTAATAATAAAAATTGCAATATAAAGTACAATTGCTAAAAAATAATTAAAATTAAAATAGTGTAAAAAGAAAGAAGGAAAGATTATGATTTCTATGTAAGATATAATAAAATACATGGAAAAATGAATGTAAAAAATAATAAAATAAAGTAAAGGCGTAAGAAATTAAGTTAGTTTACAAGCTTACATAAAAAAATTGTGCGAAGAAAAGTGTATCCCTCAAAAATAAGAAATTTGGACATGTTTCTCAGTTGGAAGCATTTTTGTTATTTATTTACATTCAGAGAATCTTTGCTAGGTTTAATGGATCTCAAGCTTTTTTTACTCCTCATGAACTTTGAGTACTTTCGCCTTTCCTGAATTATTTTTATTAAGTTTGGTTCGTATTTATTCATCATATAACTGATACATTCAATAATAAGTTTTAAAAAATCACTTATTGAACGTGTTAAAAACATGATTTTATCCATGATTATGGTTTGCTTATTCACCAGGGCAGTCCTTAGATATTCAGCGCCCGTGGGCTACTAAAAATAATGCCCCCCTCTTCGTAAGATATGCATACATATAATACTTTCTATTTCATTTAGAAGAGGTTATTTGCTTATTTTTGTCATAAAAATATTTCGAATATAAATAGCTAAGTATCTAAATTACTAGGTAATAATAACAAAAAAAAATAATTCCAATAAAAATTGCGGTCCCCAAAAGGCTTGCACCTCAGGGCTACAGCCCATTTAGCCTTGGTCGAAGATTAATTTTGACATTAAGCCTCATTAATTTCGAATTGCGCTCACTTAAAAGCAGAGCAGCCAGACTCGAAAATCCTTAGAATCAAAATTTTAGGTCATTTATTCCTATTTAATTTAGTGTAAAATAAATATTAGGATTCAGTCAAATAATGCATGGTTACCAATTATGAGCTTTTTTTGTACTTCTGGGAAAACCTCGAGGTAACAAAGTTGAAATTCGTAATCAATACCCTCCAAAACATAAATGAACAAATTTTCAGAACTTTTCCAAATTTTTCCTCCGATATCCTTATGGTCTCATTTGGGGTCCAGATGTTTTTCAATTTTCAATTTTGATTCTTTTGTCGAACCGAATCCAATCTTTGAGGTACTCAGTTTACGAAGAATTTAATGTTCTTTAATTTATAATTGAATAAAATTTTCTCTAAGGTGCGCCGTTTAAATGTTATAGGCCAAAAACTGAAAAAAGTCAGAAAATTTGGAGATTTTCTTCACCTCCCCGTTTTGGCTCACAATTTAGAACGGGGCAAAATTAAAAGGTTACTATTATCTAACGTCTAATGAACAGATAAAAACCTTTTCCAGCTTTCCAACACTTACTTCCAACCAGGGTCCCAAATTAAGTGGCCTATATACAGCGTAAGAAATTATGAAGAACTTCATATTGAGTCAATATTTCAGAAAATGTCTTCGCCATATTGATATCAATTGCTTTATTTTAATATTTTTTTGTATAAAAATGGATCCCTGTTCAGCTTATTAACCATATTTGTTTATTTTAACAATTTTTCAATGGCATCTGAGGCCATAGTAGCACCGCCATATTAGATTTAAAAAAAGGCCAGATTAAAAATAATCATCATTTGAAATCTAAAGCATATTTTTAAATTGAAAGTATTTTCAAAATAGATGATTTTTTTATTCGTATCTATAAATTTCAATTATAAACATTTACAAATAATAAAATAAAATATATGTTTCTCTCATTTTTTTTTTATTATTTTCAATAATGAACCTTTGTAATCGACCGAGAAAAAAAATAATTTTAACCCCCCGCCAAAATTTTAGGTTATACATTTTAAGATGCGTAGAATCCAAATATGGAATAAATAAAAAAATCCGCCCTCCTTTCCTATGTATTTCCTACGAAACCTCAGGACCGATGTTCTTGAGATTTGGCATCAAAGTCACAGGTCACTCCAGGATGATCTTCGAAACTCGATATTACAATTCGCCTTTTAGTTCAAAAATGGCGACCGATCACAGATTTTATAACGGCCATTTATTGCGATTATCTCGAAAACTATAAACTATACGAAAACTATAACATATACGAAGTTAATGAATATTAACATTCTTATAGGAAATATTATCTGCTTTAATTTTGGATATGACAATTTTATGTACGAATCATCGAGATATTAGTGAAAAACGCAAGAAAGGTCCCAATACATCCCCACCTCCCATGAAGCGGCAAGGATAGGGGAGGTGACTTTTTGTATGTTCACATTCTAAATACCACAAACAAATTCCCAAAGTCAAATGCTCTTCTCCCTCTTCCATGTTTTTTTCACAGTTCTTTTGGTTATTATTTTCATTACCCATGAAAGGGTCCAATGCACACAATCAATAGGTAATAAAACTCCCTACAAAACTAAAATCATCGAAATCGAACCAGATATAACGTATTGAACTGCCATAACGGCCAAGGGTTACACAAGTCAGTGTAACCCTTGGCCTCCAAGGCTTTCAATTGCGAACTCCCCATTTCATCCTTCTTTGGATCCAACCTCAACTTCCAGCAGCTTCTTGGTCTTCACCTTATTGTTTTCCCCACTGACGTGCGCCTCCAACGTTTTCCTCTGTACCATTTCACCCTCCTTTCTGATATAAGTCCTGCCCATCTTAGCCTACTTTTGATACAGTTACTTTCGAACACTCAGTGTACGGCAATCATCTTGGGACAAACACTATGTTTCCGCTCCATATGTCCATAATTTTAATTTTGTTGCTTTAGACACAGCAGCTGAGACTTAATCAGTTTCAGTTTTGCGTAGTAGACTCTATTGCCCGCCATTATTCTGCTGTTCATTTCTTTGCTAAACTTTGTAAATATATTTTATAAAGCATTCTGCACACATTCCTATGGAAACCGGTTTGGCTAGTTATTTGATAACCCGAAAAAGTTACGTCTCCCGAAACATTCCAGATGCTCATTTGAAAGGTAATCTAATTGTCTGGGCTCTAAACCAAAGCGATAAGGAAAGTGCTGTGAATGAACACGTCAGATATTTTTGAAATATTAATATTAAATAATAAACTCTTGTGTAATAAAGTTTTTACGAATGTTAAAATAAAATTCAGTTTACAGTTTAAAAAAAAAAAAGGTTTCGCTGTTGTTTGTCAATTTCTTCCTGTTAATAATACCACTCATTATATTCATCATGAGAGGTTTATACGTGTATCAGATTCTTAGCATACAAATAACACGAAACAACCAAATTGAACTGGGTCAGTAGTTCATTTCTGTATACATTTAACTACTCCCATTTTATGCTTAATTATTATTAATTATTCTCATTTTTTCATATTATAATAAATACAACTGGTTAAATCGCTGAAGATTATCCCTAAAATATTTTTTAGCTAATTCGAACTGGATCGAGTATTTCCCAATTCCAAACGCACGCACATATTTAAAAAAAATAATAAATTTAAAAGCAACTGTAATAATTTTGGGAATACCATTTCATTCTAATCATCCTCTGTAATGGATAAAATAAATATTAAGTCGATTAAAGCAATGGGACACCCATGGAGAAAAATTCAGCTGTAAGAATAAACGGATGGCTGCTCCTATACCAAATTTTCATAATTCAAAATTATTTTTGTCTATTCTATTTTGAAACCAATGTTTATTAAAAATCTTTAAACCACCAAAATCCTGCCTATAAGGTTATAACGATAAGTTCTATTTGAAATTAGTATAAGGCTCGTAAAATAAGTAAAATTTGTTTTATTGAAAACTAGTTTCGAATGTTATACATTCATCTTCAGTTCTGTTCAAAAAATTCAAAAATAAGCAATTCAAAATATAGTTTGGTATTATTATACATATTAAATTAGACGTAATATAAATCAGTATTATAAAACATTAATGAATTATGAATTTAATTAATACAAGAAATCAAATACATGTTGGTACTCACCAAGGTTTAAATGGATTATATCAAACAGAAAAGTTTGTACTGGTTTCTTCTCGCATTGAACTAACAATGAAAGAAAGGTAGGCAGGATGTTTATGGTTAAACGGTATAAGGGTCGGGGTTTTTCCATAATGCCGGTGAGTAATTGGTTTTTCTTTTATAGATGGGAATAAATTTAAGATTGGACTATTGGAGATATTTATTTGGTCATTTAAGCAAAAATCTGGATTAGATTTGAAGGATTTTACTATTTCAAGTGCTTCATATATATTTAATTTGAGGCTGTTTTAAACGTAATGTATTAATTTAAATCCTGAGTCTTTGATGAATTTATGGTTTTTTTTCATTTAAATTAATAGAAAAGTTGGAATTCTCTGTCTTATTATTATATGCACGTATATGTTCCTTTAGTCTCTGATTTAGTGATCTTCCAGTTTTTCCCTTGTATTTGGCTGCACAATCATTCTTCTTCTTCTTTTCTTGGCACTACAACCCCCTAGCGAGTCATGGCCTCCGCCAACAGCAACCGCCATGTGTCCCTATTTTTTGCTGCCACCATCCAGTCTCTCACTCCAAACTTCTTTGCATCGGTGTCCACACAGTCCCTCCATCGCAACTTGGGTCTTCCGACGCATCGTCCACCATGAAGGATCTCAGTCAGAAGCTTCCTTGGTATCATATCGTCTCCCATTCTGGCAACATGGCCTGCCCATCTGAGTCGGGCTGCTTTTATAAATTTAACGACATCAGGGCCATCAAACTTCTTGTAGATATCCTTGTTCTTCCTCCGTTTCCATTCTCCATCTACAAGTACTGGACCACAAATTCCTCTTAATATCCTGCGTTCCAATACCAGAAGATCGTGTTCCACAGACTTTGTTGTTGTCCATGTCTTGGATCCATAAGTCAGAACCGGTCGGATGAGAGTCTTATACAGGATGAACTTGGTACGCTGGGTTACTAAGTGACTTTTCAAGTGCTGTTTCAATCCATAGTAACAACGGTTAGCCATCAAAATCCTTTTCCTTACCTCTACCTCCATCCGGTTATCGCTGGTTATCTGCGAACCTAGGTAAGAGAATTCTTGAACCTGCTCAAACTTGTAGGGGCCAAAATCTACTCTATCACGATCCTGCCGAGGGATCTCCTGGGTTACCATGTATTTTGTTTTTTCCTCATTGACAATCAAACCCAGATTTCTTGCTGCAGCCTCCAGTTTCAAGAAGGATTCAGTAACCGCCTGCCGAGAACGTCCAATTATGTCAATGTCGTCAGCAAAAGCGAGAATCTGTACCATCCTGTTAAATATCGTGCCCAACGTTTGAATGTTGGAGTCTCGAACAGCCTTTTCCAGTACTATTAGGAAGAGGAGGCACGCTAAAGCATCACCCTGTCTCACTCCCCTTTTTGTTGAAAATTCTTCTGAGATGTTGCCCCGAATTTTCACAACACAAACAATGTCTTCCATCGTTATCCTTATCAATCTTATTAGCTTTCTGGGGATTCCGAAATGGGTTAATGCTTCGTATAGCTTTGCATGATCTACTGTGTCGTAGGCTGATTTAAAGTCGACAAACAAATGATGGGTTTTAAGTTTGTATTCACGCCCTCTTTCCAGAATGGTTCTCAGACAGAAAATTTGGTCTATTGTCGATCGATCACGTCTAAATCCGCACTGATATTGACCCAGTTCTCGCTCTGCATACGGTAAAAGTCTTTAAAGCAGAATGTTGGACAGTATTTTATATGCGCAAGGGAGCAAAGCGACACCACGGTAGTTCGAACATTTCAGTAGCTCCCCCTTTTTGTGTATTGGGCATATAACAGTCTTCTTCCAATCCGTTGGTATAATCTCCTCAGTCCAGATGCTTATCAGCACAATCATTACAATTCGTATACTCCGCTTTTTTGGAAAGGGTATATTTATATAAGAAAGGGTATATATATATATATATATATATATATATATATATATATATATATATATATATATATATAGGGTATATATTAGGAGAAGAGAAATATGAGGATAGGGGTTTTTCTATTTTAAATGCAGGGTTTAATCCTAGTTTTTTTCAATTCATTTCCGACTTTGGTGGATATAGGGCCCTAATATAGAATCAAAACATAATGTTTCGGGATGGGCCTATCTTGGGGGATTGTTGAATAGATATCATTAATTGTCTTTTTTTGTATTTGTTTTTTTAAAATATGATTGATAGTGGTTTTATTTTACCCGTTATTTTTTCTTATGGAATATACTATTTCAATTTCTTTATTATAGTTTATTATAGTTATAGTTTAAGAAATTAAAGAAATTGAAATAATATATTCCATTCAATTATCATCTCTAGTTCGAATCGTTGTGATTTTTCGACATTGAAATTTGCAATTTCATTACAGAAGAGGAATGACATTGTTGAACCTAAGAGTAGAAGAGCAGGGATTGCTAACCTTGAGTTAGTGTAAGTTTAAGAAATTAATGGGTTTTTTTTTTAAGTTAGTTAGTTTAAGTATTTGTAATTTGTAAAGCTATAATTAAGTTAGTACGTTTGTTTCTTAATTAACACATAAGTATTAATTTTGTACATTTATCAATATGAATATGAAAACAAAAAAAGAAAGAAAAAACGAAAAATATAAAAATAATGAAACAATCTAGAGTTAAAACATCAAAAACAATTACTCACTACTAAAGAGAATTTCGTGATGGGAGGATATAAAAATAATATATTATTATCATAATAATGATAATGATAATGAAATGATTCACAGAGTTGATACTTAGTATGATAATTGAAACAAATATTTTTTACTAATCGAGATATTAATCTTGAAATAATATTTCATGATTAGGCAGCGTCTTTTTGGGAAGTGAGATGTTGAAAAAGGTGGAATTTGAATGAGGAGAGAGAAGAAGAATGGCGGATATTAGAAGAGAGATATTTTCAGAGGGTAGTGGATTGGGCAAGAAAGGAACATTAGAATGTTTTGTAACAGAAAGATCCAAGGATATATTTTCTGAGAGTGGGGGGGAAGAGCCACTTTAATGCGTCGTAATGGTGTGATATTTGAGGCCGACTAGAGGTACCGAAGACAAATCTTAAAAAGCAGTTCATGATCCGCTTTAATATACGAGCACATAACGTTTACCTCCACGTTTTTCGGACATATCGTCTTGCAATGACGCCATATAATATTTCTTCATGATTCGGTGCACAGGAATATCTATATCCATTAAATCATGACAAATTTGCAGTTGCTGCCGACAAAGAGCAGGCTGTGAAGCGTCCGGAGCAACCAAAGAAACAGCTTCCAGTGATGTCTCAAGATAACCCGGATGAAAATCAACCTGGGTTCAGCAATTTGCGCTAGTCCCTCCTTGTAGTAAGCTGACTATACCAAAAATACAAATAGAAATAACTCTCAAAAAGAGATACAACAATTTGAACAGATTCACTCAGGATATTTGCCGAAGGAGCAAGCTTAACTTTGCCGCTCCTTTAACTACTCCCCTCCGCCCAATATGCGTCAACAGTTTTATAACAGTAATTCGGGTAATAGTTACATTTCTAAATAAATATCACTGAATCATTTCTAAGTCAATATTATTGATTAAACTAAGGTAAAAAAATAATTATTTTTTATGTAACTTAAAAATAAAATTTCGTTCGAAATTAGCCCTCCTCTAAATTCTACCATCCCGGGTAAGTGCTCCCTCTAGTTTTGGCCCAGGATTCACCAGTTAAAAGAAAGATTGAAGAACTAGCTAAAAAACAAGACAAAAATAAATGAAAAGCCTATGTCTATATGCCATAACTGGAATATGGTAAAAAATAAGAAATAGATAAACAAGAAGATGAAGAACGAACAAAAAATCTCAATTAGTGAAGAAGAGGATGATGACAGTAAAGCTAAGAAAAATTGGATCCAATGTATTAATGTAAGATGTGGGATCATTAATTATGATTCCTATAACTTAGATGTAATGTGTCTGTAATGTAAGTTCCGAAATTCTGAGTGCTCTCGAAGGTTACTCGGCTAATATAGGATATTTTCTTAAATATTTACTTTAATTACTACTTTAGTATTTAAATTGGTATCAAAGATGTATTAGTGCTTTGTCGATATTTGATTTTTCAAGTATTAATACAACTTTTTTTCGATAATATTTTCTTCATCCCCATCAAATAATAATCCGTGGCAGCCAAACCAGAGTCGGGGTAGGTTGTGCAAAAATTTACTCCACCAGAACTTTTTTTTTGCTGAAAAGCCGAATGTCGCTATGGTTTTAATTTTTTGGGAAAACATAGCCAAGGATACATATCACAAGATACACAAATAATAGAAAAGGAAACTGTAATCATTGCCTCTTCGAAAATTCAAAATAATAAATTGTGACAACCTGCCCCGGTCTTTCTTATGTTGTAAATAGGAGGACAAAAATGATACCTCCTTGATAGACAAAGAATGGTGTCCGGTATCCCTGGAAACAATTTTGGGTTCACAAAGACAACATTGGATAATTCTTTAATATTTTACAAACCTGCAATAAAGAGCTTCTTTTTTTTTGTGGCCTTCTGTTCACATAAGTACTATTATTATTTAGTAAATATATAAGCATGCGTATTAATTTTGTAGCTTTTGTGTTAAATTAAATTTTAAACACTGTGCATTATGAAATAAAAAAAATGATATGTAAAACTCTCTTTTAATAAGTCCCGGACTATGTATTCAACCTCTAAATGCCATACCATCTTCAAGACAGAACTTGTTCATCGCTCATCAACGCAGGAATGTTAACGTTGTAAATATTTACTCAAAAGCGATTATATCTTTATTGCTAATGCAAATCGTTGCAAGAATCAGATTTGTATCCTGTCGGAGGAGGGGGGCAGCGTGAGCCTTGTTGCTCTGGAAATGGCCCTAGGCTATCAACACAAGATGAGAGAACCGATCCCATTGGCTAAGAGAGAGGTGGTGGGAGTAATAGGGGCGGACGGAGGGGGGTTACTCTTGGACAGAGTGACCAGAGGAAGAGATGTGGCGCTACGTACTGGTCCTCGGGCTCCTGGCAGTGGCTGCGTCCGAGAGGCACAAGAGACTCACCACCTTCGGGAAGGCCCCCGACAAGCAGACGCAGATCACAGGTAAGTCTCAGGTGTCGCTCTCCCAGGTGTAGCTGCCCTTGGATATCATAATATAACACAGTCAGTATGTAAGCTAAAACGATGAAGGATGTCCTTTTGAGGATATGAATAAACCAAAAACAAGTCCGGAAACAAGCAATTATTTAATTACCCCGCTCGCAGCAGAAGGTTTAACTAGTGGATATGGAAGATCACATCATTTAGTTGGAAGAAAAAATATATGGCGATTTTTCAGGGTTACTTTAGTCTGTACAATTTTTAAAATTTTAAAAACTGAATAAGATAACGTCTTAAGTGGCATGCTTGTGGAATAGTTAATTTCATCTTAAGACTTTCCAGAAGACATTGGGATAAAAACTGACAAAATAGCAGGATGGGTTGGACCAGACAAATTTAAAATTTTCGGACTTTTTTCCGACGCATTCTAGCCGAAAACATTCAATTACAAAACTTAAAAACCAGTAAATGTACTACGATTTGCATTGAAACGTTTTATTAAACTTAATAAGTGGGTACCCGAGATATAGTCCTTCAAATTTTCAAAATATTGAAAAACTGTGAAACGAACACAATAAACTACATAAAATTTTTCTAATTTTATATTTGCCTGGTTGGTCCAACCCACCAAGGTATTTTGCTAGTTTTTATGCCATACTTCTGGGAAGTCTTAAGATTGAAATAAACCATTTTAAAATCACGCCGCTAATGATGTCATTTCAGTTAAAAGCTTAAGCCATCCTGAGAAACACCCAGACAAATGTTTGTTCCAAATAAATGATGAGATCTTCTATATCTTCTAGTCAAAACGTAATTAAAACATGTCTAACTCTAGAACTATGAAAAGTTTTAGCAATCCCATTCAGACAACAAAATATCAAATAGATACTTGAAATAATACAATATAAAAGCAACTCTTACTGAAAATGTCGACTTGGGTATCGAGTTAATTAATTAATGTTTAGCAAACAACTTTCGGACACCTTCGTAATACAAAAAGAGCGGAGTAGCTCAGTGGTATGGCACTGTGTTACCAGGCTCCCAGCTCCGGGTTCGAAACCGGCTGTGGCAGATAATTATTTATTCTTTTATCAGTCGTGGATCGATCCTGTGGGGTTGGTAACCCTCTTGGGGCTCACCCAGTCTTTATAAAGTGGGTACAGGAAAAAATCTGGCGGGTGAGCGTGATCTCTGCCGAACCACCTCCTTACACAACCGTTGGCTTAGAAAGAGTACGGTCCTCACCAAGTAATGAACCCAAGACACTTCACGTGTTGTAGTGTTACAGGTTTTTTTTTTCTTTCTTTTCAAAATACAAACTACATTAAGAATAGACGATAGACTATATATGATGTTCATTTTAAGACTGCTTTTACGGAAAAGCGATTGGTCTGAGAGAAAAATGCTACAGGAAAAAATTACAGAGCGTAACGTTTCATTTCAGAATATGCCCATTATTTGAAACTAGACGCCGTTAGCGCGCCTGTCGCGCGTCCAAACAGATATGGATTAGAAGAACATGATACATGGTTCTGACGTATTTTTTTACTCCCTTTTTAATAAAAATATGATCAAGCCCGCAGGGACAATAGTTTTCCTAATAAATGCAAACTAATTAATTAAAAATGATTTGAGATATCAATATGCGTCTTGAACCATCCTTTTTAATTTTTATTACCTTTTAAAATGATATGCATAAACATAGAGGTCACCTGAGAGCCTTATAGTTTGGAAAGCGTCACGCGCGTACGCGGCCTCCCCCGGAAGTACTAAGGATCCGGATAGCAGATTTGTTGCATTGCCACCAACAGGCATGGCAGATAATATCACACTCTCTAGCCGCTCTTATCTCCCATCTTTTATGTAGATATATACTTAAAAGCTAAGTGGAGATAAATTTTATATGTATGTGTACTTAAATGAGATATTTATACTTACAGATTATAATCTGTAATATTATAAAAATATAATTTCATTCAAATTTTGCCCCTCCTCAAAAATTGTCGCTCCAGGCATGTGCCTAGTCTTCCTGTACGTAAATCCGCAACTGTTTATCCCACAACCCAATGAAGGATGAGGTCCCCTTTGTAGAAGTTGAAGAAGCTGGAAGTGCCCCCAAAAAGTTCTCTCTACTTCGGTTTGGAACAGAACTACATAGCTCGAAAAATGACTATTTTACAGGGGAGCCAATTGAAGTTTTGCAAATCTATCTAGTTTTAATGCTTCTACAATAAGCATCATTACGCGATACACAAAATTGAAGGAAGGAAGAGATATGATGATCTGCAAAATATTCAACTATTCAGGAAATAGTATACATAAAAGTATCCCACAAAATTTAACTCCATTCAATTCCGTAGCCAAGTTCACTTTTTAACCAAGATGACGTAGTCTTTATTATAGTATCTTTTTCTTGGATGAATTAGGAAAGGGGGGATGTCATAGTTTCTCATATGGCTCTCTGCTGTCTAACATTGGCACTATCGTGCAAGTGGTTAAAATTTTTGAAAAAGAAAATATTACAAAATGAAAATTAGGTAAAATTTTTCCTGAGGTTATTGAATCAAAGATAATAAATTTCTTCTAGAAATGTATGAAAAATCTTGTTGTGTGTCAGGGAAAATGTATTGAAGCTAACACAAGTTATTTTAATAAAAATAATATAGTTTATAATAATGTTCAGGTACGATATAACAATGAAATTCAATGCAATACTCGTATAATTCAGATAGGAGCCATTCAGAACGCTTAAAGTAATGGCGTGCATCGTCTTGATGGGACCCTTAATTAGCACCACACATCTATCCAAGTTACTGCTACAGCTTAAATGCCCTTACAGGCATACTACATGTATAATTTGTTTTGACATGAAATTATAGAGAAATGATTTGATAACATCTCTTTCTGTAAATCGTTCATTTTAAGAGATTTCTGAATTGATTCTGGAATTGTTTATTTAGTATTCTAATGATTGGTCTCACAAACAAGTTGTTTGGAATTGTAAATGACAATGACGAGTATAACTCGTAAAGTATAAACGTTGAATGTTTTAAATCACAAAAACATCGTGGAATCAAAATCGTAAACGAGAACCTATAAACAATAATTGATATTATTGTTTAATTAAAGTAAGCACAAAATAATAGCAATTTAAAACAATCCTTAAAACGCGTAAATTATCAAGTTATAAATAAAAAATTACTGATTCAAATTGAATGTAATAAATGCTCGTGGAGAGCATACACTTTTAGTGTTATTGATAATAAGTACGTTGAATATTTGTGTGATGAATTTATAAAAACATTTGCGAATGACGTGCGCGGCCAGTTGATTGCCTTGATCAGGCTGGCATTAAAAACGAGATAAAGAAAAGCTTATTTCTTTATTCTCCATTTTCCATCGATGAGGCTTGTTCCACAAGTAACAGATTCTAAGCAAAAGAAGGAATTCTAAATGCCTGGGCTCTATTTCATAATAAAGTGCAATAGTACAGGTACAAGTGGAAAAGTTCGTGTTGAGAGTTAAAAGTTACTTATCGTCATTAGATGATGATAATTTTATTCTTATACGAAAATTTTTCGATTTTCAGATTTCAATGGAAATATCAATTTTGACCATTTATTTTTTTATTATTATATCCATTTTGGCTAGTTTCGTCATGACGTCTGTACGTACGTTCGTGCGTAACTGGCATAACTCAAAAACGATTTGTCGTAGAAAGTTAAACTTTTGTATTTAGGATTATTATAAAATCTTGTTGTGAACCTCCCTTTTTGTTCACGAGATCATTACCGGAAGTGGTACTTTATTTGATGTTCATTATTGATTTTCATCAAAAATCATATTAAAATATAATGCAAAACTTCTCAAATTAGGTATATGAGACTTATATATTAATATAAATAATATGATAAATTTTGGTTAGCATTGGCGGACCGGAAGTGGTACTTTACTTAAAGGTCATATTAGAATTTCATGTAAAACATCTCAAATTTGGTAAATAGGACTTCTATATCAATACGAATGTATTTACTACATTTTGGTTAAAATTGATGAGCCGAAAAGGATACTTTACTTGAAGGTAATAATAAACTTACATAAAAAATTATATTAAAATTAAATACAGAAATCATATGGTTCGGTTATAAAGGTTACAAAAGCGATTTTCTTTCCACTCCAATTATTTGTTATAACCATTTTAAATTTAATGTGTTTTAACATTATAACCATCTTTTAACAATATTTAACAACTACAGAACATCTTGTACTTTACTTTATAGACACTCCCTGTTTTATAATAAAGTACAAAAGTACAAGTATAACTTACTATACCTAGGACTAAGACTGTAAAATGTTAAAATACGATAGCATTTATAATAGTTATATTAAAAATAATAAATTAAAAAAAAACATTGAATACAATTATTATCATCTCATTATTATAAAATTATTAAGACGAAAAGTAACCTTTAACATATAAAAAACAAATCTTTCCTCTAGTATATTTACCACTTATAATTGTATTTTATTATGAAATAGGGGCCTGGTTTTCGTGTGTGTAAACTTGTATAATAACAATAAAAATTACGATATCGCTCTGCTAACCTGGTTAGTTCGATGCATTAATATTTGCCTCTCCATGTTTCCATACGACAAATTCCTTTTAAACCAAAATCCCAGAAATTTTATCTGCAGTTCAATACATACAACATTTCGCATATCAACCAAAAGATGAGCAACACATATTTTTTCCAAAAGCACAAATATTTGTGTAAACTGTACCCAAGACATCATTAATTTTATTTTAAAAAATGTCTACTATTGCAAGATTGATATTTAATGATTTTTTTTTCAAATATTTTTTCTAATGATTTCAAGTATACCTGCAGTCCTATAATGCTTAGGAGTCTTGTCTTATTGGAGTAAATACTTTATTTTCTTCATTGTTTACCTAGACAATTATTTCGGAGATAACGAAGAAAAGCTTCAGCTTGTCTTCAAGGTCTGCGATTTCAGTTTCGAAGAAGTTGGATATACTCGTTTATGTTTCTAATAAAGGAGATGTCCTATTTTCTGATCACTTCTAAATGGTCAGGGTTTCTTCGTCAGAGATTCCGCCAAGTGAATTCGAAATCAGGGTCACTTCAGACGGGAATGGTGTATTTAGCTTTCAAGGAAAACTAGTCAGGAATCTCCTCAGCTATTTCCTTCGTTATCGGACTAGCCCTCGACAACACTCAAATTTGGATGAATATTATTTAAAAAAGAAATTAAAGTATTTATGTGAAATTCTATAAATATTTCTTAAAGTTCATTACTGCAAATGAACTATACAAATATAAAAACAAAACTTAGAAATTTGACTTATAGAAGGGCTTGTGAGTGAAATTAGGAATGACTAGAAAGACAGTTGGTTCTATGATCTCATAGATAGATATCAATTATCTGTACGACTAGACTTAATCTAAACAGATAATAAATAATTGAGTGAGACATTTTCAGTAAGAAATTAAAAATTATTTTAAAATTACCTAATATATAATTAAAAAATTTATTATATTATAGGACATTTTATTTTAAGTCTAACTTCCTTCTTACCTGCGTCATTCAATAGAACATTTGTTCATTACTATTTATTAGCTATTAATTTTCTAATTTTGATAGTTACATTATTTTATTAACAAATATTACCCAAACAATTTGCATCTATCTATCTATCTATCTATCTATCTATCTATCTATCTATATAATATATATATATATATATATATATATATATATATATATATATATTATATATATATATATGTAATAGTATACAATTTTTATTTAATTACTTGAGGATATTTACCAATCATTTAACATCTTATTTCTTTTTTAGGGATTCTATACAATAGATCAATTATATTTTAGTGATATCCAAGTCTTGTAAATATGTGCTCAATTGTAGAAAATTATAGTGTTAACCGCTGTAAATTACGTCAGCTTAATCATAGTAATTTAATGTACAATTTATTTAGTAACATTTCTACATTAATATATATATTATTCTTGCTGTAATTACGCTTATTATTATTTACATAAAGCTTATGTAATTAATGTGTAGTAATATATTGATTATTTATATGTATTGTACATATTAATATGTATATATGGATTGAAGTTTGAATGTGTGTGGGTGTTTTACCAGATTAGTTACTATCCTAAAATATTCCATAAACTCTAAACCATCCTATGCCATTCTTCAATGCTGTCCATCTTCCATGTTCCCTTTCTATTCCATAAACTCTAACCTATCCCATTGGATCCTTCCATATTGATTATTCTCTGATAGTTAATTGAAAACTAAAAATATATCTTGAAAACTAAAAATAAACTAATGAATACATACTCAGTCTCTTTTGATAAAATCAATGTTATGATCCATATAATGAAACACTTGGGTGCGTCCGACCGTATCAAACGATTAGACCCGCTGAACCCTCACAACCTTTCAGTATTTCGGGTACTGTATGGCCAGCCCCGTGTCTATTTCTAAGTTATATAAATAGAAAATCTGACACTGAACATACTTACAGAATACCCGTAGACAACTTTTTTGTGAGAGAGAGGAGCTATAAATAAATAAGGATAAATAAATAATGAATTAATAGATAAATTAAGGATTAATAAATTAAGATTTATTTATGTATTTTTATATCCGTGATTACAACTATCCTTAGGACGATATATCTCTCCCCTAGTTTATTTATAAAAACATTAAAATTTAATATAAGTATTTGTTTATTCAGATAAGACTGTTTTGCACAATATAATATTATTTAAATGAATATAATTATATTTGCTACAAAGGATATATGATCATTTCAGTAATAAATAGTTATATTGAATTTCATCGCTTTTTGGTTGCATTTGTTTAACACATATGTGTATATATATATATATATATACATATATATATATATATATATATATATATATATATATATATATATATATATATATATATATATATATTGCAATTATTATTATTAAAATTAAGCAGAAATAAATATTTTTTGCTTTAACTAATTATAAAATTTGCCGCCCCTAAATTCTGCCGCCCGGGACGAGTGTCCCCTTTATCCTTCTCATAGTTCTGGTAAGGGAAGGAATTGGAGACGAGATAAGGGGAATAAATCGACGGAATGTGTAGAGCAATCCTTGATGACTCGTTCAAAAGTATGTTTTGCATTAAGATTATTAACATTATATATATATATATATATATATATATATATATATATTATATATATATATATATATATATATGTAACATTGAGACACTGACACTGTGGATTATTTCACAGGTGTAATTGCAATTCAATTAATAGTGGAGGACCATTTGCGCATTTATATTATAATTAAACAACAAATTACACGATTACAATACGATTAAGCGAAATGATTAATACGACGTGCAAGATAATAAAATACAATATAAAATATGCAAGATACAAGTAGTACTTAATAGTACTAGTAGTAGTAGTACTTAATTTAATAGCATATATGATAATATAAGTAAAAGTTCACAGTGACGATTTCAGGATTTCGGAATAAAGAGAGTAGTGGGGGAAGAGAAAAATATAAATATGAACGTATCTGATTTCCAGACTTCTTTTCTCACAAACAAACGCAATACTTGTGGCAGAAGGAATTGAATGACGTAATATAAGCATAAAATATGAAAGTATAAAGCATAAACGAGTTAATTTCTCGCCATACAAAAGTATATATATATATATATATATATATATATATATATATATATATATATATATATATATATATATATAGAGTATTGAACATAGCGCACAACCGTACCATAAGACGTACAGAGAAGAAAAAATGGGGATTCCGTGGGCTTAGTAAAGGTGCACAACTTCCTCTTTAATCGGTAAAATACTATTTCATGTATGAAAGAATGGTAAGGCGAAGTTATTATTATTTTTAAACCATATTTTATTTATAGAAAATAACAGAATACATTGACTGGAACTCCTGAACAAATACGGAACGCACAGAATTAAAAAAAAATTGTATTAACCTTTTTTGAAAAGCCATTTGAAGTTTAGTTAAAAGAGATGATAAAAATAATGAATAATAAAAAAAACTTTTAATGAATAAACTCCTAAAGAAGTAATTAGAACGGAATCGAACGTCGGTGGAAGGATTGTGTCAAATCTGGCCTTGTATATTTGGGTTTTGAAGGTTTCAGTAGAAGGAAGTATATACGCACTTGTAGTGGGATCGGTATCGAACCTTCGGGTTCGATAAACCCAATTATTATTATTACTAAATATAGTAATTTCTTTCGAATTTTAATAATGCTGAAATCATTTTGAAATTGTGAAACCCGTTAAGTTATACCTCAATCCAGTTTGGTTCTAAAAGAAAAATAGTATCGGAATCTGTTCGAGCAGCACGAAAGGCTTACGTGCTGAACCTTGTTACACTAATGTCGGAAAATATTGACTCCTCTTAAAGTTCTTTTCTCGTCTGGATTTTAATTACTTACTTTTCTATTAAAAATAATCTCATTCTCTTTTAGAGGAAATTATCTCTACATTTTCCAATAATGTAGAACATCTATAATAGGATAATTGCAGACCAGTATTTTAACATCTGTTTTTATTTCAATTTAAAATATTTATCACGGGCTATTTAATTTATTGCCATACCTCGTTATAACGAGTGTCAACATCTATAGATGTTAATCACAAACGTTATATGTCTGGGCTGTTCTGACAAGAACTCCTTTCGTTATATATTCGCAGAGCCAAGGTCGGCAGCTATCATTCACCTTAACCTATAAAAATAAAAATAATCGGCAATAATGCAAAAAAAATAAATTAATTATTATCATCATGTAATTGCTATAAATAAAGCTGTCCACTTTTACAGTCCATATACCAAAATACTGTTTCAGTTTTCATCTATAACGAAAGTTACGTTCCATAGCTAACAAAAAACTGTAAAATAGACACCACACAACAGTAAACTTTACTTTTTTTTATTATACACTGTACGTGAGACATAGAGGATTCTTGCTACGAAGCTTGGCTCGAAAGTCAAAGCTGTTTTAGACTGCAATTTTGTAAGGCCCGATTTAAGCAAAATGATTTGAATATGAAGATATTATTCCTAAATAAGCCTGAACAGCGAAGCTTCGAGGTGCTAGTGATAAACTTATGCTTAAAATACTTGAGATTTTTGCTTTTGAATCTTTTGAAAATAACCTTATAATGAATATTACGCACCTCACACACGGCATAGTCGGCAAAGAAAAGAGTTCTCCTAGAACCCGTCATGGGAGAAATAAACTTTAGGTCACTGGTTAACTTTAGTTGGGAAACTCAACGTCCTGTTTAGGAATCTTTCGAAAATATCCCTAATTTCAGTTATACTTTCATCATTAAAAATGTAAATGATTACTTTAAGTTATAATATGTAGAATGGAATAGAGGTTTTGATGTTCCAGTACCGGGGATACTTTCAGATATTCCAGCACCATCTGGTCCAAATAATAATGCATTATATTCGAAATTAACTTTCAAATGAAAACTATATCCTAACCATTCCTTTTCCTCGAGAAGCTATATGTCATAGCCAGTAACGTTTTTGGGATCGGGAAACACCCCCGCACATCTGTGTATGAATGTGAGTGTGGCATGTCTCGCAGGCAAAGGGAAGGAGTGCAAGACAGACAAGGATTGCCTGAGCCAGACAGTCTGCAAGGAGGAGAAAGATGGCAAGATGCGGTGTAGCTGCGAAGATGGCACCTTACCCGTCAACGGACATTGTCTCCATACCAGAGGTAAGGACTTCTAGATATGATAGATCAATCATAATCATACATACCAAAACTCAATACATGCGAAAACATATTTGACGATACTTTATCTTCTCGAACTTTTGGGTTTAGGCAATCTATTTAAAAATGATATTTTCGAAGTAAAGAAAGGAGAATGCCTATATGCTACATTATTGCCTAAGCTCTAAGTGAAACTTTGAAACATACCACAAACATTGTAAATATCCAATTTGATTAAACAATTTATAACAGGCACTATAGTGTAATCTATATTTTCCTGAACGGTGAAGAATGGTACAGTTTTAATGTTCCAAAAAAACATATGAATTTGAATAACGTTTATTCAACTGATTCTTTTCAGCTGGGTTTGGTTCAGATTAATATTCAAAACAGTTCTCCGGCAAGCAAAACAAATAATACCTTCTTTTTCAGTTTCCACGATTAAAGATAATGCAGCCCAGAACCATTCCGATTTGGATGACGTCATAATGCTTATGTCCAGTAAGCGTGAGCATGCGTTTAAATGCGTTGCATTCATAATTTCTCCTTGATTGAAATTGCAGAGAGAAGAATCTGCTACTCCTATGCTAAACAGATGTTTTATTAAGCAATGTTGAACATTCCTTGGCGAGGTTATCTGCTATTCCAGACTACATAAACTCTAATGTGAATACAGTGACTTCATGATCATTCAAAGATTTTGTCACTACCCTGAAGAAGCAATACTTCAATAATGTATTGGCAGTTCAAAATGTCTTAATCATGGCATATATTGTACTGCGCTAGTCAGGTCAGGCGCTGTATAAAAATAATAATACCAAAATGATACCTATTCATTATTTTAATGGACAAGTTTAGTTTATGGTATGGCTAAAATTAATTGCCTTTGAAAACCACTGTCTTCAAGTAAATCCAAATTATTTTTGGTTTCTAAAAAAGTTTGTAAGTTACTTTCCAAATTACAATAGTTTAATTCAGAAAATAGTCAACAAAAGCAAGTGGAACAGAATACGTAAGTAGACCCTGTACAGAACTTTTTTCAATTAAGAAAACGTGGCGCCCTTTTATTAGAATATTAATGATTTATTATCTTTCAAATAACGAATCACTTCTTCGAAAAGTTATCAAAATTTGGCGCCCAATATTGCGATTCTTTTAAATTCGTAGTCAATGTGTTGCTGTGTGCTTTATTAATAATGATGTAATATGTAGTTGTATAATATGTAGCATTCTGAACGATAAATGGAAGAATCTTTTGTTTTAAGTAAATGATAATAAATTATTTTTATTACTCTTCAACTCTCATCGAAAGAGTTTAAATTGTGTAATGATTTTACAATTAATGTCGAAATACCGATTATTATTTAAATTCTCAAGAGGTTAGCTGATATTAAAAGTAATCTGTCCATAATAATTACCTAGGTAATTTAGACCCTGTTCTGCTAAATATACACAATATATGCTAACTCTCGAACATACACTATCCCGTTCTCTATGAATAAAACATTTTGAGCTATCACACGCTTCTCTTATATTCACGACAATTATCATACATGACACACACCTTTAGATTGGACAAAAATACCTCTATGTATATATATGTTATGTACGTCTATGTCTTTTTGAAAAAAATTATTTTTAACTTTGTATATATGTTGTATTTATGTGTTTGTTCATTGAATAATGCATTTATTTCATAATAAAACATAACAAATGTGATACATTATTGTTTTGTTTTTACAACCAAATTTATTCATTACTCAAACAGAGGCAGTTTATAATACAAACAAAAAAGGTACAAATCCACTAAATGAAATCTCTATGATGAATTTCAATTAAGTTATATTAAAGTTATTCATAATATAAAATCACCTGTGACAATTTAGACACGAGTCCCATCTATTTCTCTTAAAATTGTTTTCATTAGTAAGAGTTTACTGACAAGTGTTTTATTTTAGTAAAAGTGTACTTTTCTATTTGAGATACCATGGTGAAGGTCGGGCTTATTTACATATTACTTTAATACTTTTCTTTTCACAATAATTTCTCTTTACATGTATGCTTCATATGCAACAAAGTAAATAATTAAAATATTTTCGATACTTATCTATTAGAGGTTCTGCTAGTTCACTTATTTTGCTACTAGATTGACCAACTAGTCCTTAGTCGCAGTATCAGATTTGACGTGATAGTTGGCAGTATCAGTGGTACAGTGTCAGCTACTGTCAAGTTAACTGCCACATGTATTGATAGTAAACTGTCGTACCGTATTTACCAATCAATCTAACCTTACCAACTTATCAACTGTATGTTTTAATTATTTCGGAACGTGAAATTGTTTGTATCCAATGTTTTTGACGTTATTTAAATTCTTGGAGAAGGAATAAAAAACTATATAATTTTTTTTTTCAGCATTTATAATAAATTTCTTTAATTTTGTATTTATATTTATTAATTTAGTTTGCATTAAAATAGTTATTGAAATTAGGTGTCTAGATTCACTTTTTTATTTTTTTGTTTTATAAATTTGTTGCCTTTGTTAAAATAATGATGAAATCAGCTGTTCCTATAGTGTAGTGTTCAGTCAGCTGTTCTAACATCCGCCATTTTTCCAACTATCACAATGTTTGCTGTCAGTGTTCAGAGGGCATTTCTGCGCTCATTGTCATGATAGTACTATCATGACAGAAAGCTGTAAATGTGTGAACGAGTCATTAGAAGGGGCTGTAGAGTCGATCCTCAGCTTATATAACATAAATTAAATTATCTTCTATAGCTCAACTTCAAATTGGGCTCTTAAGTAGAAAGTCCAGCTTTGCCAATGGGCCATTTCACTTCATATGTAATTAATAATAGTTTATAATTTTTTTCATCAAAAAAATTGTATACGTGTTTTTATAACATTTTAGTTTTTATAGCATTTTATGACCTTAGTTTGAAATTATTTTACTTACAATCGTTGTCCCTAACAGCCAACGATTAGATAGGAGAGAAGTGAAGGTAACTTATAGGTTGCAATGGTGTCTCTAAAATACAAGAACCAGTAAATCATATTCATAGATTGTAAATAGCTTTTTTCTCAAATAGCATAATTCTAGTGCTTAAAAGTACCTTGACCTCTGTTTGAGTATATCATTGATAGCGAAATATACAAAGCATGTGCTTGTACACTTTTATACACATGTAGTAGACACTTGGGTTGAACCAAAACATATCTAAAGCGGCTTACAACTAAATAACTTTGTATATTTTTGGATTCAAGCAGAATAAAAAAAAAAATCTACCTCTCTGCCACAACTTAGTTGTAGGTCGCTAACCTGTACATACACAAATATTATTCACTTATGTGGTGAGTGTATATTGGTAACTAAGACTGTCTTTTTACCACCAGAGAAGAGAGGCTACGTTCCAAAGGGTCATTCTCAGGTTCTAAAAGGTTGGTTAATTTAATTTTGTAAAGAAAACAATAAAAATGTAATGAATAAAAAAAAAAAAAAAAAACCAAAATGCATTTTTTCAGCTTACAACATTATCTCTTCCCAAGCTGTTTGTGTTTTCCCTACAGTAAGGATTCAGTTTTATGTGTCGTCTGTTCATTTTATTTATTGTTTTTGTTTGTTTTGTTTTATTGTGTGAAAACACTCGTGCTTACGTGCGCCCACTTTTTCTATATTATCTGTGTACCACGCACCTCTGTCTATGTGTTTCTTTCTATCTCTTAAAGCACTAGCTTCCAGTTGAGTATTGGTTTTACGGTATTTTTAGAGACTTCTTTAAACACAAATTGTACCTAAGTTTCTACGTTTAAAATTAGAATACTTTGTTAAAAGATATTTTATAGTATTCACATTAAAAACAAGAAAAAAAAAATGGTGATACCTGAGAATGCCGGCTCCTGATCAGTAACTCACCAAAACTCGATTTATTGATCGATACAAGTTTCGGACTACTATTCCAAATAATTTTCTGAAATTTATACAGATCAGTTATCTGTTCGAGGTCTTTATTAGATGTTATCATTTGGTTTAGTACGGCTGTTTTATTCATTACTGTGATTGGCGATTATTTTTGTTTTGTTTATTAGATAATATAAACACATTACATTTGTAATCTGTCCAACTTTTCTCGACAAGTATATTCTTAAGGGTTTCTTTATCTCATGACGGAGAGAAAGTCGGCACATATAATCGATATAAAACGTCAAAAACCATTTTACCAGGAAATCAACATTAGCCGGCAATCATTTACACCAATAATAAATGTCAGTTGAGACAACGGGGGAAATCTCATGCACACCCAAACAGAATGCAAGTTTTGGAACAGAAGCTTAACCACTTCAATGTCCTCTTAATTGATGCAGCGAAAGAAGAGAGACAGAAAGTAGAGATAGCCTCAGAGGAATTGGAACCCTCTGATGTAGTGGTATATAGATGAAGTAGTGGAGAAACTTTTAAAAAATAAATTACTGGGACCGGATGAGGTCAAGAGGGAGGCTACAGCAGGAAGGAGGTGAGAAATCCAGTGGGGTCTCCAAAAAAGCCTGGAAGGGGTTTAATATGCGGGCGACACATTAGATTCTCGGACATCTAGGGAAAGATGCAAGACCTGCAAGAGGGTACGGACTTACAATTAATGGTTCCAAAAGACCATGAGGGTAAATGGTAGAAATGAGGAGCCAATCACAATTGAAGGCCAAATATTGGAAGAGAAAAAGTGGAGGCTTTCGCATACCTTGGAAGTTTAGTGGCAACAGACGGAGGAGCTGATAACGATGTGGAAAGCCGGATCAGAAAGCTAAGAGCGCTTTCGCACAGCTGGTTCGCACCGCGTACCAGAGATTTTTTTTTTTTTTTTTTTTTGTATCCCCCTTCCTGGCCATTTCTGGCGTACGGGATTCAGGAGCAGTGAGGTAGTGCGTTGGGATAACGCATGCCACTGCTCCCATAAATCAATACTTTATTTTCAAGGTTCTTATTTTACAATTATTTATTTATGAGGAAACGTTTAATTGTGGGGACAATTTTTTTCCTATGCTACTGTGATGCAGCCCGGTGCGTGCTTGCGCACCTTAGGGCTGCACCTAATCCTCTGCCGTGCGGCGTGGCTAGCCCTTCCGGCGCTCTGCATCCGTCCGGTTCCAGTCCGGATCCGCCCGGTGCCGTCCAGCCCTCCTGGTCAGCCGCATCCGTCCGGATCCCATCTCCCGTTGCATCCGTCCGGATACTGGTCCAGTCCTCCTGGTCCATTGCCTCCGTCCGGATCCCATCTCCTCCAGTCTGCATCCGTCCGGTATCATACATCTTGAGGCTCACCGCCGTCGGGTGGTCTGACCCTTCCCAGGGTGAAGTGTTCAGGGCCCACCATCTCCTTCCACCCGTATATGAAGTCCTTGAAGAAGGGGTATGCCTCCTCCTCCATCAGACGGGAGAAGTCCGACTCGGCGAGGACGAAGATGCCGGTACTTCTCGACAACCTGGCTCGGTTTCCTTCTACTGCGGTGCAGTGCACGATCACGATCACCAGAGAATTAAGCTGTATTCAAATATAAGGCTCCGCATATTCAAATCCAACATCAAATGCGTGCTCCTCTATGGCTCAGAGACGTGGACGTTCCATCTCAGCCCGTCTGCTATAGGAGCTTGAAATCTATTTTAGAAATCTGGTAGCCAAGAACCATTTCCAATGAAGAGGTTCTGAGAAGGATCAAGCAGAAAAAAATAGAAGATTAAATTAGGCCTAAGGAAATGGAGGTTGATCACATCTTAAGGAAGAAGGAAGGCATCGCCCAGGAAGCTCTCGAGTGGAATCCTTAGGGACAACATCGAGTTGGCAGGCCAAGAAAGACGTGGAGGCGTTCTGTCCTGGAAGAAGCTAGGAGTCAAAATCACACTTGGGCCACCCTCAGAGATGGCTCCAGACAGATGTAGATGGCGTCGCTTCATCGAGGTCCTAAGTCCCACGGAGGGATAACAAGAATAGAAAAAGAAAAATTGTTCATAGATATTATTAGAACACGTGCTGCAAATTACTAGAACAGCTTTTAACTTACACAAGTGCAACCTTCCTACATGCAAGCCATACGAAGACTTATTGATCAATAAATTACTTATTATTGATGAATAATACAAAGAAATTGTTAATAAAACAATGAAAAATTTGATGAACTAATTATTATTGATCAATAACAAAATAAGTTAATACTTTTTTTTGTATATTATCCGTGTAATGGCATAATCTATTGCCCTTTTCAGTTGAGGTCGTATAGTTTGCTATTGAGTTTGTTTTATTTGCAATGAAAACAATCCCTAATCATCCCTATCAAGAAATAACATTTCTATGAGGTAATAAAATACATTGATAACAACTTGCGCAAATCATATCGATATTTTATTATTCTTTTTTGGTGAGTTGCAGGAGAAAGGGGAGTCAATGCTGTAGCTAAAACAAAAAAAAAAGTATTAATTAATGAGAGTAACCCCTTCCCCTCCACCCCCCCAAAAAAAAAAAAATCCTTTTTGAGTATTATAGGAAGATTCCAAAGAAAATCTTAATTCTATCATATAGCAGTAAATAATTAACCAGTCAAAGTTTCTCCAACTCAGGCTTCATCACGACATCTCAAATTCTATTTCTGGTCAGCAGCAATGTGATCTTATCTTCATCTGTTCAGGTGATATCTGCCTTTGCGAAACTTTAGCTGGTTTGTGAATTATTGATTGTGAGAATTAAGGCTTTGCTTTGTATTACATATACATTTATATATATGTATAAAGTGCTGCTAGATTTTTACGAATCAATATCAATAAATAACAACGTATTGTAGTAGAGCTGTTCAAACCAGTGACTCCACCATTCTTCCCCGTGGAAATGCCTTCGACGCAGAAACCTCTCTTTCAACCTGTCAGTCAGCTTTCGGACACAATACTAGGTAGACTACAGATTTAAATGAGACACAGTCTTTTTTTATAAAGCACAACAACATAATCATTATTATTCTATGATGTTTTTTTGGAATGCATGTTAACGTTTATAAGTAAAACTAAATAGGATTCATCCGAGTCCCCATGATGGTCTTACATTCATCTAGTGCCATTAACCCTTTCAGCTATGATTCTCCTAGGAGTATGGTTTGGGGTCATTGTAACGACATGTCTTGCACATCGTAGACGTCACTTTTATCACCTAACTGTTATCCTTAAATCTGGATGCCAATAGAGTCCTGTTATTTCCGCATTTGTGCATATCCTTGCTCTGGTCCATAAATGTTTTTGTAGCCCAAAATAATATTTATTTGCAAACCTGATTCTTCGTTGGATTTCAGCTTGTATCTCATTATTCGTGAACGCAGATAGGTAAATTCAATCATCTCTCCATATATCCTACGGTCACAATGTGCGATGGAAAGTGCATGAGCTGGCATACCGAAGTTTTTGCATCGTTCAGTTCCAAATCCACACAGTAGAGGTTCTTCTAATAATGTTTATATCATCTGCGAAGGTCCAAATCATAGAAGATCTGTTTATTGTCCTAGTATCCTGATCTTCTTACTGCACTTTCGAGGACCGAATTGAACAGTAGACAAACGAAGTACAACACACTTTTAATTAGGGATTGATAAATTATTTGCCACTTCTATGATTTTTTTTTATTGAAAACTAGTTTCGAATGTTATACATTCATCTTCAATTCTAGAAACACACAAAAAATAAAAAAAATAAGCAATTCAAAATATAGTTTGGTATTATTATACATATTAAATTAGATGTAATATAAATCAGTATTATAAAAAATTTATGAATTATGAATTTAATTAAGACAAGAAATCAAATACATGTTGGTACTCACCAAGCTTTAAATGTATTATATCAAACAGAAAAGTTTGTACTGGTTTCTTCTTGCACTGAACTAACAATGAAAGAAAGGTGGGAAGTTTATAGGTAAACGGTTTAAGGGTCGGTGTTTTTCAGTAATTCCAGTGAGTAATTGTTTTTTCTGTTATGGATGGGAATAAATTTAAGATATATATATATATATATATATATATATATATATATATATATATATATATATATATTATTTTTTTACATGCTCCATGCCTTAGAGGCATACTACATGATTGGTTTGATTTATCAAATTTACATATTTAGTGGTTTAATACATACATAATTAGTGGTTTAATTGAAATAAAAACAAAACTAAATCAAACAAACAAAAATAAAAATAAATAAAAATGAAGTATAGCCGACAAGAGATCACCTACGCTGCCCATCTTTGGTCAGTGAGTCAAAGTCTATATTTTTAATAAATTTCAGCAAGTCTGTCTTGAATTTAGAAAGCAAATTTTGTTCTGTATCAGGCCATTGTCCATTTCTGAGAATTATACTTTTAATCAAATGAAAACGTTGTTTGTCAAATAATTTACAATCATAAAGTATATGTCTAAAATTTTGGATTTGTCCGTCTTCTTCGCATAAGTCTGTTTGTATAATGTTGAACCGTTTGAGATATTGTTTTGTGTTTCCATGTTCTGTCAGTAGTTGCGTTAGTTTGTAATCATTACTGTGTATAGTTCTGTAATTTTGTGATGTAATATGAGGTATAAATCTGTGTAAGCTAGGTGATTTGGTTGAGTTCACCCATATTTGATCCCATCTTTTAACCAAATCAAATTGTAGATCCCTCTTTATGTATGAAAGCGGTACTTGATGGTATGAGGGCAATAAATCACTTTTTGCCGGTTCTTTAGCATTCATAAATATCAATAAATTATATATATATATATATATATATATATATATATATATATATATATATATATATATATATATATATATATATAATTTGAGGCTGTTTTCAACGTGATGTATTAATTTAACTCCTGAGTCTTTGATGAATTTATGATTTTTTTCATCTAAATGAATTGCAAAGTTGGAATTCTCTGTCTTATTATTATATGTAATTATATATTCTTTTAATCTCTGATTTACCGATCTTCCAGTTTTTCCCGTGTATTTGGCTGCACAATCATTACAATTTAGTTCGTATACTCCGCTTTTTTTGGAAAGGGTCTATTTTGTCTTTAGGTGAAGAGAAATATGAGGATAGGTTTTTTTCTATTTTTAATGCATGGTTTAATCCTTTTTTTTTAATTCATTTCCGACTTTGGTGGATATAGGGCCGTAAACATAATGTTTCGGGATGGGCCTATCTTCGGGGGTTGTTGAATAAATATAATTAATTGTCTTTTTTTTGTATTTGTTTTTTTAAAATAGAATTGATAGTGGTTTTATTGTACCTGTTATTTTTTGCTATAGAATATATTATTTTCTCAATTTCTTTATTATAGTTCTTTTCATTTAATTAAGACGGTAAATCATGCTATGAAAGGCTGCGAGTTTATGTGCTATCGGTCTCCTAACTTCATTGTTTATAACGACATCCGTGTGGGTGGGTTTCCTGTAAATTCCACCATGCGGATGTCAACTGATTATAAACTTTTATTTCGGTCGAAAAACCTTTATCATTACTATTTTCGACTAAGAATCCAAGAATCATGGTTGAGAAATTTTATTCGATATTTATCCAAAAGCCACTCGTGGCATTTCTTCCACTTGGTTTCGCGTAGTCCAGTAATGGCATAAATATTCTGTTACGTTATTTTTCTTCATTTGAGGCATCTTGGGAAGCGTTTCAAGAGATAAACGAGGCTATTAGATCACGGTTCTTACAAAAAAAGATTACAACAATACAGTAAGGTCAAGAATCCACATCTCTGCCAGTACCTGTCCAGTAGGCCCTTTATACTATACAAAAAAATGTTTTGGCAGAGGAAATTGTTTCTCAAACAAATCTTTTTATTTATTGCAACAAGGGAGAAGTTTCAAACTTTTCAAAGAATCAAACGAACTGCGTCATAATAAGCTCAGTATGAATGCCATTAATTTACTTCATTCTTATATATTTTTATTTATTTAAGCATTTCCCAATTAAACTGAATTTTCCATGATATCCTTCCACATTTACCTACCTAATGCCTATTCCTCCCGTAAAACAGGTCCTATCTCTTATTTTTTATTCCATATCTTCCAAAACTACCTTGTCTTCTACCTTGTCTTGTTAATATTTGATCGACGTAATTATGAAATGTCTAAACCAGATCAGACTGTTTCTCTTCTAGCATATATTTTTCCACTTCCATTTATTTGTTTTCCTTCGTAAGATTCTCGCTAACTGTTCGCCACTAACGGCAATCATTACTAAACTATCGTATAGAATTTAAAAACACAATTCAGACATATCGCACATTCAAAATGAAAGGACACAACTAAAAAAGCGAGTTTTAGTTCTAACTAATATTATATATATATATATATATATATATATATATATATATATATATATATATATATATATATATATATATATATATATAATGTTGTCAAAACATGTTTTTCCTCTTTCACTACGAATGCTGCTAGATCAACTGATGTTTCTACAAGTATTGTTTGAATCTAACAATAGAAGGATGACAGAGATCCAAATAAAAAGACTACCACGGTTTTGAGTTGTATCCGTTTCATCATGGAAGTGGGTTGTGTCATTATACCCGGTCCAATGCTTTAAAAAATGTTTCGTTTGGTTTTGGAAGGATTATTTTAGTCCTTAGGATTGAATTAGACATGAAATCTTCTGTATTATAAATAACAACAAAAACGCAACAATAAATTATTTTAACGTTATGAATATAAAAACCATTTTAGAAAATGTATCTAGTTCAATTTTTTATTAATCTGTTTTTATCACCAGATTGTAACCGTAAGACCAATACTGTTCTCTCTCACTTCTTCACCCTTTAACATTTCGAAACACGTCTCTTCTGATTAATAGAAAAGAAAGAAAAACAAGCCTGAGAAACAAAATTCTCGCTCCAATATTTTAGTAGAATAATATTCCAAAAGTTAAATATTCCCCTGTTTATATTTATTTATGAACTGAATATTGTTTCTCACCATGTTACACACTTTCTTGACTATACAGCGCACGAAAATACTTCTTCCCTGTTGCTAGAGATGAATTAATAATGACAACTTTACTCGAGCAGGTTTGGGCAGGCCATGTTCTGCAAACAACGAATGCATCCATGGTGCGGAGTGTAAGGTGAATCCCAACTCGACGCAGAAGTTCAGGGTCTGCATGTGCGAAGAGGATATGATAGAGGAAGCGGGCCAGTGTTCTGGTAAGGATGGCTCTTGTCAATTATATACTTGTACGTTCCTAACATCTATTTTTACTTAAGGTTTTCCAAGATGGTGAATGATATATAGGTGAATATACTGTCCGATTTTATTTTAAGTGCATTACAATGACTACAGTTGATTTCATTAAATTTAATATTGACTTTTCAGTAGCGTATGGACATAACGATTTTTACTTTCCCTTACCAATATACGAAGTATATAGTAAGGGGAAGTATTGCGATCGTGAAAATTTTCGAATTCGAGTTTTCGACGGAAATATACGTTTTAAGGTCCCCTGAGTCCAAATGACCACGTCTTGCAAAATGGTCTGTGTGTGTGTCTATGTGTATGTGAACAGTCTAGCTCAAAAACGAAAAGTCGTACGATACTGAAATTTCGTATTTAAGGTTGGCACCTGCATGTGATGTTACAGCAACATTTTCGTCAAAATCGATTAACCGGAAGTGCCACTTTATATAATCGATTTTACACTTTTTTACAATTTTCTCGAAAACGGCTCTAACGATTTTGATGAAACTTGCCTAAATTATTCATCATAAAGGTCTTTAACTTTTCATCTATGTAGTAAATCACCGAGGAATTGCAGGGAAAACAGTTATGACGAAAAGAATATTTTATTTACGCATAACTTCAAAAGCGTGCAATTTATGGTAAATCATCTATAGACTTGTATGAAAGATAATTAAATTATCTAAAAAACAATAAAAGAATCATCAAAATCGGACCAATAATAGCAAAGATACAGCGCATCGGGCTAACCGGAAATAGCTATTATATCATGGATTTTACACTTTTTTACATTTTTCTCAAAAACGTCTCTAACGATTTTGATGAAATTTGCCAAAATTATTCTTCATAAAGGCCTTTAATTTACTAAAAATTACTTTTCATTTATGTAGTAAATCACCGAGAAAATGCAGGAAAAAAAGTTATGAAGAAAAGAATATTTTATTTTCGCATGGCTTAAAAAATATGCAATTTATAGTAAATTATGTACAGAATTATATAAAAGGTTATTAAAGTATCTAAAAAAGAGGAGCATAAAATAGATCGATAACCGAGCGCATCCGAAAGGAGATAGATGCGACCGAACCTCCTCCCGCCAATCCACCAATCTGTTGTAAATAATACGCTCTGTAACAAAGTAATTTAAGAATACAACAGCGGAAATTAACTTAGTAATTTCTACTTTCACATTATTTAATGGAAAGAAAATGTTTCATGGAAACTAAACCAGAGACTTTTAAAATATATTTGCAACTTGACAAAGTTAAAATATAGAGGTAGTGCACAAAATTGTTGTACTAAAATTGTTTTAAAAACTATTTTATTATACTTAAGTGGAAGAAGAATTGAATGCTGCTGAGTTTATTTCAAGTATTGTTTATGTGAACTCTTTAGAATTATATTAAAAAGATAATTATTATAGGGCGGTAAGGGAAAGTTGTGTGATGCGCGCACCGCACCAGATTTTTACTGCTATTACAGATTTCAGAGTTACAGGAATGGTTTATCATGCTTTGAAGATGAGTTAAAACTATCGAAGAAGGGATCCAGTATGTATTTTATTAGTCTGCTTTCGATTTTGTTGGCTATGTTTATTGTTTTCATTATTTAGTTTAAGGTAAAGATAGGCGCGCACGGGCGATTTTTGTGAAGAAAATGTTTAGTAATGAAAATGAAACGTTTTGCTTTCAATGTAGGCGCGCGCTTTGTTAAAGTAAATAAAAAAAATATAACCTGTTCTGTTTGGAAGGTGACAAAATTGTTTTAGAATCTCGTCGTGGAAATAAGACATACATTTTAGACCTAAGCATACGAACGAGGTGTTAATTTAATCACCGGTGATTATTTGATAAAATACCAGCCTGCGACAAATGAACCTCGTGTGGAACAACATTTTTAAAAAATGTGTCGCTAAAATTTAAAAAAAAATTTTTTTTTAATGAAGTCCTTATAAAACGTGAATTTCTGCCAAAATATCTGTTATAATTACACCTAGAAACGTGTTTTCCTCTTTGTTTGTTAAACTCAAGAGCAAGGTCCAAATACAAGCATTTTCTTTGAAAACCACTTTAAGACTGCGTTGTGTGGCAACTTTTTAGTCACCAATGCTAACGATGAGTTCAACAAACTATTCAGACACCGAACAAAAAATTTTCCAGTGCGCGCCTAGCCTGTTTGAGAAACTCTTTGTGATCCGGAATGGGATAGCGGCAGCGCAGAAGACAGATGAATGGTGTTCAATGCAGCAAGAGGCTCTGTCCACACGCAGGATGTAGCGCCACATAAGATGAAGAAGAAATTGACGACCCTCGTTTAATATAGCTTAATATAGGTGTGGAAAAGCAAGTTTTCAAACGAAACGAATAAACAGTGTCGAATTGGTGAGGTTAAGTTGGCAACACTATGTAACGTATCACACATAACATTACACAGTACATCTCGATAGTTTTAATATGTTGCGAATGATCATAACGACGCCGCTTTTTGAAAAAGGCTTAAGCGCCAAAAATTCGAAGTTTAGATTTCGAATTACTATTGGAAATATAAACCACTTATATCGATTCCTGCCCTTGATATATCGAAAAGAAAATTAGAAATGGTCTAAAAATTGACTATTGATGGAGTATGCAGCAAATTTTGACGACTCTCAGTCGTCTATAGAGCCTTGGCTAGTGCTAGAAGTCTTATCAATATATATCAATTATAAAAGTTGTATCCCCTTAATAAATTCCTACTCTAAAGAACAAAGAATAAAATAAAATAAAAAAATATATTGTAATTTGGTGAATAAACGTTTCGTGTGTTTCCTCAAAAGTTTGCTAAATGGCGCTTACGCCTTTTTCAAAAAACGATGTCGATACGGTTTAGAGCCGCTTCTTCGATAGTTTCCTCAACATGATTATTGATATACTAATTTATATTCAGTAAAACTTTTAGATGGTTTTTATCTGTACAGTAAATTTTAATGATGGTGGAATGATTTTTTTTTTTTTTTTTTTAGACAGATAATAGGAATTTCCCGTTGAATTTTCATTTATGCATCCGCAGAATGCTTCATACAACCACATATATAGCATTGGTCATTGGTGAATAAACATGCATACAATTTTGAGCTATTTTATATTAATAGCTCGTATTGAGCGTATTAACGACTTCTCATTGCATTCGTATTCTCATAGCCCTATTTTTTTTTAACTACCAAGATATTTTCTCCGTATAAATCTTATATCGCACATTCAGAATGAAAGGGGGCCACAACTCAAAAACCGTTTTTATGTTAGAACGAACATTAGACGCAGGTTATGTTCTACCTAGAAGCCTCCAGGATGTTTCCTCTAACTCAAGCTGTTGGTAGATCACCAATTGCGTCTATTAATTAGGCCATTTGAGGGCTGCCTGCTCTTTGGGATGATAGAGGTCTTACTACTTTGAGTTGTGTCTCTTTCATTTTGGATCTGCGATTTGTAAGTAACATTGGAAAAGAATTGAGAATATTCCTACTGGTTCTATGCATATATTCTCAGGAGGATTATTATAGAATCAAGAAACGAAATTCATAATTTTAATAGAACATCAAATAAAGGTTCTAGTTTAGATAGAGTAGCATAACGCCGAGTATAATTAAGCAAATAGGCCATCGATTTTAGGGAGAAGGTAAGGTATGGTCGCACGCCAAGTCTTGTTGCAACACCGCAACTTTCTTAACTAATTCTTTCCTCGAACATGCAAATTTATATGAGGAACAAATAAATATATGTTAATTTTTTAACATTATACTTGAAAGCCTGAAGTGTTTTACCTTCTTGAAATAACTGTTGTTTTTTTATTTTTTTAATCTTTTGCACGTATTGTGAATGTCCATGGAGACAAAGCAATCCATTCACAACTCCATACATAAAACGTTTCCCCAACTGAGTTATACCAAACTACATACATGAAATATTCAAATTGTTAAAAATCAGAGGAGATTGTATTCACATCCGATTTTTCGCCAAATACTTGAACACATCTTTACACTTGGCCTTTATTTAAACTTTAAAACCAAATCTATCTTAATAGTGTATTCCGTAAAGTTCACAGTGAACTTAATTACCTGAATGCCTGAATAGGTCAGCGTATGGATCGGTAGTAATCAAGACAGCACATTCTATCGTCACAGCTGATTTTATAAAACGCAGCTCTCTTGGTGTTGTATTGAAACATTAATGGTTCTGTTATAAGCTTTTCCTAAAACCTCCTATAAACCGTGACGATTTACTATCACTATCGCGTAATGTAAACTATCTGACAGTTGCCATCATGACAGCATTTATACAGCACTGTCGCAGTACCGGTTTGACGTTATGGTTGACAGTTACATTCACGTTAACTATTGTATCTATAGGCCTTGATAGTGAACATTCGTACCTTATCAACTATAATGGTGATTGTGGGGGAAAACATTTTTCTCATTCATTGTGGGGTCTATCCAACGTTTTGACATATTCAATTCTTGGAAGAGTGTGAAAGGTTTCCCTAATTATGGAGGAAGTGAGATCCCAATTTCAAAAATCGCGAGAAGCGGCAGTGAGACCCCTCTCTCACTGTTTCAATCTTGGTACAACGAAGTAATTTGGGCAAAAATTGAAGTATTCAAGGAACAATTGCACCTACAGCAGCAACCTAGTCTGCATTCGCCATTTGGCCAGATTCACCAGGTTAACTGTCAGCGTGTAGACAAGGACACTGCCATTCTGTCTCACTATCGTGACAATGTACTGACACGTAAAGTACTAATACGACAGAACACTAGGGTCACGGCCTAAATTAGGGTTAAGAATTGCATTATTGATGATTACTGAAGGTACTTCTGGGCTTTATGCAAACGACGACTGCCGACTTCGGCACGCTCAGACGAAAACCCCCAATAGGCATTAACTTACCTCATAGAGCTACTAGCAGAAGTACTGGTCGAAGGAGCTGGGACTGATAACCTCTCTACTGGTTTCTGACAATTACCATGCATTACTACTATTAATTATTTGTAAATATCTCATATACCACCGTATATCCTATCTTTCAATCTCTATCCTAAGACAGTTTAATTCCGTCATCTCATTTCTAAAGGCATTCACCAAATCCTTGTCTCATCCCTCATTTTTCTTCACTTCGACTACTTACGGTGGGATCTCTATTGAACTCGCAATATGATTTAAAAGACTAATTAATTGATTACTTCGGTTTATTATCGGGGTCTCCATAGATACACTCCTTTCACAATACAACACCGAGCTAGGGTGTTTTTTTTCTGAGCACCGCAGCAAGTACTTTCTTGCTTCTTGTTATCCAAACACAACGCGTTCCTCATATCTTCTAGCTCCTTCAGTTCAAACCATAAATTAGCAACCGCAATACATCCGTTTAACCTCTATAACCGATCCCATAAGGCATTTGACAAATCCATCATTAACTGTGGATAATCCTTAACCCTATTAGTGGCAACGACGATATATCGTTATTCGTAACATTTGCTAAAAGGACCAATAACAGGTGATATATTGTTATATAATATTATTATTTGAAGTACTGAAGTACCTCGGAAAATGTAAGAACAGATATTATTATTTATTATTTATATATATAATAATATTATAATAATATATAATAATATTATTTACGTAATATTATTTATTTGCATAAAACCTTTACATTATTAACTACTTGAACAATATTAGTTTGTATAATCGAACTTATACGAACAAAGGTGATAGAAACATTCACATACTAAGGTCTCATTTTTAACAAAAACTACTCGGGAGATTACTATTGAACTCTCTTCAAAACCCGGCACTGCCAGTCCCTTCACTACAATGTCATATTGTATATGATGTATGATACATAGTGTATTTAAATCCCGTGTATTTAAAACATGTAAATATTAATATTAATTAAATATTAGTTTTTATTTTTATTTTATCTCATTAATTTATTTGTTATTACTTGACCTACACTGAAAACTATGCCAAACTTAAAATAATCCTAAATAAATACCATAGATGATAGCTGACCCCATCCACCTCTTTACACTAAAATCAGTAAATTACATAAGGATACTGGAAACGCACAAGATTTTATGAGTGATTGTTTCTTTTATTCTTGTAAGGCAATAAAAATTGCCTGAAGTATTTCAGCCGAGGCTGTATAGATATTATTTTAAATACATATTTTACTTCTGCTTAAATTTATTAAACTACGTGTCTGCTGTTATCCCTTCCCCTCTCCCAATTATGTATAAATAAGTGGGAGCGGGGCACCTCAGTGAGTAAGGCATTGTGCTCCTAACTCCCGCATGTGGCAGGTAATTAATTGAATTGGTGATTAGATGAAGAAGATATGCAACAGCACGCGTTTTTTGAGATATTTAGCCGTAAAGTGGTCAATATGGTACTTTTTAATTTTTTTTTTTTTAAGTTCTTACTAAAATATACTATTTCTACACGTGGTAAACATTTTATTCGGTATGATTTTTTTTTTTTTTTTAATATGAGTGTGCAAATTATAAATAAAATATATAATGCATATATAATATATAAAATAATTATATATATATAAAATATAATTATATATATATATATATATATATATATATATATATATATATAATTATATATATATAAAATATAATTATATATATATATATATATATATATATATATATATATATATATACATATTATAAAATATAATTATATATATAAATATATTTATTATATTTATACCTTCTTCCAATCTCAAAATGTGTATTTTGATTTATTATTTTGATTATAATGAACCTTTGTAATTGATCAAGAAAAAATGTGAACTCTCCTCTCCCAAAACTTGGGGTTTTACGTTTCAAGATATGTAGAATTAAAAAATGGAATTAAAAAAAAAATACGTCCGTCCGCCGTCCGCGGCATTTCCCCGAGACTATTCGGCCGATTATTTTGAGATGGCACCAAAGTATGGGGTCACCTATGAGGATCATTGAAACTCATCTACTTTCCGCCATTTCGTTTCTAAATAACTCGGCCATTTATGAAGAAAGATCAAAAATATAAAGTGTTTTGAAATTATTTTATCAAAGCCCTTAAAAAAAAAAAAATATATTCCTACAGATACTTTGGTAAGCAGTATTGTAAGTGGAACAAAATTTCGATGTGCAGTTTTCAACTATGAAGAAAGTCTATTACGTTGTTGATTCTGATGAATTATGGTTCATCAGTTCTGGTGCACCACTTCTCCAATGCCACATACTACCAAATAGTTCTGGTATTGGACATGCACTCCAATACCATAACTATTATACTGCCTGATACAACATATTTCCTTCTTCTACCACGGTTGATGGAGGATGTATGTGATATTTTAAATTACATATCTCCTTAGTGTAATTTATTGTAATATTAAATGGCCAGAGGAAGATGGAGGTATATGGTAATTTATGTTACATAGATACTCAATACATATTAAATTTGGACAAAAATGTTACAAACTTCCTTCAACCACTCATCTCTTCAATTGTCTATTCGACAAAAGATAAATTGGTAAAATGGTCAATTGTTTCAAGAAAAAAAATTACAAATACCTCTTTTTGTTTTGTTTCTACAAAAACCGTTATCAATTTTATAATCACTGTAATTTTTTAATTAATTTTGTTTCAGGTTGCGGGACAATTAACTTGGAAGGTTGGATCCTCATTGCTGTTGGGTCGATACTTCTCGCAGGCCTTCATCATTAACCAATTAAATCTAGTTCTTCTCTTACATAGATATTAATACATGTTCAATTTTAATTTTCATCGAAATAATTAGATTTTCAAGATTAGATTTAATTTATTGTATCGGATAAGATGATTCTAAAACAAAATAAATAATAAAAGTGATTATAAAATTTTTGTTTGTTGATTTCATAATGGAATTTATTTTATTTTTTAAATTATTATTTTTTTAAAAATTATGATCGGGCGGATTTTATAGTTTTTTTATTCAATTCCTACTTTCTTTTTTTTTTTTCAAACTTAACTGAGCTTTTGAATTAAACTCAATTCATTTTAATTGAACTCTATACCTTAATAGTATAGAATGCTATAGATGAAATGTAGAAATAAAATTCTTTCAAAATTATATTAAATTTTAAACATATCACATACATCTCTTCCTAAAAAAGATTCTGAAACATTTCGAGTATATATATTTGTATCATAGAATTGTATTGAAATTTTATAAAATAAAAAAAAAATAAACTCCTACTATTGTCTAGGATTTTATTATTACAAATTTTTCCTTGAAATCTGTTAAACTGTTGATATAAAGAAATTTTTAAGTAATAATTTGATTTTGTATCCAACATTTTTTTCATTCTTTGGTCGGTTTGGGAAGTTCAGCTTCGACGAGGGGGGTTCATATCCTACTTTCTTTCAAACTTGTAAGAAACCACCTCAGATGGATCACAGGTTTCCTTATCTTTAGTGGAGCCAAATTGCAATGGATGGCTCGCTCATATCTAAACTAGAGGCTAGTTGGTCAATATGAGTCTCCCTAGGGACTAGGCTCATCACAGCTGATCGCTGATATCTCCTTCCTCCCTTGTACAAGAGCCTCAAATCGGCAATTTTCCACTTTCTTGGCAGGTATCCCCTATTCAGTCGTTGAAGATTGCAAGCAGTTCCTTTTCAACATAAGGGATACTATTCCTCAATATTACAGAATATATGGCATCAAGTCTCGGTGCTCGACCAGTCTTTCGCCTATCCACTGCACGATGTAGATCCTACATGTCCCATAGTGAGCCCGAGCCATGCCAGGCGGGTATATCCTCACAAATGCTTCTTCCTCGTTATCTTGAGGGTGAAACATCCTTTGAGTTTCTCCAAACTAAATGCCAAACATGCCTTCCCCAAGTAAACTGCTTGTCCCAATAAGCCATTGGGTAAGCCACCCCATTTCACTGTACTGTTTAACAATACGGCTACCCAAACTAAATCAACCCCTCTCCTAACTTAAATCCTCTAGCCTGTACAGTGTTGCCAGACAACAGTAAAAACTCTATAGCATTTGGACATAACGTACATGAGGCATGTATACATTAATTAGCTTGTAATTTTATCATAACTACGCTAACTCCATAAAAAAAATTAAAATAATAATAATATTTATACTATTTGAGATATAATTTCAACATTAATATAACTCCGCCATTCATTTGAAGTATCTGAATGATTGTCAATCCTTTGGAATAAAAGGTTCCAATAGATTGACAAGGTTCTATCTTACTTCTTCTCCAAGCAAAATGTACTATGCTAGTGCTTTAGGGTTGTTTGATGGAATATCGATATATATATATATATATATTTTTTTAAATATATCAATATTTTTGTCCGATATTTTTCCCGATTTATCGTAATATCTATATAAAAATTTACGTATCGAAAACTGATATTTTTTTTTAAAAATGAGAAAAAAAATATAAAATATAATAATTCTACAAGGACAAACAAAAAAGCATAAAAACTTGTGGTGCTATTCGTGTTTCTAGGTAGTAGTAGATGTAGGTACAGTAGATGTCTTCTAAGGATGGGATGTCGAAAGCAAAATATCGATATTGATATGGATTTCAATATCTTTTTACAATATCGATATCTTGATAATATCGGCATCAAAATATCGTTAATATTTTTATTAAAATAAAAGTATAAACGAATTGGAGGAATATTAGGAGATAATCTGTTTCTTGATATTTAAATTCTGCCCGATACATCAAAATATCGATATTTTTTTCGATATATCGAACTACTATTTCCATATGTTCAAAAACTATCGATAATATATATATATATCGATATTTTTTTCATTATTCACATCCCTAAATGAGCTACAATATTTGGAGAAATAGCCGATTTACAAGAAAGCATCGACGTTTTTTGAAACCGCCAAAATTCGAAATTTAGTTTTCAATTTACTATGGGACGTAAACTCCACTCTATTGATTCCCGCTCACGATATATCGAGAAGAAAAAATTGGAAATAGTATAAAGATTTACTATTGATGACGTAAGCACCAAATACTCACGACTATCAGTCTTCACTCTGCCTTGACCGAGGCTAGAATAAAAGTCTTAAAAATATATAGCAATTATAAAAGTTTTGTAATCTTAATAAATTCCTACTCTTCACGATAAACAATACAATATATATATATATATATATATATATATATATATATATATATATATACATATTGTTATTTAGGTAAAAAAAAACGTTTTACGTGTTTCCTGTAAAGTTTGTTAAATGGCGCTTACGCGCCATTATTTTCAAAAAACGATGTCGACATTATCATATACTCATTTCTTGTTGTTTTGAGGGGTTGTTTGAAGCAGCAGTTTTACAAAGAACGAAGTACCGGGATGGTCAATTAGGTTATATTGCAATTTTATTACAATTTTTTTGTAATGTATTATACAAAAGTTGGTGTTCCGCAGGGCTCCATACTGGCGCCATTATTATACATGACCTATAACTCCGACCTGTCGACAACGGAACATATTCTCACGACGACATAGGCTGATGATGCACCCATTTTAGCCAAACATATGGAAACCACATTGCTCTGCTTCAAGAATGTTGCGTCAAATGCAGAAAACTACTATTAACATCGGCAAGTCTGGGTAAATCATATTTACGCTCCGTCGTGCTCTATGTCCTCTTGTTTTACTTGGAAAACTAAGTTTGACTTGGCCCAACGCAGTAAAATATCTTGGATAGACTCTGGACTGACCTGGACTCTCCATATCAAATTAAGAAGATAAAAACTTAACTTACGACTCAAAATATTACTGAATTTTTTAAACAAACGATCAAAACTACCACTGACTGAAAAACAAGATTTATACCCTATCTACTCAGACCGATTTATACTTACGGTGCAAAAATATACGGATATACCAAAAAAATTATCTTACTGAAACTGCAACAATGCCAATAAAAAAATCAAAAGTAATAAAACTTATTAGCGCCGCTCCCTCCCCCCCCCCTCTCTCCTCCCCGCACATCAGCAACAAGAACTTACACAAAGACTTTAATACTCCATACATACAGTCAACCATTAAATCATTATATAATCGATTTCAGGACAAACTTAATGCACACTTAAATCCATAAACTTAAGGACTATCAACACGAGACTTGCATGACACAAGACGACTTTTACGAAGGAGCTGGAATAGGAGAATGTTGCAGGTTCCGAACTAACTTTCATATTTTTATTTTTATGGAGAGGTACCGCTGGATGACCTTTACCTTCATGCCTTCATGACTTTAATTCTCATTGTATATCTCATTCGCTGGTTGTAACCTTTTTTTTGTTTACAGTTGTCAATTAATTAAATAAAGCCAAAAAAAAAAAAAAATGTTCTTTACAGTTAATAGTGACAAGCATTGACTAGCACCATTTCAAAATCACTACTGTAGATGGAGTGATAACTGAATAATGAGTTAATGAAACTTTGACATCAATTTAAATGAAACGAATGAAGTGTTTGCTGGAATCTTGTCATTTCAAGGGATCGTCATATCAAGCCAAAATATTCAGTTTTGCAAACAGCTGCGAGAGAGAGGTTATCCAGTAGGATGAACAGTACCCGGCATGTTAGGTTTGCTTCTAGAAAATCTGCTAATATATCCTCCTTCGTATCCAGCATTTTGAATGCTGGTTTCAGACCTGTCCTCACTAAGACAGAGAAGTCTCTACGGTTCCAGGAACAGTGGCTAGGCCATTTTTTTTCTAAGTCCGTCGCTCTAGTAAGTAGTAAAGTCATTTAGATTATAGTATATAGTAAAATCAACTACATTGTTTTAGTAGGTGGTTAAGTCAAGTATATCGTAGGGTGATGTCGTTGTCTTCTCTCGAGTAACTTGTAAAATCATGTAGATTGTTTTAGTAAGTTGTAAGGCCGTGTGAGTTGTTTAGGTTCCGTAAACCGGAGTGACTATGGTCAAAGTGGTTGGTGAATGGCCAAACATCTTCATAGTCAATTTATTTTTAAATTTAATGTTGGTTTATGTGAGCTTAGATAATTGTATACAAGTTTATATTTTTTAATTATTTATTTAATTATTCTAAAGTTTCCATACAAAAAAAAAATCATACTATTATACAAAATAACAGCCCGTTTTTCGTCTGTAAGGTCTGGCCGTGGAAAATATTGACCCCATCTTTACCAAATTTTAATTATATCATATTTACGGTTCCTAGATGAATTTGGCAATAATGAAATTTATCTATATCGATGTTACGGCGCTTCGTAAATACCGAAAAAACACTTTTATATTTCATTTGCTCATAAATCGATTACGCTTATGCGAATATTCATGTAAGGGGTGCTAGGGTTAGGTTCATTAAATAAGCTTATTACATAAGGAAAATCAATATATTTAAAATCTTTAAACAAAAACACCATGCAAATTTTAAACATAAATTAAAAGAAAAAATCGAATTAAACATTCTTCTGAATTGACTATAAAAGATAACTATTTGCATGCCAAAGAAAACATATAAAGAAAATGTAAATACAACTTACAACTCCGTTGCGCAACAAATTCACTAAAATTAAAATAAACAGGCCGTTTTACTATGTTTTACAACTCCAAACTACTACAAATGCTTAAAGTGTTAGTTAAACAAACATACGTAATTGGGCAAGCAATTCACAGCACAGGCAGTAACAATAGAGGGTTAATGTAACCATGGTGATAATCAGTATTAATATTGACTTTATTACAATCTTCCTTCGGAGAAGTAGCTTTTTGATCATCTTCAAGTCTAGTAAAACTAGTCCGAGGGCAAAACGCGTGAGCTTTAGTAATGTTAGCATTATGGCTTCCCAAGTTTCTAAATACACAACTGCATAATGTACATTTGATTAAAGCTGACTTGTACGCCTATTAAATTATAAATCGGTGGCGCAAAAAGTGATCCTGAATTTGGTTACTACTTTCCGAAGATTGCAGTATCTCAAAAACGATACTCGGCGTCGCGACATCCCACTTATATATATATATATATATATATATATATATATATATATATATATATATATATATCGATATTTTTGTTCGATATTTACATTATTACTGTACCATATGGCAAAATACCTGAAAAATCCGACAGAGAGAAATAGATAACGCGCTGAATCGATTTATATTTAACTACTAAAGCAATAAAGTAGAATAAATTGTAGATTAAACTCGTTTTCTTAGCTTTAATAAGTAGTAAAGTCAAGTAAATTGTATAAGTAGGTAGTAAAATCAAGTAGATTGTTTAAATAAGTAGTAAAGGCAAATAAATTGTTTAAGTAGATAGTAAAATCAAGTAGATTGTTTAAGTAAGTAGTAAGGGAAAGTAAATTGTTTTAAGTAGGTAGTAAAGTCAAGTAGGCTGTCTCCGACGCATTCATTGTTCTTCCTGAGGCTACTAGGAGAATGGGCTTAGTAATAAATGAGGGAAAAACAAAATACGTGGTATCAGGAGAACAAGCAGTACAAGGCGAGGAAGTTCGAATTGGGAGCTACAAATTTGAGAAAGTAAACGAATTTGTATACATTGGCTGACAAGTGGATGTGGAAAACGAAGTCTCCAGAGAAATTAGGTCTCGTATCGGCAAGTCCAGTAGATGCTTTTACGGCTTACGCAATCATTTCCGTAGATACCTAGGATGAATTGGCTTTATTAATTCATGAAAGGAAGATCCTCCGATCGATTTATGGTGGAATCATGGAGAGTCAAGAATGGCGTCGAAGTACCAATAATGAATGGTATGCCCTCTTCAAGGAATCCTATATAGCCAGATTCATTCGACTCGGAGGGTTAAGGTGGGCTGGACATATGGCGAGGATGGATGAATATTCCATTCCAAAGAGGATTTTTCTAGAAGAAATCTATGGGACCAGGCGTAGAGGAAGGCCTAGGATGCGAGGGCGAGATGGACAATCTCCCACGATGCCCGGACGTTGCTTGGAGTTTGGAATTGGATTGTGGCTGCACAGGACCGGAACACATGGCGAAGTCTGCTACAGGAGGCCTTGATTCAGCAATGAGTCGTTGCACCGCTGATAGACAGAAAGTCAAGTAGATTGTAGGTTAATCTCATTTTATTAGCTTTAGTCAAGTAAATTGTAGTATAATGTCGCTGTCTTCGCTCTATTTAAGTAGTAAATTCATGTAAGTTGTAGGATGATGGCGTTGTGTTTGAAACTGATCTATTATTGAAGGTGGCCAACTTGATTGCTCTGGGTATGGCAATATGGTATTGGGAATTTGGATCGGAATGGGAAAAGTTTATTAACCATGCTCTCTTCGGAACGATACCGGTGCATATCATGTCTATATTTATGCTCTGTATGGCCACCAAGTTGAGTAGGGAAATGGTAAGATATTTTATTTTCATATCATCTCTGTATTTTAATAACAGAATATGCTTTTGTAGGGGCTTGGTATTGTGAAGCTCTTAACAAAGTTTTAGCCTGATATCGATAAGCCATGTCCTCACTGGTCGATTTTCCATTCGATTCCGTTTTCGACACCGCTACCTAATCCTTTCATTCCATAATAATTTGATTGAGTTCCTTTTATAAATTATTTCTTCTACCTATTTCATTCGTCACATTTTTTTTTTTAAACAAATAATTCATTTGTATTCTGAAACTATCCCAAAGCAATGCATTGTTTGTTTTTTTATTTTAGATAATATTTCAGCCAAATATGTAGGCCATTATTCAATATAAAAAAAGAGTTGCGCTTGTACTCAATACACGCCACTCAGCCCTGATGATGGCCTAAAACTTAAGCCGAAACGTCGGAACACATTATAAGTTTTTTCTTATTTGTATGTTTATTTATTGAGAGCATCCTCAGCCAAGACTCTCCTACTTAAAAAAGTAAAGGTTTGCTTATAGTGTTGTTTTCATTAGAAAATTAATACATTTAGCATTACTTTCACATTTCAATTAATTGAATTTCTTATTTTTTTTACTATTGGAAAAAAAACTTCTATTCTACAAATCAGAAGTTTATAAATTACACAGGTGCAGTTCCTAACCAGTGTTGGGCAAATTTTATTCAGAAAAAAATTGTAAATAATGAATCAAACCTATATTTTATTCATGAATAATGAATAACCCATTTATTCGTTATTCTGTTATTCAGTGAAGACATTAATTCATCAGTTTTCAATCAGTAATCAAATTCAAATAATTATTAGAATAAAAAAAATTATTTGAATAAAAAAAAATGTATTTGAAAAACAAAAAAATATTCGAAAAGAAAATAATAATTGTAATATTAAAAATATGCAATGTTTTTCCTAAGTGAAATTCCCGGCATTCCTTATCGCAAGCGTATCCAACTCTCTTGGATTTCCTTTCGACATTCCGTGCGAAATCAGAATGTCTCCGTCTTATCAAGAAATTTAAAATTTTATAAATTACAGAAATGTGTCCGCTCTCAAGGTGGCTAGAAGATGGAAATAACCTACTTTGAATGTATTGGAAAAATCATTCTGTCTATGTCAAGGCTCGAAAAAGTTATTGAACTTTTTTAAAAAGTTTCAGTTTAACTGTTTTACAAGAACTTTTACAATTAAACTATTTACATAAAATTTTTAGGACCTTCTGACAAAAAGTTCCTTAAAAAGTTTATGATAAAAGTTCTATTAATATAAGTTCCTTCCAAAATTTTTTTAAATTAAAATTCTGTTAATAGAAGTTCTCAAATACAAGTTTTCACATACTGCTGGTGAAAAGCTTGAGAGGGATCTTCGGGAGGGGAAAGGAAATCTCGGAAGACACAGTCTTATTGAAAAAAATAAAAAAATCTTTTAACAAAAAACACAGATAATAAATAAAATTTGAAATAAAAAAAAATTACCTTTTTATTTGACATTTAATTTCAATAGAAAAATTGCTTTAATTTTAATTAAATCACCTACAGAATGTTTATTTAAAGAAATTACATTTTAAGGTAAGAAAACCATTCATGACACAATTTCATAAGTATTTCCCACATTTAAATGAGAACTTTAATACTGAGAACTTTTATTATAATCTCACTGAAATTTTCTTTTAAAAGTTCTTACGATAAAGTTCTCAAAGAGCTTTTACTATGGAAGTTCTGACCAAAAAGTTCTTGTAAGAACTTATAATAAAAGTTCTAGCATGAACTTTTCAAAAAAGGTGCTAAGAAAAAGTTTAATTTAGAACAATGGTTTTCTCAAAACAAAAGTGCAGTTATTTCGGAGTCCTGTATAAAACATAAGTAAAACTAAAAAAAATATAGACATTGATTAAAGTTGAACTATTTGAGCAGTTATGGCAATTAGTGAACTAACTACATTAGTAGGTTATTGAATAAAAACTAACCTCATCGAGATAAAATAAAAAATCTTTTATTAAAAAACATGAGCAGCAGAGCTCCGTCACCAAGGTCGCATTTTTTCAAAAATTTAAAATAACAAAATGGCGGGGGTGGTAGAAAAACCTGAGACCCTGCCAAATCACGGGTGGACACTAATGTTCTAATGGACGCCCAATCATGGCAGCATCCATCAAATAAGGAAGCCAATAAACTAGCCATGTTAGGAACTTCATGCCTCTGCAATCATCCAAGGCACTAATTAACGCAGCAGTCAGCAGCTGGAACGATCCGCGTCTCTCCGAAATGGCTGCTGGTCAGAAATGGGAGACTTTGGTCACTGACGGTCCCATCAACCCTAGCCTTCCGCATGCAATTAGCGTATCCGCCATCCGTCTAAAAAACTGGTCATGAACACCTCATTTGCCACCATCACCGTATCCAAGTTCTGCCCTCTCCCGAGTGGCCACAATTTGGTTCCGGGACGATGAATGCAAAACAATTGAGGCATTGTTTAGCCCTAAACCACAGCCCACGGAATGAGATCCCAGAGTACAAAGAAGCACATCCTTACTGGTCAGCGCCATATTGTTTCTATCTTTAATGGCTCAAAATCCAAAGAGCGAGCGTTGGCCAGCTGCACTAATAAAATAAACACGTTAAATAACTAGCGTTACAATCTTATCTTCAGGTAAATAAAAACAAATCTAGGTTAGAAGATAATCAGAGAATAGGGCCACTTAAAGGCCGTTTAACTACAAACAATGCTTGACCTTGTCGCTAGAGTAGGTAGAGTAGAGTACAAATCAGCATCGTTTGTATAAACAGCTGTTTTATCATGAAGTCAATTTTAAACAGATATTACACAACCGGCCATTAGTGTTTCATAGGGGGTCGATGTCCTTCCCATGTTCCTGAAGCTTCCCTCGAAAGTATCCATGTCCCGTGAGGAATTGCAAGAGTCGTCCGGGAAGAACCACGGTGGGGAACCTCGATGCCTTCATACCTCACTTCACTTACCACCGACATAATTCAAATCTGCTTTTACACAAACCTTCCACAAATTATTTAGTGAAATCCTTGGGCGTTTACTCTTCGGCTCAGCGCTACTTAATTTTATGGGGATTCGTTCGTTAAAAAAGACTGGCAATGAGAGGAGGAAGATCAATAGATTTTTATCAATATATTTTAACATGTACCTGTGTATGTGATAACAATTTTATCAATTAAATCTGCTCACTTATAATATTTCCTTAATTATTCTTTAGTTATTTAATATAAATTTATATTATGATATCAGAAGCCTTTACTTTTATTTTAAAAAATTTCTGTACTTCATCAAGTGCCTAGTTTTATTTTATTTATTTATTTTTTTGCGTTACTCAATAAGTATGATTTTATTTGCCATGATTGTCCACGAAGAATTATTGAGATGCTTCCAGAGATGTAGCAACGCAACACCATCACGTGTCTTATTTGGACGTATCATCGGAGCGTTCTATGGCCTCGTCGGTTTTTCAACGTCACATCAAAGACAAGTTGCGCAGTAACGTTAAGCATTCTCCTAGCGTGTCTGGACGTGACTGTATTATTAAATATATAAATTTTTTTTACTTGTATGATTCCTTTCAATCCTTCCACAATAGCTTTACAAACTTCTAGGAATGTATCTGTAATTGATTGTTTAGAAATTTTAAACTTACTACGGAATCACTAATGGCTAAAAATTGAATTGTCACCACGAATCTTTCTTGGACGGAAATAGCTTTACTCCATTTAGTGTTTTCACTCAAAGTCTGTTGAAGTAACAAATACTCAAAGTCTGTTGAAGTAACAAATACTCAAAGTCTGTCGGTGACATTATGTTAAAATTTGTGTAGAGTCAGTTAACTGCTTGAAATTTCAAATCTAAAAGTAAGTATCACTGTATTTTGTTCTGTCGTACAATTATATTTACTATCATCGTTTTTGGCGTTTCTTGCTTTATACAATACAGTCCATGAGAATGTAGGTCGCCGCAGCAATATCCACGATTTTGTTCTTCATTTTTATTATACTAACTGATCAGACATGCACTCGTTTTCAACAAGAATTGAAGGGTGCAACGGCGAGACGTGATTCATCGCTGTCCTAGTACGCGAATTAACGGACGCACAACAGTAAAGACTTTAAGATTTATTTTTATAATCACATAAAATGTTACAATAACATTTAAAATATTTCTTACAAACTAAATTGCAATATCTTAGCTATATAACATCATGGTTTACTCTGATATGGAATGATAATTGAGGAGGATATATACCTACAGGTTAGTAGAGGGGATGGTTAAAAGTTGATAATAGTAGGAGGGGGGACGGATTTCTGGGATGCGTAGGAGTGATTTTAGGAAGCTCGTGTGAAATCGCTGGGCGGGCCTCCTTCCTTAGGGTTCAGTTGAAGTAAAAATTGACACTTGACCAAGAATATGGTAGCAGTAAACTGTCAAATATAAGAGGGAGCTTGACAGAGTTTTCGGTTGAAAGACAGCAGATCTCTGGTCAAAGGTCTGACAATGATTTATTCATACCAAGAGTTTTCTCACAGGAAGAAACCATAGGTTGATTCTAACATGTGGACACAATAGGTGAAGTGAATAAAACTGAGCACTCAGTCTTCAAAAAACTGAGCAAGCGCTCTGATTCGATGAGAATAAATAGAAGTTACACGATGAATATTACTCTATTATTATTTATTTAAAATCTATTATCCTTCAAAACTAATTTCCTTTATTATTATTTCATAAATCTTTTAATTGTTATTTTACTAAGTGTATGGAGCACGTGCTCCACAAATATGGACTGATTATTGATTCGGAGTACCTGCTCGCCTTTCTAGGGTTATAAAACGTAAGAATACATGCAATGTGAGCAGGTACTCAGTAAAATGCTGATCTGCTCTTTCACTCAACATTTTACTGAGTACCTGCTCACATAGCATGCATTCTCATATTTTATTAACTTAGAAAGGTGAGCAGGTACTCCAAATTAATAATCAATCCGTATTTGTGGAACCCGTGCTCCATAAACTTAGTAAAATGATAATTAAAAGAATTGGAAAATAATAATAATAATTCCTATACCTAAATAATACCTAGTCTAGAACCTAAAGACTTCAGACCTATAACCTGTCTAAATACAACATATAAACTCCTGACATCAATAATTGCTTCGAAAATGAGTAATCATTTGCTAAATAACGATCTCTTATCTCCAGAGCAATTGGGATGTAGGAAAGGAGCTAGAGGCTGCAAGGAACTTTTAATGATGGACACATTTATTGCCAATCAAGCATGCAAAAAACAGCGGAATTTGTCAATGGCTTGGATTGACTACAAAAAAGCATATGACACTGTACCACACAGTTGGTTAATCCAAGTACTAGAACTGTACAGAGTCCACCCGAGCATAATAAATCTTCTGAAGAAGCTTATGGTAACATGGAGCACTAGGCTGACAGTGAACAGAAGTCACTCAGGCTACAATACCGGAATCATAAAAATTTGTCGAGGAATTTATCAAGGGGATTCTCTCAGTCCTTTATGGTTTTGCTTAGCCCTAGCACCTCTAAGCCAAATCCTCAGAAACAGAAAGATTGGATATCAATTAAAGATTGGAGACAACAGATCCATTATCAGCCATAGTCTTTATATGGATGACTTGAAGTTGTATGCAAGAAACTGGGAGCAGTTGCAAAGCATGATGGAAGTTGTATCATCATTCAGTAACCCAATCTGTATGTCTTTCGGTCTCGAAAAGTGCGCTGTGGTGAATGCGCTAAGAGGAAAAGTAAATGACAGCAGTTCTTTGCACCTTAGATCAGGAGCTACTATAAGACATCAGTCTCTAGGAGAATTCTACAAATACTTGGGTATAAAACAAGTCATTAAAATAGCCAGGAAAGAGGTGCTCAGCGAGATAATTTGTAAGTTTAAGAAAATACTGCAGCAGGTTCTGAGTAGTCATCTTACGGGTAAAAATAAAATCCATGCCATTAATACATGGGCAATTTCATTGGTAGCTTATAGTTTTGGTCTAAGCTGGTCAACTACCAAACTTCAAGAAATGGATCGTCTGGTGCGCACAATGATGACCAGTGCTAGAGTTCATCACCCAAAGGCGTCTATGGCTAGGCTTTATTTGCCCAGAAAGGAAGGTGGTCGTGGTCTTATTTCTATCGAGAACTCATGTCGGAAACAACAAAACTCTATGAAGGAGTATTTTAGGGAACGTTCGTCTGTAATCATAGCTATGATGAGAGAGATAGATGAAGATTACACAGCCCTCAATCTCAGAGATCCAACGCTACATGACATTGGAAGTGAGGATCATTTAAAAACTATATGGAAGGAAAGGAACTGCATGGTAGGTTCTACCATCAGCTGCATGAGCCGGAAATCGATAACGAATGCTCAGTTGATTGGTTGAAGACGGGTCAAATTTTTGGTGAAACAGTTTTTTACATGGCAATACAAGACCAAGTTATTGCAACTAGGGCTTATAGGCGACATATCCTAAAGGACAACGTCGTTACAGATAAATGTCGCCTTTGCTTAAAAGCTCATGAATCAATCCAGCATGTTACAAATGGATGTGAATCTTTGGCTGGGACAGACTATTTGATGAGGCACAATAATGTGGCAAAAATATTTCACCAAAACATATGCAGAAAATTGGGGTTATTGGACAATGATGAGGTCCCATACTATCGCTATACTCCAGATAAACTAGTTGAAAATTCATATATAAAAGTGTACTGGGATGAGCAAATTATTACGGACCACAGAGTAATACATAATCGACCAGATATTCTGATTATACACAAAAAAGATAAAATGGCCAGATGAATAGACACAGCTGTCCCAAACGACTCCAACTTACTCACTACAAGGGCTGAAAAAATAAGAAAGTACCAGGAGCTTGCTTTAGAACTAAAAACACTTTATCACCTAGATAAAGTATTAATAACTCCAATAATTATATCCTCAAATGTTCTCATATTAAAAAGCACTAGAGAGGGTATAGAAAAACTTGGCCTTGATCTTCAGAGCTTGAAAGTAGCTCAAAAAGCAGTCCTGCTTGATACTTGCAGGATTGTGAGAAAATTTTTAAACAAATAAATTTCATTATATCATCTACCTTTCCTTGAAGTGTTTTCCGGAAAGAAGATGTTATTCCAGGATACTGAGAAGAATAAATGTAATAAAAATAATAATAATAGAAAATTAGTTTTGAACGAAAATCGATTTTAAATAAATAATTATTGAGTATATAACTATTTCATTGTGTAACTTATATTTATATTATATTGTATCTGGCATCGAACCAGAATAGCTAAACAGGTTTTTGTGGAATGAGTACGTGCTCAGTTCTATTCACTCCACCTAATAGCTCTTGACCAGTAGTGTCTGAGATGGACATAAACATAATCATGATTACGATTACGATTATAACCTAAAAAAATAACTTGATTTCTTGATTGCACGATTGTAATCATAATAATGGCCATCATCATCAAGGCTGTGAATATGATTACGATCATTTAATCAAGTAATCATGCTCTTTCTGTATTATAATCATAATCATGATTACGATTATGCCCATCTTTGGGGTGAATGTGCTAATACGGAGAAAAAAAAATAGAAATATAATAATTTTGTCGTAATAATTATAAATAATAATAATTGTCAGTTTATCCGCGTTACTATGTAAGCGCCACTACGCTATCATTTTACAATATCAGTCACACTGTGTTGCGTTGCGCGTCGGTGTTACGATTCTATGTTGTGTATCTGGACCAACCTCAAAACACCAGAGTGGTAGATAGCCAGATGTAGATGACAGGGTTGTTTAGGGCTGATCATACAGACTTGGGTTTTGATAGGGTTCAGTGGAGGGGGAGTAATGAAGGTAGTCATCAATGGCGCTGTATATCAAATCTACGGGTTCACTCAGCCTTATTGCCATTATTATTAACCAAGTTGTATTATTTAAAGATTCTATCAAAATTATTTTATATGAAAGGTAACTCACCAGTTTTAAATATCAAAAATAAACTTTTCAAAATTTAAATAATATAAACCCATTTCATTTTAGTCTATCATTCATGATTGCTTGTGCACGATCATCTGTGCCACTGTCCCTTTTGTGCAGTACTTCGAGCTGGAATGCGAGACACCGACACCTCTCTTCTTGTTTACCACCGCTACAATGCTCGCATTTGATCTGGCAATACATATCTTCACTGAAAGTCTCTGAATTGGGAGTGATTACAGACTAAGCCAACTCCAGTTACAATTATAATAAATAAACATTGTATTGTTCATATGATCAATAAATATATGTATATTGGTTTTTATATATTGTTAAATTCATATAACTATACTTTAAGAAATAAATTAAAGAAAGAATATTTAACAGACTATTTTTTTTATTTTAATACTTGATTTTTATATCTATCCTAATATATAAAGCTTAAGAGTTTGTTTATTTGAACGTACTAATTTAAGTAACTACCAGTCCTATTTGAGAAATTCTTTTTCTGTTAGATAGACCGTTTATTGAGGAAGGCTTTAGACTTGATAACATCTACGAACTGTAGGAACCATAAATAAATTACTGAAAGAAAAAGTATCCAAGTAGCAAATGTGTCGTCAAGTCAGCATCATGCCCATGGAAGCAATTTGACTACACAGTAAGTGTGAATTTATTGTGTGAAAACGTCGGAAGGAAGACACTGTAATCTGCCCACTGATGCCACCGCTGCACACAGCAGACCTATAGAACCATCCTCAGAATCCCTTCCGCTTTCTGAAAGGCAAAAGAAGGATTTTTACCAGGAGCACCGTTATTGTGGATCTTGCTATTTATAATATTTTGGAGTAATATTATTACAAAAAAAAAAGTGAAAGCATTACTTTGTAAATAAAATGGGAAGAAAAAAGTGTGAAACTTTATTACCATAAACTGGAAGGCTTTCTGATTAACAATTATTAAAATTTGTGAACATTTGTTTCATGTTTCTTCCAATACAATACCCCCACTAACACTCTTTTAACATTCCAGCATTCAAAGTTTTGGGGCATTGTCACTAAATTGACTCCAAGATTGACCATACTTGATTCATAGCCACTGTTATTTTGTCTTATTATAAAATTATTCATTACTTTACATTCACTAAATTAAAATGATAGTTGGTAGGAGCATATATCAGTCAATTGTAGTGTTGCATTGACATTGACTGCAATTGTCAGTGACACACCCAACATTTTGGGATATTATTTAGATGCTGAAGAGAGGGACGGAGTATCCCTGAAATGTTTAAAAACTCAGTAAAGAGAAAAATAAACTTTTTAAAAATTATACTATGATACTACTAGGGAGTGGTCCCGTCCCAAAGATAGTATATTCACTAGGAAAAAAATACAAAACAATATTATTTATGGCCCACCCATAATAAAGTTGTCTACAGGCATTCGATATATTCATTACCAGATTTTCATACATTTTTCTATTAATATAACTTAGAAACAGAAACATGGCAGACTATACAGTATCCACAACACTGAAAGGCTGCGAGGGATTAACGGAACATGGTTGGACGTACCTATAGGTTTTATTATATAGATTTACATCACGATAAATTGGGAATTATATTTTACATCATCCAATATATTCTTTCAACGGCTCCTTACTTTGAATTTACTAACTAGCACATATAAAATGCCATATCAATTATAAAAAATTTAACATTTCTAAATCAAATTAGTAGATTTTGTACATGCATCCATCTTCAAATAAATATTTCTAAATTAATTTCTATAAATTTAATCAATTTTTATTAATATTTATATTAATACTTTTATTAAACTTATAGGATAATTAAATAAATTATCTGAAAAATGAAGGTTTTATTTAATTTGTTAAATTGAAAATTGATACAAATTGTTTTACTCTCGATAATCTTACAGTATCAATGTTGTTATAGTTATAGAAAGAAATTTAAAACAAAAGAATACTTTATAATATTATGGATAAGAGACAAAATTATCCCAAAAGAAACTCTAATTCTAATTGTCTAATTCCTCATTTAAAAATTTATATTTAATATTTACTTCGAATATATATTATATTTATATATATATTATTATTGGGTATTAAACAAAAATGCCAGAATGGTTATATACTAGGGTCATTCGACCCATGATAACTTATATATAAGAAATCTGGTGGTCAAAAACAATGGAGAAAACCATACAAATGAAATTGGAGAAAGTTCAGAGGATGGCTTGCCTAGGAATTACAGGAGAAATTTGAACCCGTCCAACAGCAGCCATGGAGGTATTGCTGAACATAACTTCATTACATATTTAGACACAAAAAGAGGCTTAACAAGTGCCCTTAGACTACAACGTGCCTGGAATGACAAACCAGGAGACTATCAAGAGCATATTAAAATACTAAATGAGCTGAAGGGAAAGGACTGGATTAGCTTGTTAAATAATTATTTGTCCACAAAACTAGATTTCAGTAAGAAATTCAAAGTACTTATCCCAGACAGAGGAATATGGAAAGGAGGACTGGACCAAAATTTGAAAATGGTTCAATTAAGGAAGGAAAAGAAGGGACAGCGATATTTGGGCCAAAATGCAAAAGAACCCTTCCAATTGGATCATATTACGGTCTTCTAAACTATCCTACTTGCCTCAATATCCTAAAGCAATCAGCTAAGGGCAATGAACTCCTAATATGGATTCCGGGACACAAAGGAATCAAAGGTTATGAAATTGCTGATGACCTAGCACGGAAGGGCTCAGAAACTATGTTAACTGGTCCTCAGTCATATTGTAATATATCTACTAGCATAATCAGGAGAGAAATCGATACCTAGGAAACAAAGAAGGACACATCCTGGAATTCCAAACCTGATATGAACAATCCAAACTCTTCATTAAATTGTCACAGAAAAGGCAAAAATTTATCTAAACTTGACAAAGAATGAGTTGAGAAGGATAGCGGGTCTCCTCATGGGCCATTGTCCACTAAGATATCATCTCAAAAAGATGAAAATAGTGGAAGATTCCACTTACCGTCTGTGCTTTGAGAAAGAAGAAAAAAAAGAACAATTTCCAAAAATTCACAAATGAATGTGAAGCTCTTGCCTTCCAGAGGCTACAGTATTTACAACAGAGAATAATTAAATCTGAAGACATTACTAGACTTAACCCTAAGACAGGGGTCGGCAACCTGCGGCTCTTTTAGAAAATTTTGTGACTCTCTGAATATTAAATATTTCAATAAAAAACCATTCCAAATTTTAGATACGATTTTTTTAAGGCATTTGATCCCTCTACACATAATATTCAAAGTGCTATAGAATAAGATAAAATAGGCACTTCTATGTTTTTCCATGTTTTTTTTTCAATATAGATTTGGCTCTTTGTAACCAAAAGGTCTTGCCGACCCCTGCCCTAAGAAATTAATGTGCTTCATAACAAGCATACGGTTCCTATGGGATTTCTAGTCAGAGGGATATCTCACAAAAGATCCATAATGGGTCACGGTGAGAAAGGGCCCCTCATATAGTAATAATAGTATACAATAAAGATTGAATATCTAATTCTTACCTGAAACCAATTTGGACTTAAGCAGTATAACTTCGTGTTTCTACAAAACTATACTGTAAACATTCAAACTGTAAAAAATCTTCAGAATAATTTTTTAATAGATGGTTTTAAATAAAAAAAATCGCCTTATATAACGTAGATAAACAACACTGAAAAAAAAGAAGGAATTTTTGTTTCTCATTTGGCTTCAATGATATGGAATACTGTGAGCAAAACTATATCATAATGCTTTTTGTATTTAAAAAGAAAAAAAAATACAATAAAACAATTGATCAAAAGGAATAATATTTATTTTAAAAAATATAGTGAACATTTATTTTTAAAATGGTATAAAAAATCTGTTGCGGTGCGCGCATCACACAACTTTCCCTGGCCAACCTATAATAATAATCTTTAAAATTATTTCAAAGAGTTTACATAAACACTACTTAAAATAAACTCAGCAGAATGCACTTCTTCAGGTCTTTTCTCACGATAGTATAATAAATTAGTTTTTAAATGACTTTAGTACTACAATTCTGTACACTAAATATTTTTGGTTTGTCAAGGTGAAAATATATATTAAAAGTTTCGGTTTAGTTTCCAGGAAAATTCTATTTAGTTTCTATGGAATCATTTTGTTTCCATTAAATAATATAAAAGTAGAAATAATTAAGTTCATTTCTACTTTTATGTTATTATAATACATTTTTGCAGAGTGGCCTTAACAACAGGTTGGATCAGGTTCGGTCTCATTTGTCTACTTCCGGAAGAGCTCGGTTTTCCCTCTGAAGGTCTAGTAGTCCTTAGTAGGCCTCATTTAAATAATTATTTTTTTATTTGTAGGGAATTTAATTACCTTTCATATGATTTCATGCAAAATTTACCATAAAATGCTAATTTTTTGAGTTATGCGCAAATAAAATTTTCTTTTCGCTATAACTTTTTTCTCTCCATTTTCTCATTGATATACTACTTACATGAAAAGTTAAAGGGTTGTAAGGAGAAGATATTAGGTAAGTTTCATCAAAATCGTTAGAGCTGTTTTCGAGAAAATTGTAAAATCTATAATATAATTACCACTTCCCGTTAGTCCGATGCTCTGTATCTTTGCTATTACTGGTCCGATAATGATGATTCTTTTATTGTATTTTAGATAATTTAATTACTTTTCATACACGTCTAGACATAATTTACCATAAAATGCATACTTTTTATGTTATGCGCAAATAAAATATTCTTTCCATTACAACTTTTTCCCCTGCATTTTCTCGGTCAATTTTGAAGAAAAAGTTGCTGTAACATCACATGCATGTGCCTATCTTAAATACGTAATTTCAGTATCTTACAGCTTTTCGTTTTTGAGCTACTGTTCACATACACACAGACCATTTTGCGAGACTTGGTTATTTGGACACAAGCTACCTTAAAACGTGTATTCCCGTTGAAAACTTGAATTCGAAAATTTTCAGGATCGCAATACTTCCCCTAGTAAAACTAAATTAAAAAGCTAATAAATCCAATAAAATATTTTTTATTATTCTAATATAATCCACAAATAATTAAGAGTGATAAAAAAATAACGGCCAATAATGAGCTTTCAGTATGGTGGGTACCTAAAAAAAAAAAAAAAGAGAGAAATTATATAAAATTTAAATTATTAATCAACAAATTATTTTTGATTGTGAACTATTAATTTTTTTTTTAATATTGATAAAATTTAATGTACATATTCATTTTGGTTTGATATAATATAAAATGTTGAAAGAATTGAAAAATCACTTTTTAAAATTCCAAGAGCAGATAGGCCGGCACACTTTATTTGACAGACTAAGGACAGGTTAACTTCCTAATACTTATTTATTATAATTTATTATTCTTTCTATAATAATACTAGATGAAGAAGTATGTGGCTAGGTGCATAGTATTTACACAGAGCAAAGATGCTTCATTCAGTGGGTTGTATGTAGTTTTATGATATTAAAGAATTTCAATAATAAAAGAATAATCCATGTCTAATATATAATCCATTATTGTAAATAAGTATAGCAGGTTGTAAAGAATGTAACCATCGGTTTTTCTTTCTTTACTATGGAAGTAAAAATACTATGAACTGTCGGTGTTCTGTAAGAAGGGCGAATTTAACAAATTCGGTATTTTCGAATTTCCCTCTTTTTAGATTCATGACATCAATAGCTACCGATGTGTAATTTTCATATTTTTACATCTCCCTTCCAGATCCCCTCGATGAAATGATGGTGAGAACACCATCACATTCTAAAATGTCTTGTAAAATATGCTCTACAAATTTAAAAATGCACTTACCTGAACAAATTGTTCCATTCAGTATAGAAGTATATCCTGGTTGACAGAGACATGTATCCTTCAGGCATACGGCATTTTTTATAACTGTGCAGTTTCCATTTGATGTACAATCCTCATTGAGAAATCTGGTTTTATAACATCTATAGTTTTCAACATAATGGTAATCATTCCTGCAATGACATTGGCCCTCGGAGCAGATCCCTTCAATCTAAAAAAAAAAAAAATCATATGCTATAATATTTGGTTTATAAACATTGAGTTTAAAACAAATTACTGTATTTAATTCTACAATAAAGTTTAAATATGGGTGATTCTCAGGAAAAGGGAAATTTTCAGGGATGAATTTAAAAAAAGTAGAGATCTCCCAAAAAAATATAGGTATGTTCTTTGGTTAACGATTAAGGGAATAAACCATATTTTTGAGATCCCTTTTTATAATAATTATAAATAATAAATATGAACAAGCAATATGAAAGAATTTATTTGAAAAAATTAACTAAAAAAAAAAATTCAAATTTTTTTCAATTATTTTCAAAAATTCAAATCAGTTACCACCTTAGTTGTCAGTTCCATGGACCTATTGTCCACCCTATGAAATTATAATACATTTGACAGACCACAATAGATCTATGGTACGGACAACTCAAACTTTGAAGTTGAATAATTAATATTTAAAATGCCTAATGAAAAAAAGAATTACTACACTCTTGTTCAGCCCAATGGATGAAATGGAAATAGAAGTAAAATTAAATTAAAGTTTGAATAAGTGAAACATTGAAACATGAGATGGGCATAATAACATGTCCTGCCTGTGCGGTGTTCTCGCTGCACTGAATGATGAGGAGAGAGTTTTTTCATTCAACCACGGGATGGACTTATTTCTTTTAAACAAACTTCATGTAGCTCTTATCTTGAACAGAAACCTTTTCTAACTAAATTATATATTTTGAAGACAAGAATTGGGTTTTAAAATCTGAAAGTGATAGTGGATACTCCCGTGGTGTAGACTTTTTCCATGTTTATCAAACAGAACTAGCTCTTAAATAATATAAATCACCCAAAATAGTGGCCGATCTGAACAGCAATATATTTAGAAAAATCTTTTTAAAAAACCAAGGATTCCAGGACATGCAGTTCTGAAGATATCTACACCCTTTGCCCTTTTCTTGAGAATCACTGTAAGATTCTAGTTCTGTTATAAATATGTTCATAAAGAAATCGTAAGGAAGGATTCAATAAAGACGGATTGTTATTTTTTTTTGCAGGGGTCATTTTTAATCACAACGGTTTCTAGCATTACTTCTGAATGGATGGGTGTTTTCAATAAATTTGGTTGTCTCATTGACAAAAATGTCTCTCATTGGCAGAATAAAAATACTTCCACCATCTTCTGGAGATGGTGGGAAAGATTCATGTTTCAATTTTGAAGGACTAGGTCACTTTTGATGGATATCTGTAAACATGTTTCTCATTGGCAAGTTTGAAACACTTTATTGGTAAACCAATCTTAACTCAGCCCTTCCTAGGAGCTGTAGCTGGGAGAAAGAGTATCAAATAATATATCTGAAAAAAAATTATTTATAATCATGCTCTACAAACATACTGTCATCATAAGCTAAAAGGCCCAACTCCAAATCATTTTTTAAAATACATTTTTGTATTGTACCCGAATTGGTTGACAAACTAAACCTTTTTATGATGGCATTAGAAAGTCCTAAAACCAATGATCACGGCAGCATAGGGGTCATCTGCGAATCTTACAGTTTGGATGCACTTCAGGCGTGTACAGGTCATCAAGCAATCAGTATCAAATAATGGGCATATTCTTAAAGAAAACTTTATGCCCTGGCATGTTTACCTCAAGCATTTTTCCATCAGATCAACCGTTTTTCTGTAAAATTTGTTAGAGTTGTCTGAAAATGAATATCCTGTATATCATCTATGATAAGCCTCGTACAATCAATTATCTATCATCTATAATCCATTTTTCATATATCTTATTAGAATAAAAAATACAGTATATTACAATCATAAAAGGGATTTTTTTTCACTCCACCATATTTTACACCACACAGCTCGGTAGATATTATAGACGAAAATTTTTATACTAAAGCTAACAATATCTGGATAGTTCTAATCACTTCACCTTCTCACACTGAATGGACTCCACACAGTCTCCGTTCAACTTCTGGACAACTGTCAAGCACTTTCTAGAATCATCACTACCGATGAAACCCTTCTGGCACAGACATATTCCATTTTCACAGTCTGTACCTTCTGTATAACAATCACTTGTAGCATTGCATTTACCACCAACTCCTGAAATATAAAATTAGATCTTTAGAATGATTATTAATCAAACCATGTTTCATCAGTTAATCAAAAGCAGCCAGGAATAAAATGAGAAAGCAAACTACAAACACTTTAACAACTTTAATTACACCTGGAATTTTTATTTAAATATTTTTATGTCTAAAAAAATTTTCAGATGGTCATCTAGCAAATCTATGAAATTTATTTTCTTCTTGATTTAAATTACGGATGAAACATTATCTATGATTAAAAGTTTCATTTCCCATATGAAGATAGAGGAAAAATATAAAATTATATTTCTAATCATTACACCAAAGCTTTAAAAAAAATAAAATTAATCAAAATAAACAACTATGCAAATATTTGGAAATGATAACCCACAGCACAATAATTTGCAGCATTTTATAACAGTATAATCAGAAGCAGAAATTTACTTTGTTAATATTTTCTTTGGGTTCACAAATAATATTGTTCCATTTACATACAGGAATTACAACCAACTCATTTAACCATACACCTTAATGATTCAATGAAAAATGATACCATAAAAGCTCATAGAAACAATAAAATAAAAAATTTGAACATGATAAATATGAACAATAGTAAACTAAAGCAGAACAATAGGCTTAAAAAGGTGTGACATACGCCTTAAAAAGGAAATTTTAATACGCACATCATGTGTTAATTTTAAATTACTAAATATAAATCATCTTACTATTATCATAATGCTGCCAACTCAGATAGTAAATAAAATGAAACCGTCATCATAAATGGTGCTGTTACCCGCTAACGAGTCTGGCCTCCTCGAGTAAAACTAGCAGCTGTCCTTTACTGCAGCAGTCAAGTTCTCGGTGTCCAGCAAGGCTCTAACATCTGCTGCTACACCATCCAGCCATCTTACTCTGGTTGTCCACACTCTCCTAATAAAGGCTTTGGTAAAGCTCCTCTATCATAACTTTTTGGGGATCTCAGAGTCACCCATGCAAGCAACATGCCCAGTGCAACAAGTCTTACTGTTCCTGTTGTTTTCTTCTAACTCTCTCACAGCTCCGAAGATTTTTCTCAGTACTTACCTCTCAAATATCTGAAGTCTGTTTTCTTCTGGCTAGGTGGTTGCCCTTACATCTGACTCATAAGTGAGTCAATCGGAGTCTTGCAGTAATTTAAATTTATGTAATAGAAATATCATGCCCAATCTCACGAAGTTTCTTTGATGGGATAATCCCAAAATTTCGGAAATAAAAATTTCAAAAGAAACATTTCCATTACATAAATTTAAATTACGGTGAGGCTACAACCTCAACTGAAAAGGATCCGTTGGGGGTTTGTATATCTCTTGAGCAAGTGCAGCAGTTATCATTTTAATAATTCCAATGAATACGAATTTGTAATGCCGGCACATAAATTTAAAATTTCTTGGTTATTCTATTTTTTTTTCAATTATATTATCGTGGTGAGGCGTATAACAAACTAGTGCCTTTTTTATTATAGTCATTCGAAAGGTAATAAAATTTCCTACAAAACAAAAAATTGTTATCGAAATCGGACCAGTATTAGAGATATAGTGCATTTTTTTTTCTTTTGGTTGGGCTTATAACAAACCAGTACCAAAATATATATACCGGTCAAGAGGCTCAGTCAGAATCAACCACTTGTAGACAATTATTTTGGTAGTGGAGAAAAGACGCCTGATTTTGAAGTGTCAAGCAGCAGAAGCATCTACTGGCAGGCATTGAGCTACCTGCTGATTTCCTGTAATACTTCATTCTTGGATTTCCTCACAGATTTCAGATATATAAAGGATTCCATTCTGCAGAACTTCTAAGAGCCAAGTACGAGGAATACAAAATGGTTTCCATCATCACCAACTCGCATATATTTCGTCTTTTGTTCATTTTCAATAAGATTGAATTCCCTGACCGCTTTTTCAATAATACAGCAATAAATATCTCCTTTACTCTCTTCTTAGATCTTGCCATATTATTAAGTTCATACCACTTGTCTATATTTTTTATTTTCCATAAAAATATTGATTTCATGATTGCCATATTGATTAAAATAGATGCAAGGACATCTTGCCATACTCCACTGCTAGTTTTAAATATTTCAATCTAGCAGTGGAGTAAGGCAAGGGAATGCCCTTGCATGTCTTTTTTATTCAATATGGTATTATAAATAGCTGTGAGAAAATCAAGAATACAGGCTTCCTGTAAGGGCATTAAAGGAGGGCTTTATTATTGATCCCACTAGCACATTTGGAATTCCTCAATCATCTTTACCACTAGCGCGAGTTTTCCTGGAACTTTAAGATCTTCTAGGACCTTTTATAATTCTTCTTTGTCAATAATGTCAAAGGCCGATTTAAAATTAACAAAGAGATGGTGTGTGGTCAGCTTATATTCAGCACCATTTCCAAGATCATCCACACGGTAAAAATCTGATAAGAAGTTGAGGGAGTCTCTTCTGAATCCTGATTCATATTTCCCAAAGCTTCTCAAGCAGAATATTGAAAAAGGCCTTGTAGATACAAGTACAAGAGAGAAATATACAATGGGATAAATAAAAAAAATAAAATAAAATTACAAATGGAAATTATAAAATGATACCTGATACACAACTCCCATTATTGTAAACATAGCCTTTGACACACTGGCAGGAATGAGATGTTGTATTACAATATGAATTTTCAAACATGCAATCTAGATTTTCTTCACATTTACTGCCCACTGCCATACTTTCGGTACGGCATACATGTTTGTCGGAAGATGGATGCGTGTTTTCAACACACTGGCAGATTCCTTCTGAGCAAACCATGGTATCCACTCCTCCGCAATCTTCATTGTTAACACATTTGTCTCCGATATCTTAAAAACAAAAAAACATTATGTTGATTGTTTTCACTAAATATGTTTATCAGTTGACATCCGCATGGTGGTATAGAAGGATCAATCTAATTAGGGATTGATAGAAGTGGCAAATAATTTATCAATCCCTAATTAAATATGTTTATGTTCAAGATAAATAAACACACTGGTTCAATTTGTTCTATTTTCATAGAATCAGAAACGTTTTTGGGACAGCTCTTTTTTTAAGCAATAATTTAACAACTTGTAAGAAAAAATATGCAATAACATAAAAATCCAGTTACTTTTCATTAATAATTAGTATGGAAAGATAAAAAATCTCACAATCAAATGCATGTTGATCAACAGTACTATTTATATCGATTCTAATTTGTCTCTGCATGCTCAAGTATTAATTTAAACATCTTCACTTACATTTAGTTTCCCAGCAATACATGACATCCTCTATATAATGAGTATCATTATTGCATTGGCACTTTTTGTTTACGCAAGAACTACCAGGACCAAAAAAGTCACATTCCCGATCTCTTAAACAGCTCCAGCCTAGGTATCTAGACACTGAAAAACATTTTTAAAAAATTTAACAAAACGGTTTCTTTATTGAAATCAATAAATAATAAACAGAGGAAGAGAATATTTTACTTTTATCACAATATTGGTTGCTTACAGAAGCGACAAATCCTTGTTTACACGTACAATAGGTTTGATTTCTGCACATAGTATTTTTTCCAACACAATCCCCATCCACTGAACAGCTTTCTCCTAGTTCTATAAAATAAATATATAAGCTAATAAAAAAAAAGTGGAATTTATTTCATAACGATAAAATTTTATCATATGATAAAAATTCTAATAGATTGTTTTTATTTCATGCGCCTTGGTTCTGAGCAGACCTGTGCTTTAAGTTGTTTTTTAAATAACAAATATATTATTCTTATATTTATAATTAATTTATTCCAGTTACCTTGGTAGATAATATAATAAAAATAGTATAAGCTTAACCTGGATGGCAATTATTGTCCTGTGAATAAAATCCTTGTTTACAAGCACAAACCTTCCTTTGATTACATTCAGCATTTTTAGGACATTCGTTAGTTGAAGTACAGTTATCTCCGACTATAAAAATAAAGTATTAATTGTAAAATCAATATATATAATATAATATATATAATAAGAATTGCTTTACACTGACACAGTCCACACTTCCATTTCTTGTTGAGTTTATATATATTATATATATATATATATATATATATATATATATATATATATATATATATATATATATATATATATATATATATATATATATATATATATATATAAACTCAACAAGAAATGGAAGTGTGGACTGTGTCAGTGTAAAGCAATTCTTATTATAAGCTACAGCTTGACAAATATTTTTCATTTAATTTATTATATTTACAAAAATAATTTCCCTCGACATCTCACGGACCCTTTAGTCATCATCTGTAAAACCCTAGTCGACCACCTAATAGGAAATGTTCTAAACGTAATAATCAAGACTTTTAAAATATTTTCATATTCATAGTACACAATTTTTCTTTTAAAAAAAAGAAAAGAAAAGGCATTTGTAGATTTTGATACTTTTCAATGCTATAATCTTACCTCAGTTAGCTTATAACAAATATTCTGAGAATATCAAACAGTAATCATTTCTTACCGTTAGACAACGTTAAATGAGAAGATCCATCTAATAATCTTAAACTTTGGGGTTTATAATCCATAGAAGTTTGATTACTACTACATTTTCTGTCTGTTGTACAAAAAGCATCTTTGAACTGACAATCCAAACGTATGCCGCAGGGATCACCAGGATCTAGTGAAACAGAAAAACTTTATAATTAGTACCATAACGTTGTATTTTGGCAAAAAACACTGTAAATTAAAACTATTTCAGATTATATATTTTTATTTGAATTTTTTTCATTCGCAAAATACACATTTTATTTTTAAATTAATCCTTCTCCTCATGATATTTTATTAAACAATATTTGGTAGATAAATTTATTTTCAACATTCAGAAAATTTATATAAAATTATAGCCATTTTCGTGGAGATCTACTATTTTAATTTTACTAAAGAAAGTTCTCTAGTTTTGGAGCACATTTCACTTTATCTCATGTTCACATTAACTATTAAAATATTGATTGGGTTTAAACAGATATTAGTTAGGGAGATGGTATTAAAGGATTAAAAAAGCTTTATTTTTTTATATTTGTAAATAAAATGTAGTCTATCAAACTGTTTAAATATTTTTTTTGCATTGAAAAAGTAAAAAATTCTATTTATTTTTTTTAATGTTATAAATCAATTTTTTTTTTTTTAAATTAGGTACTATTTCTGATTACTAATAGTACCAATTCTAATTTTGAGTTGTATGTTGAGTAAATTTATTGGTAATTATTTGTTAATTAAATTAAATTGTATATTAAATATAAATTATTTATAATAATATAAATTTAAGCTTTTACTTTTCCACGCCTCACTCATCACTGGTACCAATCTATTGACTGTCACCTTAACAATTGATACAACTATAATTCAAAATGACAATCTGGAATTACCACTAAAAGATGAATTTAATAATTTCAATTCGTTAACAATAAACTAATAGTTCATTAGTTATTGTTTATGTTTTGTATGATTAGTGCATTTTTTGTTAAGATTTTAATTGTATACATAAGAAAGAAAACATGTATTTAAATAATGGAAGACTCACTATAACTTTTCCATCTGCAAGAGCTGTATTCTCTTTGATAATATCCAGGGGAACATTCGCAGACCTTTTTATTATTACATACAGATGCTTCAAAATCATAACTGACAAAACAGTTTTCATTATGTTTACATGGTTCCCCAAGGCCTAAAAAAAAATGTTTTAATTTATTCATTGAAATAGTTCTTTAAAATTATATCAAATATATTATAAGAATTTTTTATTTATTTTATAATTAATATGTGAACTATTTCTTCCTTATTTATTCATTGTTTTATTATACAATTGTCTTAGAAGTTTTGATGCGTTTTTCCTTATCCTCAGTATTTTCCCATTAATATATTACACATCTATAAATATTAACAAATAATTACAAGTTTTTTAAAAATTAATTACGCTACCTTACTATATTATTCAATCTCAAAATTGTCTATTGGTTCATTTATTCTCATAGTCTTTCATACATTCATATATTATATATATATAAATATAAAGTCCATTTTTACAGTCAAATACTAAAATTTCCATAATGAAGACTATCTGAACTGCATTTTTCTAATACATCATTACACAATCTTTGACTATATACTAATTCTTACCTTTGCATTTATCTTATTCCCCCTCTCCTCTGTTTGTTTTGTTAATTTTAAACATTTTCCTTATTTTTTTCATTATAATTTTTTTTTTGTTAACTCTCTTTCTCACTACTATTTCTTTAAACTATATTTAAACTGTTGATAATATCTGTATAATTATTATTTATATTATGCTGTGTATTTTGAAATTCACTGTATCTATAATGTTTTAGTTTCTATTGAAAAACATTGAAAATAATAATAGAATAAAACAATGAATTAATAAGGAAGACTTAGTTCGCATAATAATTATAAATTAAAAACTTCCTGAAGTAGTGAAATTATTATCTTAAGAAAAGTTTGGTTTCGAGCAAGCATCCTATGTACTAAAAAATAATTTATACTAACAACAAATTGATTTGTATAGATTAAAAACAAATTTCTATTAAAATAAGTATAGGGAGAGCTAGGGGAGCGACTGCCCTTTCCCCAATAAAAAAAGAGGGAGTCAAGAGTATCATTTCGCCCTACCCTCAATAATTTGATTTCAAAAATTTATTCAAAAAGGAAAATAAAAATCAATAACAAATAATCTACATGAACCAATAAAATATGTAAACTAGAACCAATTAAGAAAATAGGAAAAGTCTATAGCTGACTAGACTAAGACCTAGAAGTAAGATTAAATTTGAAATAGAATTGAATTCTGTAAGTCTAGATCAGTCCGTCATTCGTTACTTCGTTCAAGCACTAAGCAATTTCAAGAAGAAATAGGGCTATTACAGTGGGGAGTAAGCTCAACTCAACAGCTCCAGTTCAATACTGATGCTTACTGAGATTTGAGGGGAGAGCGATCGCCCCCTCAATCAAAGTGGAAAGTCTGCACCTATGAAAAGAAGAACTTAAATTAAAAAAAAAAAATAAATATTTAAAAAAAAAATCTTTCCTCAGGGTTTAAGGTTCCAGGTTCCACAATAACTTCTGAATACCTGAATCAATGTTATTGAACTGAACTTCGTACAAATGTTTTTTATTGCTCTAACTTAGAAACTGTGTAAAAGTAAAAGTAATATATTATAAGAGAATACCTGCTGATTTCCAACATTTTCCCAGGAAATAATGATAACCATCTGTACAAACACAAGTATTATTTGAACAAATCCCTCCACTCTTCAGACTTGTTGAACATTGAATATTATCTGTACAAACTGTTCCATATCCTTCAGCAACTGTAAAATCAATAACTCATATCTTTAATTACAGAAATACTATATAATATATTGTTTTTTTATCTAAACCAAAATTTTTGTTTTAAATACAGCACATCTATACTGAACTGTGAATACAAATTGAGAGAAAAAATAAGAGACCACCCTTTATTATATTTTATAATTTCCATTCAATTAATATTAAAATTATAAAGCACAACAATAATAATTAGGGATTGATCCTTCTATACCATCATGTGGATGTCAACTGACAATCATAATAAATTTATAACTGATTTAGGATGTACAACTTAGGATGTAAACCGTTGTACAACATAAATTTAAAAAGCCTTTAAAATAAAAAAAAATATAGTATTCATTTATTTATTTGTAAAAAAAATGAGCTGCAAATTTCTGGGATTACCTGTAACTTTGATGCCAAATGTGGAAAAAATTGGCCCAGTAATTTCGGAGAACAGTTGGCGGACAGTGTTCAATATTTATTTGATTTTTGGATTCTATATATCTTGAAAGTAAATCCTCAAATATGAGGGGGTTGACATTTCTTTTTCTTTGTTAATTGTAAAAGTTCATTATTGAAAATGATAAACTAAAATGAGCTAAGAAAAAACAAAAACTCCAATTCATATTTTAGAAAGGATAGGATAGACAGTCACTAATATGACACAGACTTACGGCATTTCAGATATTTTCCAGTGGCCCATATGTGAAAGGGATGAAGAATCAAAAGCTGACTAATCTATCCTGAATATACTTTTATAAATAATTTTATCATAAATAAACACTGTTTTTACACATTTATTGGCAATTATTATTTTTTGTAAAGTTGATTTATTTAAGAAACCCCATAAGTCAAGCAAATTTAAATTTAAACACCACACTGATTCTTATTGTTTTAATTGGTAATGGCAATAGGTTCAGAGTCAATCACATTTTAATTATCAGTCATTTTTGGTTGCATTGTACCATTACGTTTCGGCCTGGACTGCTTTATGAAAATTGGTCTATGACTTATGGGATTTCTCAAATCAACGATTCGGATATAATAAAGAAAGTTATATATTTAAAATTACAATCAGCAGGGTGTCCAGCGATACAGCATAAAAAAATTCAAGGATTCAAAGGCTGGAAACTGTAAAATTCAAGGCGCTTTTAATAATTTTATTGGATTAAATTTAAAACAAAATTGGAATCATTAAATGTATTTGGTTGGCTTATAAGAAAATAAAGAAATGAAATAAAGAAAATTAAGAATGAATTTGAATAGTTATAAAGGCTGTATTCCTGTTTGATAATGAAAAATTGTTATTTAATGTCTTGGACTGAGGACTCAACGCATCATCAAAAATAAAAAAAAAAACCTAGAAAATACAGTACAAAACCAATTTCAAGTGTAAATAAATAAAATTCCTTTAGTGGATCATCACAATTTTTTTCATAAACTTATTTTGAAAAACAAAACAAAATAACATATAAAATTATAGTGATAAAAGGAATACCGGTGATAACCGGTAAACATATTATAACAAGATGAGTTTAAATCAGTTGAGATTGAAACTCGGGCTGTTTGGAGCTATTTTACCGTTCCATAACATCTCTAGTTCACTTAGCGACAGGTAGAGTGACCCACTAAGATGAGACAGAATATAGAATTAGTACGTGTTTGAGAGAGAGGGACTGATGAGCGAAGTTAGTGGAAGGAGGCTTTTTCTAACTTTCATGGAATTAGAAATGGTATGAGGAGTAATTTCATCAGCCTTCTCAATATTTTATAAACTTGTTGCTCAGTGCTGTTGGAAAAATGGAATTATTAGACTAAAAACTAAAAATTCCCAATGACTGGCTATAAATCAAGCAGTATAGATTCCCGATCTTCAAGGAATTCAAGGCTGTTGGACACACTGAATCAGGTATTAACTCATAATTTGCAGTGAAAAAAAAAAAGAAGAAGAAATTCAAGTGATAAATGAACAAAAAATTAAATGAATTAAAAAATAAAAATAGAACTATGGAAAATATTGTGTAATTAGGACAGTGTTTTGTAATAATAAAATATATCTCATATAAGATGTATCTGATAAAATGGATTATGACAATATTGATGTATAATGATATACCTATTAAGCATTGTGTGTAGAGACTGTTTGCAACATACCCAGGCGGACAAATACATGATCCTTTTTCACAAACTGCCCCAGACATGTCACAATCATCTCCAGTCGAACAGTCATCAGTAGACTTCACATTTACGACTAGAACATTACATCATTTCTGTTATTAATAAAATAAAATACTTAAAATTATTTTATACTTGTATATAAGTCATCAATTTTCTACAAGAGTGTTGTGGATTAGAGGATTTGTTAACAAAAACACAAACAAGTTAAGGGCTAGATACTTCCACGATGGCGGCCACAAAGCAACAGACAGTGACCCACGCTATCCCCTCTCAAGCCAGATACTTCTGTACCAGTGTTGCCGCCAACAGTGTTGTTTCGTTTATTATTATATTTATAACATTACAAACTACGAGAAATAATAAATCAATTTCTCCAACAATTTCCTTCCTAAATTATTTATTATTTCTCTTAAAAGTAATTCCGCTACTAAATGTGCTTATTAGATTCTTAACACAACACTGTAATATTTACACTAACTTAACTAACAACTACACAATTTTTAAAGCCTTAATAATATTCACTTAACGAGGTCCAGCAGTTCAATTACACTTAAGTTAACTAAATGCAAAGATTTTTGTCTTCTTCTTTACCTTGCCCCTAAGATGTTTCCCCACATCAAAGAGAGGAGGTTTACCTTTATCATTCCTATACACCTTCTCTTCCTGGTTTATCTCATCCATCTTCTTTACCTGTTCTTTCTGCTTTACCTTTTCCTTATCGTATAGTTGTTCTTCCTGGTTTACTTTTCCTTTCAGTTTTATTTCACCTATCTTGTTTATTACATCTTTAGGGTTTATTTCTTCTTGGTTTACTTTTTCTTTGTGGTTTAAATCCTTTATCTTGCTGACTTCTACTTCTTGGTTTACTTTTTCTTTCTGGTCTATTTCTTCTATCTTGTTTACTTCTTGTTGCTGATTTAAATCTTCTTCCTGTTTTATTTCATACATCTCGTTTACTACTTGTTGCTGCTTTCTTTCTTCTTCCTGAATTACTTTTTCTTTCAAAAGTAAAATTTCTTCTTCCTCGCTTATTCCGTTAATCTTGTTTACTTCTATTCCGAGGTTTATTTTTTCTTTCTGGTTTATTTCAAGCATCTTGTTTACTACTTGTTGCTGCTTTACTTCTTCTTCCTCGCTTATTTCGTTTATCTTGTTTACTTCTAATTCAAGATTTATTTGTTTTTTCTTGTTTAGTTCATCTATCTTGTTTATTATATCTTTCTGGTTCATTTCTTCTACCTCAGCTCCTTCCTGGGAAAATACAACTTCCTGTTTCACAGCTGTTTCTACTGGTGATGAATCTTTCATTATATAGACTCCTTCCTCAATCATAGATGAGTCCGGGGTTATATGAGATGTGCAGGCCGAATCAATATACCACACACTATCATCAACTCGTGCAGTTGCACATAGTGCAAATTCTTGCACCAAAGAAGCTTTATTCTTCCAGAGATAAGATCTACTTGTATAGGCAGGTTTGCTGGTACTAGGCTGTTTGCTTTTACCCCTATTAAACCAACAATCCTTTTTTAAATGGCCTGGTTTGTTACAATTAAAGCACACTTTAGTGTTGGAATTGGTCCGGTTTTGAAGGGTTCTAAACGCCTGATCATTTTTATTAGAGGCATTTCTCCTTTCAAACGACAAAAGCATCTGCCTCAATTCAGCAAATTTGATGCTCCTGTTCGCTAGGATGGGGTTAACTACTGGGTCATAATAGGGTGGTAAGCCTTCAATTATGTATCTAATCAATTCTCTGTTAGTTAACGTTTTCCCAAGTTGAGCTATCTCCTGAATTAAACATTGGAATCTATTGAGATATTCATCAACAGATTCCGAACTATGTTTTTTTATATTGTTTAGGTCAAACATAAGGTCTATGACCTTTTCCTCAGGGATGCCCTCAAACCTCTCCTTTAATTTGTCCCAAACTACTTTTGCTCTTTTTTCCCCTTTAATTGATGGTAAAATATCGTTACTCACCGTTAGGATTATAGTAGAAATCGCTTCCTTGTTTCTTTGTTCCCAGGCCTTCAAGGCTGCTTCTTCCACTGGTGGAACTCCCTTTTCTACTACATCTTCATAAATACCTTTCGCCTCGAGGTATGCTTCGATTTTCATCGACCATATCGAGTAGTTTTCTGCTGTTAGCTTCTCAATGCCGTAATTCGCCACGTCCATTGTGTTTTATAAGTTTTAGGCGATTAGTCCGTAAAACAAAGACCTATATATTTCTTCACGGCGGTTAGTCCGAAAAAAAACTATACAGCACACGATCCGTTAAAATACGTGTTTATTACACTTAACTTGATGTTATTGTACTCTAAAACCACGCTCTGCTACCAAATTGTTGTGGATTAGAGGATTTGTTAACAAAAACACAAACAAGTTAAGGGCTAGATACTTCCACGATGGCGGCCACAAAGCAACAGACAGTGACCCACGCTATCCCCTCTCAAGCCAGATACTTCTGTACCAGTGTTGCCGCCAACAGTGTTGTTTCGTTTATTATTATATTTATAACATTACAAACTACGAGAAATAATAAATCAATTTCTCCAACAAAGAGTTTCATAATAATCATATATTTTCAAGAATCATTACATCCCTATTTTTAAATTTCTTCTTTCATCTCATCTTATTTTGTCTTGTTTTGGAATTTTTGTCTATTTTCAATTTTTAAACATCCTAAAATTTGAAAAATATAATATAGTAACATAAAGCCAATGTAAATAACCAAAAAAATATAAAAACACCCACACTTGCAAGAAATATCATAATGAAAAATCGTAAAGTTGACTTTAATAAGATAGAAATTTTAAATAAATGCAAATAATGATAAAACCAGAAAACATATTGAATCAATCTATATCATTAACAACATAAACAATATAGTAAATTTTAAAACAGACATACAAAAAATTGGAGAGCATTATGTGGATATAGTAAATAAAATTAACATTAAATTATTTAAAATCTAATAAAAACTAAATATAAAAACAATAGTAAGAGCTAAGGAGAATTAGGAATAATACCAAACAGACAATAAAAGTCAGTAGAGCAACATTCTTAAACATAAAATTAATGGGAGAAGTCTAATTAAATAAGTAAGATAATAATTTTTTTGAATTTTTAAATTTATTTTCATTAATTTTTTACCTTGACAAAATTAATAATCTTATATTAATATCCAATTTGCAGAAAATTAAAATTATGACAAAGTATTTAGGATTATGAAAAAAAAAGACCAGCAGTGTTTCTACACTACAATATAAATTCCATATATTAAGAATTGTAAGGATATATTAGTTATTTTTTTGCTTTTTCTCATGTTTTATTATAATTTTAATGTTTTAAAAGAAAATTTTGTAAAATAATAGACAAAAAGTCTGAAGCGTATGAAAGAAGATATGTAAAATTAATTCCTGAAAATATATGATTATTACTTTTTACTTATTACTATATGTACATAGTAGTAGATATATTATTAAATAATTAATACCAAAGATTAGGAGGATAAGAACATACACTTCCATTATACCGGTTAGACTAAATAATCTAATCACAGCTGCACCTGATCCCTCTTGAAGAATGATAACACATACTCATTGATATGTCTCTAATAAATGATGAAGTAGCTATTATCACTTCGTTTTCTTTTCTCCATTGTTTTTTTTTTCTTTCCTAACAAGATGGATTAATCTGAAGAGAAAAATAATACATCATTTTAAAAATATATTATTTTTATGAAAATAAAATTTATAATAATGTCACTTTTAGTTTGCCTCTGTATTAACAGATTTATATAAACAAAATAAATAAAAATTTCTAATTTTTTTTTACTAGATTATAAATTCAGAAGTTTATAATTGGCATTTTGGCCACTACTTGTTGACCATCTTCATGGCTACAACATAAATAAGAGAAATATATATTGCAATTACAAAATTGGTTAGAGTTGAAATGTTAAAAAAGTCATTAATTATAATTATTTTGTACAAAATAAATAGGCTTATAAACCATTTTATTTTAAAGAAAAAATCGATTGACATTTAAATTATTATAGCGTTAAAATCAAAAAGTTAAACAAAAAGTGAAACAAGAATCAAAGAAGTAGAATTTTTACATATATTAAAAAATATACTTGGAATAAATTTGATCTGCAAACATGAGAATATGTTTATTTAAATAAAAAGGTGAAATGAATGATAAATATGGATATTTAAAAGAAATGAAGAATAAAGAAGAAAAACGAAGGATATTGATGCACTATTTTTATTGCGCCTTTTTAATTAGCCAGTCATTGTAGGGAGATTTGTGGTGCTTTGTAGAGTAGTTAGTGTCTGTTGTTCGTTCTCTGGCAAGAGAACAGGACCTGATCTTCACCGTCGACTGGACTAAGTGTCTTACATTGAGCCAAGTTTATTTTTAAATGTCTTAAAATCAGCATATGAGTTTTAAAAGTAAAATTAAATACAGATCAGTGAGTAAAGACCAATTTTAAATTGGTGTGAAACACTAGTCTAGATGTGAAACACTCTTATTTGAGATGGTTGAGCAGACGCTAGTTTGATTCCAGTCTATAAAATATGACTTATTTTACCAGACCCAAAAAATAAATATAAAATATAAAATTATTTTGTGGGTAGAATTTAAATTTAATATTTTATTTTTTAGAATTAAGATTTGTATTATTTTGTGTTTGTTATTATTTTAATATTCCACATTATTAAACCAATCCACCTTTATTTCTAATTGTAAAAACTTATCATTTTAATTCTTTTCTATACACCAGTTTCTAAAATATTTTGGCCATCAACTTTTCATAATTTTTTAATGTATAATTTTTATTTTAAATATTAATAAATTGATAATTGCTGATTGTATTTTCTATCAGCATAATTTAGAGCCAACAACCAAACAACTTAATCTTTATTCAATACTCTCATTAGTAACAGAAAGTTAAATTTAAGTGAAAAAGTTTATATTTTAACAATATATATTTTTTAAACTTAATTTATGAATCCACGCCTGTCTAATGTATAAATTGGCAATCAATAAACTATAATTACTATAAGTGGCTCAATTGAATGGGCCAGAAACAGTCGCTAGTTTGATTCCAGTCTATAAAATATGACTTATTTTACCAGACCCATAAAATAAATAGACCTTCCCACTCTGGGTAGAATGGGTTGGTAGCCTATTGGATAATCCAACATTCCTGCACTTAAAGGAGTACAGGAGAGGTTAAAATTCAATAAAAAAAAATATGATTGAAATTCAAAAACTTTTTCCCAAATTGCAATAACCATGCAATTGAAGCATATATTAAGTGAGAATATTTTATTTTGGAATAATAGGCATATTTCAGTAGAAAATTTGAAATGTTTTCATTACTATATAAACATTACATATTTTGTAATAAAAATATATTCCTCAGACAAGCATAAAATGCTGAGCAGCTCATCACAACTAACTTTAATTATGAATCTCACAAAATGGCACAGGACCAATTGTTTATCATCACTTTTTTGTAGATCTTAAAAAAAATAAATAATAAAAAACAAGCAATGTAATGATTAAATTAAATTAAAAGAAATTCAAAATGAATAAATTTTATTTCAATTAATTTCTTCTTTAAGTTCAGTTTTGATTGAGGAAATCTAATTTATCCCCTCTCCTTTCCTTTACCTCTTATATAAAAATTAATAGGAGTCTCAAAATAAAGCAAATTTATTATTAGACTTTTGAGAAAACAATCATGAAGTGTCATATAACTTGCTGCAGTTCCATATGATTTAAATAATTAGTTCTTAAAGTAATTATTATGCACTTGAAAAGAGAGATAATGTGAAATAAGGGATTTGAAGGTCTTTAAGGAGATACCACAGCAAAATTCCAGAGGAATGTAATTTAGAAGGATTAAAGTGCGAATTAGAAGATAATAATGGCATGCTGCGTTTCTATGTGAACATTGAGGTGGCTTGTGGTTCTGACATACATTTAAGACTTCAATTGGCAGAGTTTAAAGATAAAAGTGCGGGATTACATGGAAAATGTTTCCTACAGGAATATTTAACAAGGGTAGATCAACTTCAACATCATGTAGAGGCCTGTTGCGAGTATTCTTTGGATATGTTGAGGTTTTTAACAGAAAACCAGAAACTAGAGATTGTCGTAGTGAACTAAATACAATAACCTTTGATTTAGTAATGGTTTGTCTTAGGTTTTTGTAATAGCTAATAAATTTATTACATTCAAGTCTTCTTGCAATTTCAGAAGGGCAAATTCGAAGTCAGAACAAAGAAAGGAAATATATATTAGAGAGTTGTCATCATATTCACATTGCAACATCTATCCAAGAATCCAATGAATGAAGATATCAGTGGTATAAATAATATCAATGTAATTGATGTGACGCATTGCATGAACAGCATGAAAACATTTCAACCAAATTAAAAAAAAAAAAATGTTTTGAAAAGAATTGTTTATTTATTTACAGTGAGCATAATTATACTCTGTCCAGTATGTTTAAGAATGAGTTTGAAATTTTTCGCGTGGTAAAGCAATGCCTAGAGGGAAAGGATAAAGCTGATTATATTTTTTCTGGAGGGAGTGAAGGGGCATAAAAGAAAAATGCTTACATTGAGATCCAGTCATTAGTTACGCTACTGGAAGGTACCCCATCATATAAAGAGGAGTCAACTTAAAAGTTTATACAGATTTTTAACCACAATTGCTGGTAGTACCAAAAATATTACAAGTTATATAACACAAATCCTAGAATGACTAGAGTATATTAAAAATTTAGGAGAAATCCTGGCTCACTTGGTACAGGATGACTTTCAAGAAACTGGTAAGGTATTTCTAGTAGAAATAAAAAAAATCAGTAAATTGTTTATTTTGGCATAAATGAGTAGCATAGCATCAAAACAATCCCCACTTTTTGACAGCATCGAGGTAGCATAGCTATTTTAATGGATTTTTAGTACTCTTTTTAATGGTGTGATTTATTTTGATCAAAACCTACAATATTTTATGAAAAAGACGCATAAGCATTAAGTTTAGGATCAAAACAAATAATCTCCTCAAGTTGGAAAGGTTCAGTTGATAAATCAAGACTTTGTAAATCCTTATAAAAAAATTTCTTTAAGCAATCTAAAAACCAGAGATGTAGTAAATCTTTTATTCAAATATTTTGAGTGGGATTGCCACAATATTAATTCACTGATCCAACAGGAAAGTTATTCCATCTGTACTTCCTAATATTCCTGTGTTTGATGACAGCAGTAATAGGTTCTGTTGTAAAAAAAATAGATGAATCCATAAATTTAATAGTTTAATTAACTTGCCAAAGTACTATTAGTTATAGTAGTTGCTTAGAATTAGACCTACTTAGTGGTATCGTTCAAGATTTCAGGTTTTCATTACAAGTTTTATATTCCATCTAATTTTTTTCTCGTTTGTTAAAATATTCAATTAATTTTACAACTTACATAAAAATACATAACTTTTTTAATTAATTTAAATAGTTTTTATATAATAAAACTTTTTTTTTTTGTTAATAAAAGGTTTACAATGATTAGAAAAAAAAGCTTATTTTTATTTTTCATGAAAAATTCCTCATCAAATCACACAAACTCCATTTTATTAGGATCAAAACCAACAATATTTAATGTTGAGGATCAACAAATATTTTTCAAAATTAATATACAAAACTATGGTAGTCTGAAAGTATTATATGTATATAGTATATTGTTCTTGATTTTTTTAACTAAACTGAATATCTATAACGAATGAGTTTTTTTTCATTTACCAAAAATTTGGAAAACTGGAGATTGTTTTGTTCCAGCACAACTCAAATATATCACTATGGAAATTAACACTCAGAAATATTTGGACACACCAATTTAAATGATTAATTCAATTTTTTTTTTTTTAATCATATCTGTTTATATCAATTTTTTATATTGGCATTACATAAAAAATAAATGGGTTATGACTATTTTTATTTATTAATCCAAACAGCCTTCTTGGTTTCTATACATTTCTTCTAAACCTGATAGTTTTAATTTAAATTTCTAGTGTTTCATTAGATTCAGCAAGAAATAAATTCTTGGAAGGATATTGTTTAAAACAGCAAGAGGTGTTGAAAAGATTTAATTGGTCAACAAATGGTCTGGAATATTCTTAGAGGAACAAATAACTAATTTACAACTAATAAATTGTAATAGTATTCACTGATGCTTAATTAAGATCATTCCTGAAAATGGCTTTTCAAAAATACATTTAAAAACCAAAAAAATGGCTGAAATTAAAAAATTCAATTACCAACTTTATGAGCATTAGTGATGACATAGGTGTAATGAAAATATTTAAAAAAAATTAAAAATAATATTTTATTACATTATTTACAAATAGATTTAAAATGAAAACAACAATGATTAAAAAATATTTACATACTAACTACATATATATTATTTAATCGTATGTAAATCAATATTTTTAATGTACAAAGCTAAGAATTATTTATATTTACAATATAAAAAACTTCTGTACATTTTAATTGACCTGACATTTAAACGTTTAAATACTATAACCTTCTTATAAAGCATACACAAAATTAAAATAAGTTTGAGATATCAGACAGCAGTTTTGAACTCAGGTACATTTTCAAAGCAATATACATTAACTCCATTATTTATAAAATAATAACATACAAACAAATATTCATCAATTTTAGTTAGAAATATTTGTAATTAATATAGAACAGTAATTTCATAGTTTCACAATGAAATTTCTACTCTGATGCAAAATATAAATTCTATGTATAACTCTGAACATAGGGACACTATATAATAAAAAAATGATTAACACTAACTCCAAAAGAAAACAAACATACTGACTAAAAAAAAAATTAGCTTGTATGAATGCTTTGAAGAAACCTTTAGAACACTGCATTACATACTTTTAAAACTCTGATGAGACCAAATATAATATCTCGATAATAAATAAAATAAAAAGAAATAAAGGTATATACCTTCTACAAATATTTGATAGTAAATACCATAACCAGATTTGATTAGAAATAAATGGTACAAATGAAAACAGTCAGATCAAAACAATTCATAATAATTTACAAACAAAACAATTACATAGTAGTCGCCATCAAATTATTTACAACCACAATACAGTTTTTTGCTTCCCTCACTTTGGACCAACGGCCTAATTTGTGTTCTTGACCGACACCCAACACAAGGTAATTATTATCAGAACTAAAAACCATTGAATTAATGAACCCTTTAACAGGGATTGAATAAAACTCTGTAAAATTTCGATAATTATTAGAACAGTTCCAAAATCTAACTTTCCCATCATTTGATCCAGAAGCAAATATTTCAGAATTTGGTATACAAGCTATACTCGATATCCAATAAGGTTCACCAGTCAGAGGATCAAGTGTATGAGCCGCATCTACCTTTGCTAAAGGTTTTTTCTTTAATGTTCCCCATAAGCATAATGAACCATCTTCACAGCAAGAAACAAAATGAGCATCATCAAGTCTTTTCACTGAATCGATACTTCTAGAATTTCCGTTATAGATAAGTTGAGTCTCCTCTTCAATCTTCCAAACCCTACATGTGCTATCAGTACCACCTGAAGTTACTGCCCTACCTTTGCATAATACATCTATACCTGTAATACATTCATGGTGACCAAATAATGTTTCTATATACGCCTTTTCATTCATGCTCCACACTTTCACAGTCTTATCTTTTGAACAGCTATATAAATTTTGAGTTATTTTACAAAATGCCAAACCAGTAACAGAGGCTTTATGTCCTAAAAAACTGTGAAAATGGTCAAAAGTATCAGCCTCCCAGATTCGAATCACTGGCCCTTCGTCTGATGAGGCCAAATATTTATCATCTTCAGAGATGGCAAGTGCAAGGATTGAAGATGAGTGCAATTTGTCATTAGATTTATCTTTATGTCTTGGGGGCAAACATTTAGTTTTAGAACCATCAATAGTCCATTTAACTATATAACCATCTTTAGAGCCAGAATATATATGTTTACAATCAGATGATAAAATAACAACAGTAATTGCCAACTTATGCTCTTTACACTTTAATACTTTAATATTTTCCTCACTAATTTCCTTATTAAAATTATCCAAAAGTTTCTTCTTGAGTTTGCCAGCTTGAACAAGCACATCTTCCTTAAGCCGGTCCAACACAACTTCATTTAAGGCTTCATCATTTTCTAATTTATTTTTCTCCTGTTCTTCGATTTCTTTTAAATATTTTTGGGCAAGCTGCAACTTTTTTTCTTGTGCCGTTAAAACTTCTTCGTCTGATTCTTTTCCATGATCATTAAAATTAATTTCTTCATCATCACTAGGAATTTCCTCATCATCCAACTGGGTTGCAGGCTTCGGGAGACTCTTCTTTTCCTTTTTGGCATGATAAACCTTTGGTTTCTTAGCTTTTCGTTTTAAAACACCATTTGGTTTACTGTTAGGATTTCTAATGAAAAAATTAGACATTATGGAAACTAAAACTGTATAACATCAACAACAGACCACTACCACGTGCGAACATAACAATTTACTGAACCTTCTCTTGAAGGTTATCTATTTAAGCATTATTTACAAAGAAAACGAAATATATTTCCAAAGAGCTATCCTATATGAAGTTCAATAAATATGTTGTTATCTTTCTGCATGTCTAGTTTTCAATAACATTTATTTTCCAAACTAATTTTTCTTGTGACTAAAATAATTTTCTGTTTTGTAATATATCTCACACCGAAGCATTACTTGCTGCAATTATTGTTTATCCATTAAGCTAGTAGCAAAACTTTAGCTATTAAGTGTACATTTTTATTTGTTGTTAATTATGAACCTATATGTGCCAGAGTGTTAAGGATGAGTTTTATTACATAGGATTATTCCAAAAATGGGCCCTTTGGGTCAAACGTTCCTGGTGTGGTCACATCAACATTTTTTGGCCAGATCAATTTTAATGACTTAATATATGTCAAAGGTTACAACTGTTAATCTCGAAATCGCAAAACCTCATTATTTCAATTGATCATAAACCACCCAATTCTCATTCCTTTGGCCTGTACGAGATCGCGCTTTGTTACTTTCAACAGCCTGGGAAGGACAATGACATGTCTAGGCTAGATTCTGCATGATGATATTGCTACCAGTTTTAAAGGCCTTTTAATGAAAAAAAATGAGATACCTGACAAAAAAATATCTACTAAAACCCAGGGCCATAACAGCCACTGCATCTGCAGCCCCCACGTAATAGGGCATCTCAGGTTTGGGGGGAGGGGCTTACTTATTTTAAAACATTTTATTTAAAAATTAACTGATATAGCTTAATGTGTCACAGGGCCGCCAATGAGTTTTTCTTATAGCTTATGATACTGAAACCTGGCGAGGAATATGCTATTGTGAAAGCAACAGACATTCATTTCTTCACATTGTCGAATGCTAGCAGTACCTCATTCTCCGAATCCATATCGTTTTTCACTTTACATATGACTTCCTTGACTTTTGTGAATTATTTGCAAAGGCTCGTTCATTTTGCTAGTGAACAATAACTAAATACAAATCAGAAATCTATTTTCAATATTAGGCACCGTATTAGAGTTGAAATTAAAATAACTGTAAAAGAGAAAACGTCCCAATTCCTCGTAAATTTATTTATAAAAACTAAAACAAAAGGGTGAAAAATTTCATGATAAGAACATCGATAATAAAAACCCCAACAACTCCTTCGCTAATTTTTAAAAGGATGAACCGCCAATAAATATTCCGCTAGTCATTGCTGTAATTCCCGCCTTACGCGGTCAATATTATTGAAGCAATGTTATTGCACTTGGTGTATATATCGCAAGCGTCAATAATATTGTTACAATATACTCCTCAGACAGTCAACATATTGACGGAATTCGATATTGCTCAATAATGTTGACCATGTTAGGTGTGCTCGCCTTTCTATGGATTTAACGATCATTGAGAAATTCCTATGGTAAACAGCTATCTTCATTAAAGCCAAGTTCAAATTGTTACCTTGTTTATAACTCTAGTTTGTTTTTTTTACATACAACTGAAGCATTCACTCTATCAATTTTTAATGATCTTATCAATATTTAATTTCGCTACAAAAATTCATAGATATTCATATCTTAGACAAATTATTCAGCCCGAAAAGTACGTTAATAAAAACTTCTACCTCAGTTCTTTAAGATCACTTCGAAAAACTTTATACTTCTATGTCCAAGCTGAGCTTAAATTTATGAACGCTTCAACCATACATTGAACGAATCAGTATCTGAGAGGTTATACTTGTCAAATTTAAATTGTTTTATTTTGAAGTATGTTTGGCAAAAGAAAACCAAGAACAAGAAATATTCCCAGCAATTCTAAAGATGCAAAACATCTAACTGAACAACAGAAATGCATTGACATGCTGATAGACAATGTAAGACAGTATTTTATTAAGTTAGACCAGGAACATAAAGAACTTACCACATTACAAGCTTATTTACTGGCCAGAAAAATCCAATCAGAACAAGGAAAGAAATTAGAATCTACAAGTAAGGTAGCAAAATGCAATGATGAAAGTGAGATAATAAATACTATCAAACTGGATCTGTGTTCCAGACTTCAGGATAGCGAGGAAGAAGAAGAAGAAGATTCAGAATGAAGACGACGATCACTTTATATTCAAACTGTATACATTTTTTTTTTTTTTTACTTAACTATTTACATGTAATTTATAAAATAAACTTGTGAAAACAATTTAACATGATGCACAATTTTAATAACATATTTAATTTCGGTATTTCTGTCTTAAATAGGTCAGCATAAATTTAATCATTGATCCGATACCGTCATCAATCTCATGGAACAAACCATCATACATGAATGCAGGAGTTGTGAACACCATGTTTTTTGAATCGAAGACATATTCAGACACATCCTAAAAAATAGTATATTCAATTAAACATGAATTAAAAAACAAAACAAAAAAAAACGAATTTTTCAAAACAAATATTACTCTTTCTTCAACATTAGCACCTAGTTTCCTCGCATCATCAATAGCTGACCTGTGTGGCCACCCATCACTAACTGTAATGAAATGTGGAATATTAATTCAATTAACAGCTTGTTCAAATAAATCATTAAAAAATTAATGGATCATAATTAAAATGTTTTCACTGTAGAAGTAAATCGGTTAAGGAATACCAATGCTCTCATTAAATATTATAATTTAAGTGTTAGTTAAAATCAAAATGAATTTGTTTCAAATTATCACATTATCTCATTTATGGTCTTATCAGTAGCACCATTCGTGCTAGCAAACTGATTTGCATTAAAATATAAAATTCGTATTTATTGGGTTTATTAAAATTATTACGGCTTTATTGAATAATTAATAGTTGACCATAAAAATTATAATAAAGGGATAAGATGGCCAAGAAGATGGTAACAAAAAAAATATGGCTCACAAATAATATAAACTATCGATTAGAAGCCGATGTTTCAACCCACTTAGCAGGTCTTCATCAGGGCTAAATGAACAAGATACAAAAAATAAAATAATGATATATACAGTGAATGATATAAAACTGACAAAGTAAATAAATAAAAAGACAATGAGAAAAAATGAAAACAGTGATGAATTTGTCAAATTTTAAAAGATTAAACTGATAGAGTAATGGCAATAACTAAAAATAAATTAGTTAATAATAATACATTAAACTTATTATTAATAAAACTGACTATTAATAATAACAGATTAAACTGACAAGAGTAAAAACAATAACTAAAAAAAAATTAATAATAGTAATAAATAATTAAAACTGGGAAATTATAATTTAAAAATAAATAAACAGATTTACATTATAATTTCCCAGTTTTAGTTATTTATTACTGTTATTCATTTTATTTTTTAATTATTGTTATTAATGTAACCACGCCTCTAAAGAGTTTGAGACCTTGCAGAGAATACGTCAGGGATGCAGTTTGAGTCCCCTGCTCTTTATATTGGTTCTGGATCGGGCGCTGAGGAGGGCTAAATCCAGGTTGAGGAGCTTTCAACTTGGATATAGGAACTTGCAGACTACTTTCTATACAACGCTCGCATTTACCGATGACCGAGTCATATTTGCTGCTAATGACAGGGATCTACAGAATAATGTAAATATCATGCAAGAGCTGTCAAGCATTACGGATATCAATCCAGGGAAAACAAAATGCATGAGAGTGGGAAGACAGCCACCGAGTAATGAGAATATTGAGGTTGAATGGGCAAATCTTGGATCAAGTTCAAGATTTCAAATACTTAGTTGCCTTGCTCAATGAAAGTGGCTATATCGACGGAGAGGTGTCGCAAAGACTGGGAGCAACTAGAACAACTATCGGCAGATCCAGATAATGGAGATGAGGTACTTGAGAAAGGTTGAAGGGAAGATGAGGAGAGACAGGATCCGCAATATAACAATCAGGTCAAACCTCGAGGTACAGCCAGTGGAAACCACCCTAGAGGAGAATAAATTGTGGTAGTTTGGCCATCTCCTCAGAATGAATAAGGAAAGAACCGCTAGAATTACATATGAGACACGATTGGAGGGAACAAGACCTAGAGGAAGACCTCGGATAACCTGGGAAGAAGGTGTGCAGGAGGCATTCAGGAAGCGAGGGCTGGATTGGAGCAGGAGGAGAGAGACACAGGGTCCAGGCTATATAGAGAGCATCCTTACGCTGCACAGCGGTAAAAAAAGGATAGGATTATGAAGATGACAATTTGTGAACTTTTTTTTTTTTACTGTCTTCTGGACCATCATATTCCTTCATTATTGCTGTTTTAATTAGATATTATTTAAAGTTATTATTGCTGTCACCTTCGGGTGGTCTGGAAAAGTTGTACCAAAAGCAGTAATAATTTAAATTACGGTAAGGGCCCAATCTCAACTGAAAAAGAGCCCGTTGTGGGTTTGTACATCTCTTGAGCGAGCGGAAATTGACAGCTGTCATCTAATTTAATCAGTAATAATTGAAATTACAGTAAGGCCCTGACCTCAACTGAAAAGGATCCGTTTTGGGTTTCTACATATCTTGAGCGAGTGGAAGTCAACAGCATTAATAATATTTAATTAGAGATTGATAAATTATTTGCTACTTTTATAATTTTGTTTTTATTGAAAACTAGTTTCGAATTTTATTCATTCATCTTCAGTTCTAAAAACACAAAAAAATTCAAAAATAAGCAATTCAAAATACAGTTTGGTATTATTATATTTATTAAATTAAATGTAATATAAATTAGTATTATAAAACATTTATGAATTATGAATTTAATTAAGACAAGAAATCAAATACATGTAGGTGCTCACCAAGGTTTAAGTAGATTATATCAAACAGAAAAGTTTGTATTGGTTGTTCTCGCACTGAACTAGCAATGAAAGAAAGGTGGGGTATTTATAGGTAAACAGTTTAAGTAAGGGTTGGGATTTTTCCAGTAATTCCGGTTTCAGCGAGAACCACCAATACAAACTGTTCTGTTTGATATAATCTACTTTAACCTTGGTGAGTACCAACATGTATTTGATTTCTTGTCTTAAATAAATTCATAATTCATAAATGTTTTATAATACTACTTTATATTACATTTAATTTGATATGTATAATAATACCAAATTGTATTTTGAATTGCTTATTTGAATTTTTGTGTACTTTTAGAACTGAAGATGAATGTATAACATTCGAAACTAGTTTTAAATAAAAACAAAATTATAGAAGTGGCAAATAATTTATCAATTCCTAATTAGTTTGATCCTTCTATACCATATCATGCGGATGTCAACTAAATAATATTTAATTAAAGCAGTAAAAATTTTAATAATTCCAATGGAAATAAATTTTACAACTGAATACAGTCAAGCAGTTAGCATGAATTATTCTAGGGCAGTGATCGCTACTATGCGGCAGTGTGGGAAGTTGCACCTTAATGACTTCATTTAACAAAAAATTGTACATGATATGCATAATGGGTATCATACAGTGATTAATAACAATTAAACATATTTGTGAGAAAATTGATTAATAACTAAATACTTACGATTCCTTCCTAATGTTATGTTAACATTGCATATAAGTTTCGCTGCAAGAATAGGTGAAATACAACATAATCCAATAGGTTTTTTGGCACAATGAAAATCCTTCAGTACCTGTTCAACCTCTGGTTGTACAGTAAAGTTAATACCGTTGACGGCATAATCTGAGCTATAACAAACAAACTTATAAAATATATTTGAACGCACATATGCATTTTATTAATAAAATATCTGATGTGGACAACACATGACTTCCTTGTATGCCTATTAAACTATAAATCGGTGGCTCAAAAAGTGATCCTGAATTTGGTTACTAGTTTCCGAACATTGCAGTAAAAACGAGACTCGGCACCAAGTGATTTCTTCATGTTCTGATAGCATTAGAACTGTCTATGTCACTTGATAATCTATCGACAGTTTCGACATTTTAAGCGGAAAAATCCACTCAACTTATATCTTATTCTCCTGCTGCAAACTTGTTCATCTCACAAATGGGGAGAAAAACCAGTATTTTTACACTCAATTTTAACACTTAAAACAAGTAATACAATTTTTTTAATTGGATTGGAAACCAAATTGCGTTTGTAACCTTTATTAATGAAACATATGATTTCTGTATTTAATTTTAATATAATTTTTGATGTGTTTATTATGACCTTCAAGTAAAGTACCCTTTTTGGCTTTTAGTAAATACATTCATATCGATATAAAAGTCCTATTTACTAAATTTGAGATGTTTTACATTATATTTTAATATAATTTTTTATGAAAGTCTAATATGATCTTCAAGTAAAGTATCACTTCCGGTCTGCCAATGTTAACCAAGATTTATTATATTATTTAAATCAATATATAAGTTATAAATACTGAATTTGAGAAGTTTTGCGTAGTATTTTAATATAATTTTTTATGGAAATCAATTATGACCTTCAAGTAAAGTACCACTTCCGGTGATTAAAGGATGTTCACAACTAGATTTTACAACAATCCTAAATACAAAATTTAAACTTTCTACGGCTAACCGTTTTTGAGTTATGCGAGATACAAACGTACAGACGCCACGATGAAACTAGTCAAAATGGATTCAGTGATGGTCAAAATGGATATTTCTGTTGAAATCTGAAAACCAAAAATTATCACGATTACAATACTTCCTTTACTTCGAACAAGAAAGCAAAATCGAGCAAATAAAACTGATCATTAAACAAAATCATTATTTAGTTTTTCTTTTACAATATTTGCAATGCATCTACCAAACTAGTTGCCAATATTTTGTTTCTATGCATAACTTGATAATGAGCCTTGATTTGAAATTTGAATTATTGGTGAAGCAGATCTCTGGGCCACTTTCTTTTTAACCTGTGTTGACTAGGTAACAGGGAGGAAGAAAGTGATTAAACAAGAGGATGGAACAGTAGACTCTCATTAATCTGAACTAAGTAAAACCAAGGAGGTTCGGATTAGGAAAAAAAAAATTATTATTGAACAGAAAAAAGTAATTTCACTAACAACAAATCAATTTAAAAACAAAAATTATGTATTAAAGAGTTAATAATTTTTCAGAAAATCATTATTTTGTAAAAATTATTTTCTTGAAAAAATAGTCTGAAATTTTTCTGTACTAGAAAATTCAACGTATCTTTTTCAAAGCCTCTGACTAAAAATTCACAGATAATTATATTTTTTAATAGCAGAAGCTACTCATTACTTTAACAGCACTATTCTGCACTGAAGATTAATTCAATAAGAAGGTTAATTAATATCCGCCAATAAAGAAATTGAGAAAATAAATACTCTTACAAATTTTTTTTGCTTATTTTTTATTTTAAATAAAAGGAGTACTATTTTATAAGCCTAGTAGTAGCATAACCAGGATTTCATTTCGGTGGTGAGGGAAGGGGGGTCCATTCAAGAATCTACGTAAAAGTAACCCACCTCAACATGGGATGTAAGAAGACCCTCTCTATATATAATATTTAATATGCCTAGGTATATTATTTATAAAATAACATTTACATAGATATATACAATTTTTGTTTACAGATATGAATAGGTGTAAGTATTTTGTAATTTCGGAGAGGGTGGGAGTTTCCTGGCTCCCCTCTCTGGCTACGCTACTGTATGTAAGATGTTTATAATGCATAGTTAGGGATTGATGCGGACGTCAACTGATTATAATGCATAGGGTTTTATTTAATGTATTTATATGCTTAAAATCCAATCTTCACAAATTATTTTCTTTCTTCCTTTTTACTTCCTTGTACGAAGTAAAGGAAGTATTGATAAAGGAATACCGAAAAATTTTCGGTTTTCAGATTTCAATGGAAATATCCATTTTGATTATCCCTGAATCCATTTTGACTAGTTTCGTAGTGACACCTGTATGTATGTGCGTGCGTATCCCGCATAACTCAAAAACGGTTAGCCGTAGAAAGTTAAAATTTTGTATTTAGGAATGCTGAATAATCTAGTTGTGAACCTCCCTTTTTGGTCACTACATGATTACCGGAAGTTATACTTTTCATGAAGGTCATTAATGATTTTCATCCAAAATTATAGTAAAATATAATGCAAAACTTGTCAAATTGGGTATACAAGACAAACATATTAATATACATAATATAGTAAATTTTTATTAATATTGGCACAACGGAAAAGGTACTTTACTTGAAGGTCATAATAAACTTTCATAAAAAATTATATTAAAATATAATCTGAAACATCTCATATTTGATAAATGAGTCTTTTATATCAGTATAAATAATATGCTAGATTTTTGTTAAAATTGGTGAGCCAAAAGGGGTAGTTTACTTAAGATATCCCTTCAAGCTTACATAAAAAATTATATTAAAATTAAATACAGAGATCATATAATTCGGTAATAAAAGTTACAAACACGATTTTTTTCCCACTCTAAGTATATACTTTTATTACTTGTTTTAATGGTTAAAATTGAGTTTAAAATACTTGTTTTCCTCCCCATTTGTGAGTTGAACAAGTCTGCTGCAAGAGAATAAAATATAAGCTAAGAGGGTTCTTCTGCTTTAAATGTCGAAACCGCTAATTTCCAATACTTCATCTAGTGGCATTGACAGTTCTAATGTCATTGAACATTAAGAAATCACTTGGGCACTTGTTGTGTGTGTGTGTCAATAAATGGATGTCGCGATGCTGAGTGTTGTTTTTACTGCAATCTTCAGAAACTAGTAACCAAATTCAGGATCACTTTTTGAGCCACTGATTTATAGTTTAATAGGCACACAAGGAAGTCATGTGCTGTCCACATCAGATATTTTTTATAAATGGTTCAGATTAGAGAGAGCCCACTGTATTTGTTCTGGATATAACATTTTATATTTGGAATGTTAATGTCATTAATAGTGTAATTTGAAATTTTTTGAAGAATTTTGGATTGTATTGTTAAACTAGTTCTGCTCTGTTTGTCCAAATAGGCCTTAGTACAGAGGTATGGATTGGTCACTTAAGTCACACAAGTTAAGCGAAGTTCTGCAGTCCAATAGATGGGACAGTTGTTTGTATCGTCTTGTCTTTTTAATATAGGATGAATATTCCACATAAGTCTCTTGTTTAAGTATAGTCCAAGATATTAAACAGTTTATCAAAGGTAACGAGTTGTCAATTATAATTATGTAAATAATAATAATCACTTTTCAAATTTTTGCCTAATTAGAATATGTTTTAAGATATGCTAAAATTTTACTGATAATATAAACCATTTGCAAAAAAAAACATCTATGCCACACACCCCTTACTATTAGAATGTAATGCTTTATAATTTATTGCTCAATAGAGTTTAAATATTTGCCAACCTCAGTAACACTCACAGATTTTTAGCTGCTCCAAATCCACCCGGAAATATGACAGCATCATAACATGACTGAGTTTCTATTAACTTACAAAGATTCTGTATACTTCCTCTTGCAATTCGAGCAGATTCATTGAGAACATTCCTATTATGCGACTTGTCCTCTTCTCCCTGAATAACCATTCACTGTTATTTAGTGATATTTAATTTTTTTTTTTTTTTTAGTTTTTATTCAAATCAACTTACCTTCAAATGGTTTATTACATGTAACTGTGACATGTCTGGTGCAAAACAACAGGGCATAGCATTATTTCTAGTCAAATGGGACAAGACTGAAGCAGCTTCATGGATTTCTGTTCCATCATACACTCCACACCCAGACAATACCTAAATGACAGGATGATATTTGTTTTCCAATATGAATAATAAGTAATTCAAGTGATGCAAAAGTGAACTTACTACAGCAATTCTATTAGGCTCATTACTTTTATAACGAATACTTCTAAATAACGGACTTTGATGGGCAGAATTGAGCAGGATATTTGATATTGGCTTCCTTAGCATTTCTAAAGCAAACTTAACATCGTAAAATTAATCTTTATTTTAGCTCATAACCATTAATATAGTTTATTTTTATTCAAACCAACAAGAACCTACCTAGGTCCTAATATAATCTGGAAAATAAATCTGGCAGAAGGTTTTATTTCCAAGTGGTTACCATCTCTGAACACCTCTCGGATGCGTCTATCTTTATCAATTTCTAATGCCTGTTATCAAAAAATGTTACGGTTTATACCATAACCAATGTTTTAATAAAATAAAATTAAATAATTCATCTGTTCGTTTCATACTTTTTAACTTCGATAAGTGTTATTTTGTTATTAGCGTAGTATCGGACTGTAGGAAGTATTACCAGATTTTTGGAGAATGGTAAGGGATGTAAGATACATTATAAGTTTAGATACATCTAATTCATTGAATATCATCTTTAGTCAATCTTTGATTGATTTAACCTTTGAGTAACAGATACGATTTATTCATGGAATGGCTCAAGCAAAAATCCTGAACAAGAATTAAATAACTTCAAAATTTCATTGGAATGACCCTTCGGTCTTCAATGTCAGTCTTATTGGATTTGACGTATTTGCAAACAATTTCAATTCTATAAGTTTTTAAATTAGTTCCTTAAAAACCTTTTGACAAGTGTGTCAACTAAAATGGATATGGTTAAGTCCAATTTGGATATTTGACTATTTTGTATTCAGCACTATAAAAAAAAAAAATAAGGTGTATAATGTAAATTTTTGACCAGTATTTTGGCAATAAATGCACAAAATTTTATTGTTTATATCAAAATTGTCCCAGTAAGATATATATTAAAAAAAAAAAAAATGACGCGACGTAGGCCACTCTCAATTTCAGCTCAAATCAGCAAAACTTGAATAAATTTGTAATTTGGAATACAGTTTTACTTGAACTGTAGTTCCCAACCGTTGAACCGGGAGAGCCTCCGAGAGATCCGCGGCATGGTTCGACAGCACCCTCTTGTATCTTTTTTGCGAGCACTTAGAGTTAGAACTGTTTTATTGTTTACATTAACTGAGATTTGAGTGTTAGTTGATAAGTTTTAACAGGTAAATGCACTTTTACTCCCTGCATCCTAATCGCCAAGTCGGGGGTGAACATGGTTCAATTGCTGGCTTAGTCAGCAGACCTCTACGGGTTGAGAAACACTGTACCAGGGACTACCACAACATTCATTCTAAACTGAATAATTGCTTAGGATTGTGGAACTGAACATATCTTCTTTTTTACAATTTGTCAGCATTCCAGTAGCTCGAGAGTTCTTTGTATAAACACTAAGCAGAGAAATGTTTTCTTCCTAAAAGCTGAACGAATTGCTCTGATGATTAAAAAAAAAAGTCTCCCAAAATTTAATTTCTGCTCTAATAACATTTAGTATAAGAGCCACTCTGAATCCAACACTAAGGCCTCGTCCACAATGGTGCACCGCCCGTCGCCCCAGCACCAGTGATAATCCCTCGCACCGACCTTAGTACCCTCACCCCTAGCCCCCTGTCTGTCCACATTGGAGCACCACCATCACCTCTCTCCAAAGCTAGCAGGAATGGTATTTCTCTGCCCCTTCAGTTGAATTTCAGATACCATCTTTCAGATATCATATACCACCTTCTGACGAAGATATTGCGCTGGATTCAATCTCAGCCAATTATTATCATTTTTACCGAAAAAGAAAAAGGATCGGAAGTTCATTTTTTAAATAGGGGGCGATATCAGTTTGGTGAATTCCATCACCTGTACCAGGATTTGAGACGAGATTCTGAACGATTTTTCGGTTATATGAGGATGAAGATCTCCACGTTTGATTATATCATTAATCTAATCAAACCTCAAATTCAAAAACAGTGGAAAAATTATCACGCTCAGCCAATTTCAACAGAGAAACGACTGAAGCTCACGTTAAGATAGGTAAACATTGATATTAATGATAGTCGATATTAATGTTAATAAAAAAAGCAAAACAAAAATTCAGCACTTCTGTCTTAATGTCCACTGAAAGTTTGGACTGCACTTTCTTTTGTTTTATAATCTGTCGCAAATTAAACTTCAATTTAATAATAAACAAGATGCTAGAATTACATAATGTGAAACATTATCAATATAATTTAGATGCTCATCAATCATTGTTTTCCATTTAAATCAAACATTCAGTGTAGTTATAAATGTTCTTTTTTTTAATCTTTAGTAATTTTGTATATATATATATATATATATATATATATATATATATATATATATATATATATATATATATATATATATATATATATATATATCAAAATAACTTGAGCATCAAAATAAAATAATTGTAGCACAAAAATTAAGTATTTAAGCGAATATTATTTTCTATTTTATTAGGAAAAATGATAAAAATATTTAATATTTGTAAAGTACATCATTATATGAACAATTAAAGAAATTCAATTATGTATTGGTTTTAGTGAAAATGAGATAATATAAAAAGATTTTAATAAATCTCGACGTTCTGAGGCCGGGAGGTCCGAGGGTCGAGGGTAAAAGAATTGACGAAACAATTCCTTGGTTTGGTGCTAGGGTCGAGGGTCAGTGCGCGGGGCTAGGCTTCGTTATGACCAGTCCCATTGGAAACAATGTGTTCATTTTTTTCTTGATTCGAGGGACTAGGGGCGGTGCGCGGGTCGGTGCTCCATTGTGGACGAGGCCTTATTAGGTCTCGTCCCAAGGGCCTCGACTTAGTCTGCTCATCTTATCAACATACTCATTTATCATTATCATTAATCATCATCATATTCTAGTCCTTTTTTACCGCGATTCTATGTGAGGATATCCTATGTAGAGCTTGAGCCAAGTGTCCCTCTTCTGTCCAGTCCAGTTTCAATAATTTCAGTTAAAATGTTCAGTTTCATTATGTGTCAGTTATATTATTTCTTAATTGGCCTTGGAATAAAAACATCTGATTATTATTTTGTATGATTTACATAATTACAATGTTATCAAAACAGTGGTATGTCAAGGTCTTCGTATGCCTGTGGCGGTCCACTTCTGTTACGCCGCCATTTAAGGGGTATAGAATACTCCTCCAGTCTTAATGAAAAATAGGAATGGATTTTCTTTTCTTAAACTTCTGCTAATAGTAAATTTATGGTAAGTAATTTTTTCACATTACATTTTAACATTTTCAATAATGTAATATTTTTGTATTCTCCATTTTTACGCCCCTCTCCCATGGTGCACGGGACGGACCGCCTCCTCTCATTTTCCCCATATTAGCACGCCTCTGTATCAAAATAAGCTATGGCGGACCGCAATGATCGTGCCCCATACGGCGGGCCGTAGTCTGGTGATCTCTGACTTAAATTAATCAAAAATGAATTCAGATACATTAATTTTTCCAAAACAAGACAATGATTATTGAAGCCTTCAATGAAGGGGTGGGAAGCCAAGGCGTGCAAGTGACAATTTCATCATTTTACGAAAACGCAGTTGAATTTCGCAAGTTCAATATTTTGTTTAATACCGTGAAACGTTTTATGAATATCTCATGAATATTGAGCCTAAATATAATGATAAAAATTGTCACTTACACCCCTTGGCTTCTTAATCCCTCATATTCAATAAAATAATAATAATACGAGTTATCATACATTTTATAATTATTATAGACACGATTTGATAAGCTAAAAGCAAAAAAACAGAAGTTCCAGGTGGCGGTCAAGAAAAGGAATCTCAAAATATTAAAAAAACTATTTATTGAATTTCAATGTTCCGCCCACATTGCAGGGCTTAACTCTACATGTGGTGCACTTGGAACTGCCAAGTCCTGATGATGACCCGCAATGTGGGTCGAAACGTTGGCTTTCAATAAATATTTTTTTGCCATTTTGAGATTCATTTCCTTGAACGCCACCCAGACTATCTTGTCCTTTTTTATTTATACGGCCAACTATTAAATATTCAAAAGAACAGAAATATATATAAATAAATATAAATATTAGTGCTAAAAACTTCTAAAATGAATCATATTTATTATCATTGTAGGAGGAAGAGGACATAGAAGAAGGGAGTTATAACGGGACGATAAAGTTGCTGAAACCCTTTAAGAAAGTTAAAGAAACAAAAGTAACACTTAATAATGGAATAAAAATGCCTGTTTTAGGCTGTATGTTTCAAATTAATTAAATTTCATGATTAAGGTTTTCAAAAACTGAATATTTTTATAAACTAATATTTTTTAGTTGGGACATATAAGATTCAAGGACTTGAAGATGTATTCCAAATCGTGAAATTTGCATTATCTGCCGGCTATAAATTATTCGGTAAGATTTATTTATACATTCATAAATTTTGTTATATTAAATATATTTAAAAAGGTCTAACTGATTATATTTAAGATAAGAATGATCAACGCACTAGATTCCACGTATCTAGTTAAATCATTTATAATCAGCTTGTAATTCTAATTTATCAATAATTATGAGCTTTATGGCTCCCTTAGTTCTACAACTATCCGTTTTGAATTTTGCTTATAGATAAGAACTTATTTTCGAGTGGGTAAGCACTAATATAAAGAATTTGGTTCTTCGAAATGGAGAATATCTGACATTTGAGCTTAATGTTTACCACAACCTCTGCTTGACTAATGAAGACTTGCATCCGAGATTCTACATGGGTTATGTTAAGGTGCGTACACACCCTGGCGATCCGATCCGCATGTCATCCGAGCACGATCAGCATGTGTTTATTTTCTTTATTTTTGCTGGATTTTGAAGCAAAGCGTCATCAGAGCGCGGCATTCCACCTCCGTTTTTTTCAACGATCACTTTGATGGTTCGCTGTTCTAATTTGGACGGGAACTTGACAGGTTGGTTTCCGTGAGCATGTGATCATTGTTTATCAAGATAATTGAATTGTTGAACTAAAAGACTACATGATGGAATGAGATAGTCCGGGAGACGGTTAAAAATGAAGGATCACGAATAGTAAAAACTATTTATTAGAAGACGACGTTTCGATCCACTTTGCATGTTTTCGTTAGGGCTTGAAGGTCAAAGAGTGGTGAGGGAGTGGAACTATTTATTAGAAGACGACGTTTCGATCCACTTTGCATGTTTTCGTTAGGGCTTGAAGGTCAAAGAGTGGTGAGGGAGTGGAACTATTTTTTAGAAATCAACGTTTCGATCCACTTTGCATGTTTTCATCAGGACTTGAAGGTCAAAGAGTGATGAGGGAGTGAAACTATTTATTAGAAACCGACGTTTCGATCCACTTTGCATGTTTTCATCAGGGCTTGAAGGCCAAAGAGTGGTGAGGGAGTGGAACTATTTATTAGAAACCGACAGTTCGATCCACTTTGCATGTTTTAATCAGGGCTTGAAGGCCAAAGAGTGATGAGGGAGTGAAACTATTTATTAGAAACCGACGTTTCGATCCACTTTGCATGTTTTCATCAGGACTTGAAGGCCAAAGAGTGATGAGGGAGTGAAACTATTTATTAGAAACCGACGTTTCGATCCACTTTGCATGTTTTCATCAGGACTTGAAGGTCAAAGAGTGATGAGGGAGTGAAACTATTTATTAGAAACCGACGTTTCGATCCACTTTGCATGTTTTCATCAGGGCTTGAAGGCCAAAGAGTGGTGAGGGAGTGGAACTATTTATTAGAAACCGACAGTTCGATCCACTTTGCATGTTTTAATCAGGGCTTGAAGGCCAAAGAGTGATGAGGGAGTCAAACTATTTATTAGAAACCGACGTTTCGATCCACTTTGCATGTTTTCATCAGGGCTTGAAGGCCAAAGAGTGGTGAGGGAGTGGAACTATTTATTAGAAACCGACAGTTCGATCCACTTTGCATGTTTTAATCAGGGCTTGAAGGCCAAAGAGTGGTGAAAGAGTGGAACTATTTATTAGAAACCGACGTTTCGATTCACTCTGCATATTTTTATCAGGGCTTGAAGGCCAAAGTGTGGCGAGGGAGTGAAACTATTATTTAGAAACTGACGTTTCGATCCACTTTGCATGTTTTTATCAGGGCTTGAAGGCCAAAGAGTGGTGAGGGAGTGGAACTATTTATTAGAAACCGACGGTTCGATCCACTTTGCATATTTTCATCAGGGCTTGAAGGTCAAAGAGCGGTGAGGGAATGGAACTATTAATTAGAAACCGACGGTTCGATCCACTTTGCATGTTTTCATCAGGGCTTGAAGGTCAAAGAGTGATGAGGGAGTGGAACTATTTTATAGAAACCGACGTTTCGATCCACTTTGCATGTTTTCATCAGGGCTTGAAGGCCAAAGAGTGGTGAAGGAGTGGAACTATTTATTAGAAACTGAAGTTTCGATCCACTTTGCATGTTTTCATCAGGGCTTGAAGGCCAAAGAGTGATGAGGGAGTGGAACTATTTAATAGAAACCGATGTTTCGATCCACTCTGCATATTTTCATCAGGGCTTAAAGGCCAAAGTGTGGTGAGGGAGTGAAACTATTATTTAGAAACCGACGTTTCGATCCACTTTGCATGTTTTCATCAGGGCTTGAAGGCCAAACAGTGGTGAGGCAGGTGAAGTATTTATTAGAAACCGACGGTTCGATCCACTTTGCATATTTTCATCAGTGCTTGAAGGCCAAAGAGTGATGAGGGAGTGGAACTATTTATTAGAAACCGATGTTTCGATCAACTCTGAATATTTTCATCAGGGCTTAAAGGCCAAAGTGTGATGAGGGAGTGAAACTATTATTTAGAAACCGACGTTTCGATCCACTTTGCATGTTTTCATCAGGGCTTGAAGGCCAAAGAGTGGTGAGGGAGTGGAACTATTTATTAGAAACCGACGTCTCGATCCACTTTGCATGTTTTCATCAGGGCTTGAAGGTCAAAGAGTGATGAGGGAGTGAAACTATTTAATAGAAACCGACCTTTCGATCCACTTTGCATGTTTTCATCAGAGCTTGAAGACCAAAGAGTGGTGAAGGAATGGAACTATTTATTAGAAACCGACGTCTCGATCCACTTTGCATGTTTTCATCAGAGCTTGAAGGCCAAAGAGTGGTGAAGGAATGGAACTATTTATTAGAAACCGACGTCTCGATCCACTTTGCATGTTTTCATCAGTGCTTGAAGGCCAAAGAGTGGTGAGGGAGTGGAACTATTTATTAGAAACCGACGTTTCCATTCACTTTGCATGTTTTCATCAGGGCTTGAAGGTCAAAGAGTGGTGAGGGAGTGGCACTATTTATTAATAACCGACGGTTCGATCCACTTTGCAAGTTTTCATCAGGGCTTGAAGGCTAAAGAGTGGTGAGGGAGTGGAACTATTATTTAGAAACCGACGTTTCGATCCACTTTGCATGTTTTCATCAGGGCTTGAAGGCCAAAGAGTGGTGAGGGAGTGGAACTATTTATTAGAAACCGATGTTTCGATCCACTCTGCATATTTTCATCCGGGCTTGAAGGCCAAAGAGTGGTGAAGGAATGGAACTATTTAATAGAAACCGACCTTTCGATCCACTTTGCATGTTTTCATCAGAGCTTGAAGGCCAAAGAGTGGTGAAGGAAAGGAACTATTTATTAGAAACCGACGTCTCGATCCACTTTGCATGTTTTCATCAGGGCTTGAAGGTCTAAGAGTGATGAGGGAGTGGAACTATTTATTAGAAATCGACGTTTCGATCCACTTTGCATGTTTTCATCAGGGCTTGAAGGCCAAAGAGTGGTGAGGGAGTGGAACTATTTATTAGAAACCGACGTCTCGATCCACTTTGCATGTTTTCATCAGGGCTTGAAGGTCAAAGAGTGATGAGGGAGTGAAACTATTTAATAGAAACCGACCTTTCGATCCACTTTGCATGTTTTCATCAGAGCTTGAAGGCCAAAGAGTGGTGAAGGAATGGAACTATTTATTAGAAACCGACGTCTCGATCCACTTTGCATGTTTTCATCAGGGCTTGAAGGTCTAAGAGTGATGAGGGAGTGGAACTATTTATTAGAAATCGACGTTTCGATCCACTTTGCATGTTTTCATCAGGGCTTGAAGGTCAAAGAGTGGTGAGGGAGTGGAACTATTTATTAGAAACCGACGTTTCGATCCACTGTGCATGTTTTCATCAGTGCTTGATGGCCAAAGAGTGGTGAGGGAGTGGAACTATTTATTAGAAACCGACGGTTCGATCCACTTTGCATGTTTTCATCAGTGCTTGAAGGCCAAAGAGTGGTGAGGGAGTGGAACTATTTATTAGAAACCGACGTTTCCATTCACTTTGCATGTTTTCATCAGGGCTTGAAGGTCAAAGAGTGGTGAGGGAGTGGCACTATTTATTAAAAACCGACGGTTCGATCCACTTTGCAAGTTTTCATCAGGGCTTGAAGGCTAAAGAGTGGTGAGGGAGTGGAACTATTATTTAGAAACCGACGTTTCGATCCACTTTGCATGTTTTCATCAGGGCTTGAAGGCCAAAGAGTGGTGAGGGAGTGGAACTATTTATTAGAAACCGATGTTTCGATCCACTCTGCATATTTTCATCCGGGCTTGAAGGCCAAAGAGTGGTGAAGGAATGGAACTATTTATTAGAAACCGACGTCTCGATCCACTTTGCATGTTTTCATCAGGGCTTGAAGGTCTAAGAGTGGTGAGGGAGTGGATCTATTTATTAGAAATCGACGTTTTGATCCACTTTGCATGTTTTCATCAGGGCTTGAAGGTCAAAGAGTGGTGAGGGAGTGGAACTATTTATTAGAAACCGACGTTTCGATCCACTTTGCATGTTTTCATCAGTGCATGATGGCCAACGAGTGGTGAGGGAGTGGAACTATTTATTAGAAACCGATGTTTCAATCCACTCTGCATATTTTCATCAGGGCTTAAAGGCCAAAGTGTGGTGAGGGAGTGAAACTATTATTTAGAAACCGACGTTTCGATCCACTTTGCATGTTTTCATCAGGGCTTGAAGGCCAAACAGTGGTGAGGCAGGTGAAGTATTTATTAGAAACCGACGGTTCGATCCACTTTGCATATTTTCATCAGTGCTTGAAGGCAAAGAGTGATGAGGGAGTGGAACTATTTAATAGAAACCGATGTTTCGATCCACTCTGCATATTTTCATCAGGGCTTAAAGGCCAAAGTGTGGTGAGGGAGTGGAACTATTTATTAGAAATCGACGTTTTGATCCACTTTGCATGTTTTCATCAGGGCTTGAAGGTCAAAGAGTGGTGAGGGAGTGGAACTATTTATTAGAAACCGACGTTTCGATCCACTTTGCATGTTTTCATCTTTGCTTGATGGCCAAAGAGTGGTGAGGAAGTGGAACTATTTATTAGAAACCGACGGTTCGATCCACTTTGCATGTTTTCATCAGTGCTTGAAGGCCAAAGAGTGGTGAGGGAGTGGAACTATTTATTAGAAACCGACGTCTCGATTCACTCTGCATATTTTTATCAGGGCTTGAAGGCCAAAGTGTGGCGAGGGAGTGAAACTATTATTTAGAAACTGACGTTTCGATCCACTTTGCATGTTTTTATCAGGGCTTGAAGGCCAAAGAGTGGTGAGGGAGTGGAACTATTTATTAGAAACCGACGGTTCGATCCACTTTGCATATTTTCATCAGGGCTTGAAGGTCAAAGAGCGGTGAGGGAATGGAACTATTAATTAGAAACCGACGGTTCGATCCACTTTGCATGTTTTCATCAGGGCTTGAAGGTCAAAGAGTGATGAGGGAGTGGAACTATTTTATAGAAACCGACGTTTCGATCCACTTTGCATGTTTTCATCAGGGCTTGAAGGCCAAAGAGTGGTGAAGGAGTGGAACTATTTATTAGAAACTGAAGTTTCGATCCACTTTGCATGTTTTCATCAGGGCTTGAAGGCCAAAGAGTGATGAGGGAGTGGAACTATTTAATAGAAACCGATGTTTCGATCCACTCTGCATATTTTCATCAGGGCTTAAAGGCCAAAGTGTGGTGAGGGAGTGAAACTATTATTTAGAAACCGACGTTTCGATCCACTTTGCATGTTTTCATCAGGGCTTGAAGGCCAAACAGTGGTGAGGCAGGTGAAGTATTTATTAGAAACCGACGGTTCGATCCACTTTGCATATTTTCATCAGTGCTTGAAGGCCAAAGAGTGATGAGGGAGTGGAACTATTTATTAGAAACCGATGTTTCGATCAACTCTGAATATTTTTATCAGGGCTTAAAGGCCAAAGTGTGATGAGGGAGTGAAACTATTATTTAGAAACCGACGTTTCGATCCACTTTGCATGTTTTCATCAGGGCTTGAAGGCCAAACAGTGGTGAGGGAGGTGAAGTATTTATTAGAAACCGACGGTTCGATCCACTTTGCATTTTTTCATCAGGGCTTGAAGGCCAAAGAGTGCTGAGGGAGTGGAACTATTTGTTAGAAACCGACGGTTCGATCCACTTTGCATGTTTTCATCTGGGCTTGAAGGCCAAAGAGTGGTGAAGGAATGGAACTATTTATTAGAAACCGACGTCTCGATCCACTTTGCATGTTTTCATCAGGGCTTGAAGGTCTAAGAGTGGTGAGGGAGTGGAACTATTTATTGGAAATCGACGTTTTGATCCACTTTGCATGTTTTCATCAGGGCTTGAAGGTCAAAGAGTGGTGAGGGAGTGGAACTATTTATTAGAAACGGACGTTTCGATCCACTTTGCATGTTTTCATCTGTGCTTGGTGGCCAAAGAGTGGTGAGGAACTGGAACTATTTATTAGAAACCGAGGGTTCGATCCACTTTGCATGTTTTCATCAGTGCTTGAAGGCCAAAGAGTGGTGAGGGAGTGGAACTATTTATTAGAAACCGACGTCTCGATCCACTTTGCATGTTTTCATCAGGGCTTGAAGGTCAAAGAGTGATGAGGGAGTGAAACTATTTAATAGAAACCGACCTTTCGATCCACTTTGCATGTTTTCATCAGAGCTTGAAGGCCAAAGAGTGGTGAAGGAATGGAACTATTTATTAGAAACCGACGTCTCGATCCACTTTGCATGTTTTCATCAGTGCTTGAAGGCCAAAGAGTGGTGAGGGAGTGGAACTATTTATTAGAAACCGACGTTTCCATTCACTTTGCATGTTTTCATCAGGGCTTGAAGGTCAAAGAGTGGTGAGGGAGTGGCACTATTTATTAAAAACCGACGGTTCGATCCACTTTGCAAGTTTTCATCAGGGCTTGAAGGCTAAAGAGTGGTGAGGGAGTGGAACTATTATTTAGAAACCGACGTTTCGATCCACTTTGCATGTTTTCATCAGGGCTTGAAGGCCAAAGAGTGGTGAGGGAGTGGAACTATTTATTAGAAACCGATGTTTCGATCCACTCTGCATATTTTCATCCGGGCTTGAAGGCCAAAGAGTGGTGAAGGAATGGAACTATTTATTAGAAACCGACGTCTCGATCCACTTTGCATGTTTTCATCAGGGCTTGAAGGTCTAAGAGTGGTGAGGGAGTGGATCTATTTATTAGAAATCGACGTTTTGATCCACTTTGCATGTTTTCATCAGGGCTTGAAGGTCAAAGAGTGGTGAGGGAGTGGAACTATTTATTAGAAACCGACGTTTCGATCCACTTTGCATGTTTTCATCAGTGCATGATGGCCAACGAGTGGTGAGGGAGTGGAACTATTTATTAGAAACCGATGTTTCAATCCACTCTGCATATTTTCATCAGGGCTTAAAGGCCAAAGTGTGGTGAGGGAGTGAAACTATTATTTAGAAACCGACGTTTCGATCCACTTTGCATGTTTTCATCAGGGCTTGAAGGCCAAACAGTGGTGAGGCAGGTGAAGTATTTATTAGAAACCGACGGTTCGATCCACTTTGCATATTTTCATCAGTGCTTGAAGGCAAAGAGTGATGAGGGAGTGGAACTATTTAATAGAAACCGATGTTTCGATCCACTCTGCATATTTTCATCAGGGCTTAAAGGCCAAAGTGTGGTGAGGGAGTGAAACTATTATTTAGAAACCGACGTTTCGATCCACTTTGCATGTTTTCATCAGGGCTTGAAGGCCAAACAGTGGTGAGGGAGGTGAAGTATTTATTAGAAACCGACGGTTCGATCCACTTTGCATATTTTCATCAGTGCTTGAAGGTCAAAGAGTGGTGAGGGAGTGGCACTATTTATTAGAAACCGACGGTTCGATCAACTTTGCATTTTTTCATCAGGGCTTGAAGGCCAAAGAGTGGTGAGGGAGTGGAACTATTTGTTAGAAACCGACGGTTCGATCCACTTTGCATGTTTTCATCAGGGCTTGAAGGCCAAAGAGTGGTGAGGGAATGGAACTATTTATTAGAAACCGACGTCTCGATCCACTTTGCATGTTTTCATCAGGGCTTGAAGGTCTAAGAGTGGTGAGGGAGTGGAACTATTTATTAGAAATCGACGTTTTGATCCACTTTGCATGTTTTCATCAGGGCTTGAAGGTCAAAGAGTGGTGAGGGAGTGGAACTATTTATTAGAAACCGACGTTTCGATCCACTTTGCATGTTTTCATCTTTGCTTGATGGCCAAAGAGTGGTGAGGAAGTGGAACTATTTATTAGAAACCGACGGTTCGATCCACTTTGCATGTTTTCATCAGTGCTTAAAGGCCAAAGAGTAGTGAGGGAGTGGAACTATTTATTAGAAACCGACGTCTCGATCCACTTTGCATGTTTTCATCAGGGCTTGAAGGTCAAAGAGTGATGAGGGAGTGAAACTATTTAATAGAAACCGACCTTTCGATCCACTTTGCATGTTTTCATCAGAGCTTGAAGGCCAAAGAGTGGTGAAGGAAAGGAACTATTTATTAGAAACCGACGTCTCGATCCACTTTGCATGTTTTCATCAGGGCTTGAAGGTCTAAGAGTGATGAGGGAGTGGAACTATTTATTAGAAATCGACGTTTCGATCCACTTTGCATGTTTTCATCAGGGCTTGAAGGCCAAAGAGTGGTGAGGGAGTGGAACTATTTATTAGAAACCGACGTCTCGATCCACTTTGCATGTTTTCATCAGGGCTTGAAGGTCAAAGAGTGATGAGGGAGTGAAACTATTTAATAGAAACCGACCTTTCGATCCACTTTGCATGTTTTCATCAGAGCTTGAAGGCCAAAGAGTGGTGAAGGAATGGAACTATTTATTAGAAACCGACGTCTCGATCCACTTTGCATGTTTTCATCAGGGCTTGAAGGTCTAAGAGTGATGAGGGAGTGGAACTATTTATTAGAAATCGACGTTTCGATCCACTTTGCATGTTTTCATCAGGGCTTGAAGGTCAAAGAGTGGTGAGGGAGTGGAACTATTTATTAGAAACCGGCGTTTCGATCCACTGTGCATGTTTTCATCAGTGCTTGATGGCCAAAGAGTGGTGAGGGAGTGGAACTATTTATTAGAAACCGACGGTTCGATCCACTTTGCATGTTTTCATCAGTGCTTGAAGGCCAAAGAGTGGTGAGGGAGTGGAACTATTTATTAGAAACCGACGTTTCCATTCACTTTGCATGTTTTCATCAGGGCTTGAAGGTCAAAGAGTGGTGAGGGAGTGGCACTATTTATTAAAAACCGACGGTTCGATCCACTTTGCAAGTTTTCATCAGGGCTTGAAGGCTAAAGAGTGGTGAGGGAGTGGAACTATTATTTAGAAACCGACGTTTCGATCCACTTTGCATGTTTTCATCAGGGCTTGAAGGCCAAAGAGTGGTGAGGGAGTGGAACTATTTATTAGAAACCGATGTTCCGATCCACTCTGCATATTTTCATCCGGGCTTGAAGGCCAAAGAGTGGTGAAGGAATGGAACTATTTATTAGAAACCGACGTCTCGATCCACTTTGCATGTTTTCGTTAGGGCTTGAAGGTCTAAGAGTGGTGAGGGAGTGGATCTATTTATTAGAAATCGACGTTTTGATCCACTTTGCATGTTTTCATCAGGGCTTGAAGGTCAAAGAGTGGTGAGGGAGTGGAACTATTTATTAGAAACCGACGTTTCGATCCACTTTGCATGTTTTCATCAGTGCATGATGGCCAACGAGTGGTGAGGGAGTGGAACTATTTATTAGAAACCGATGTTTCAATCCACTCTGCATATTTTCATCAGGGCTTAAAGGCCAAAGTGTGGTGAGGGAGTGAAACTATTATTTAGAAACCGACGTTTCGATCCACTTTGCATGTTTTCATCAGGGCTTGAAGGCCAAACAGTGGTGAGGCAGGTGAAGTATTTATTAGAAACCGACGGTTCGATCCACTTTGCATATTTTCATCAGTGCTTGAAGGCAAAGAGTGATGAGGGAGTGGAACTATTTAATAGAAACCGATGTTTCGATCCACTCTGCATATTTTCATCAGGGCTTAAAGGCCAAAGTGTGGTGAGGGAGTGAAACTATTATTTAGAAACCGACGTTTCGATCCACATTGCATGTTTTCATCAGGGCTTGAAGGCCAAACAGTGGTGAGGGAGGTGAAGTATTTATTAGAAACCGACGGTTCGATCCACTTTGCATATTTTCATCAGTGCTTGAAGGTCAAAGAGTGGTGAGGGAGTGGCACTATTTATTAGAAACCGACGGTTCGATCAACTTTGCATTTTTTCATCAGGGCTTGAAGGCCAAAGAGTGCTGAGGGAGTGGAACTATTTGTTAGAAACCGACGGTTCGATCCACTTTGCATGTTTTCATCAGGGCTTGAAGGCCAAAGAGTGGTGAGGGAATGGAACTATTATTAGAAACCGACGTCTCGATCCACTTTGCATGTTTTCATCAGGGCTTGAAGGTCTAAGAGTGGTGAGGGAGTGGAACTATTTATTAGAAATCGACGTTTTGATCCACTTTGCATGTTTTCATCAGGGCTTGAAGGTCAAAGAGTGGTGAGGGAGTGGAACTATTTATTAGAAACCGACGTTTCGATCCACTTTGCATGTTTTCATCTTTGCTTGATGGCCAAAGAGTGGTGAGGAAGTGGAACTATTTATTAGAAACCGACGGTTCGATCCACTTTGCATGTTTTCATCAGTGCTTGAAGGCCAAAGAGTGGTGAGGGAGTGGAACTATTTATTAGAAACCGACGTCTCGATCCTCTTTGCATGTTTTCATCAGGGCTTGAAGGTCAAAGAGTGATGAGGGAGTGAAACTATTTAATAGAAACCGACCTTTCGATCCACTTTGCATGTTTTCATCAGAGCTTGAAGGCCAAAGAGTGGTGAAGGAAAGGAACTATTTATTAGAAACCGACGTCTCGATCCACTTTGCATGTTTTCATCAGGGCTTGAAGGTCTAAGAGTGATGAGGGAGTGGAACTATTTATTAGAAATCGACGTTTCGATCCACTTTGCATGTTTTCATCAGGGCTTGAAGGTCAAAGAGTGGTGAGGGAGTGGAACTATTTATTAGAAACCGACGTTTCGATCCACTGTGCATGTTTTCATCAGTGCTTGATGGCCAAAGAGTGGTGAGGGAGTGGAACTATTTATTAGAAACCGACGGTTCGATCCACTTTGCATGTTTTCATCAGGGCTTGAAGGTCAAAGAGTGGTGAGCGAGTGGCACTATTTATTAGAAACCGACGGTTCGATCCACTTTGCAAGTTTTCATCAGGGCTTGAAGGCTAAAGAGTGGTGAGGGAGTGGAACTATTTGTTAGAAACCGACGGTTCGATCCACTCTGCATATTTTCATCAGGGCTTGAAGGTCAAAGAGTGGTGAGGGAGTTGTACTATTATTTAGAAACCGACGTTTCGATCCACTCTGCATATTTTCATCAGGGCTTGAAGGTCAAAGAGTGGTGAGGGAGTTGTACTATTATTTAGAAACCGACGTTTCGATCCACTTTGCATGTTTTCATCAGGGCTTGAAGGCCAAAGAGTGGTGAGGGAGTGGAACTATTTATTAGAAACCGATGTTTCGATCCACTCTGCATATTTTCATCAGGGCTTGAAGGCCAAAGAGTGGTGAAGGAATGGAACTATTTATTAGAAACCGATGTTTCGATCCACTCTGCATATTTTCATCAGGGCTTGAAGGCCAAAGAGTGGTGAAGGAATGGAACTATTTATTAGAAACCGACGTCTCGATCCACTTTGCATGTTTTCATCAGGGCTTGAAGGTCTAAGAGTGGTGAGGGAGTGGATCTATTTATTAGAAATCGACGTTTTGATCCACTTTGCATGTTTTCATCAGGGCTTGAAGGTCAAAGAGTGGTGAGGGAGTGGAACTATTTATTAGAAACCGACGTTTCGATCCACTTTGCATGTTTTCATCAGTGCATGATGGCCAACGAGTGGTGAGGGAGTGGAACTATTTATTAGAAACCGACGGTTCGATCCACTTTGCATGTTTTCATCAGTGCTTGAAGGCCAAAGAGTGGTGATGGAGTGGAACTATTTATTAGAAACCGACGTTTCCATCCACTTTGCATGTTTTCATCAGGGCTTGAAGGCCCAAGAGTGGTGAGGGAATGGAACTATTTATTAGAAACCGACGGTTCGATCCACTTTGCATATTTTCATCAGGGTTTGAAGGTCAAAGAGTGATGAGGGAGTGGAACTATTTAATAGAAACCGACGTTTCGATCCACTTTGCATGTTTTCATCAGGGCTTGAAGGCCAAACAGTGGTGAGGGAGGTGAAGTATTTATTAGAAACCGACGGTTCGATCCACTTTGCATGTTTTCATCAGGGCTTGAAGGTCAAAGAGTGATGAGGGAGTGGAACTATTTAATAGAAACCGATGTTTCGATCCACTCTGCATATTTTCATCAGGGCTTAAAGGCCAAAGTGTGGTGAGGGAGTGAAGCTATTATTTAGAAACCGACGTTTCGATCCACTTTGCATGTTTTCATCAGGGCTTGAAGGTCACAGAGTGGTGAGGGAATGGAACTATTTATTAGAAACCGACGGTTCGATCCACTTTGCACGTCTTCATCAGGGCTTGAAGGCCAATGAGTGGTGAGGGAGTGGAACTATTTATTTGAAATCGACGTTTTGATCCACTTTGCATGTTTTCATCAGGGCTTGAAGGTCACAGAGTGGTGAGGGAGTGGAACTGTTTATTAGAAAGCGACGTTTCGATCCACTTTGCATGTTTTCATCTGTGCTTGATGGCCAAAGAGTGGTGAGGAAGTGGAACTATTTATTAGAAACCGACGGTTCGATCCACTTTGCATGTTTTCATCAGTGCTTGAAGGCCAAAGAGTGGTGAGGGAGTGGAACTATTTATTAGAAACCGACGTCTCGATCCACTTTGCATGTTTTCATCAGGGCTTGAAGGTCAAAGAGTGGTGAGGGAGTGAAACTATTTAATAGAAACCGACCTTTCGATCCACTTTGCATGTTTTCATCAGAGCTTGAAGGCCAAAGAGTGGTGAAGGAATGGAACTATTTATTAGAAACCGACGTCTCGATCCACTTTGCATGTTTTCATCAGGGCTTGAAGGTCAAAGAGTGATGAGGGAGTGGAACTATTTATTAGAAATCGACGTTTCGATCCACTTTGCATGTTTTCATCAGGGCTTGAAGGTCAAAGAGTGGTGAGGGAGTGGAACTATTTATTAGAAACCGACGTTTCGATCCACTGTGCATGTTTTCATCAGTGCTTGATGGCCAAAGAGTGGTGAGGGAGTGGAACTATTTATTAGAAACCGATGTTTCGATCCACTCTGCATATTTTCATCAGGGCTTAAAGGCCAAAGTGTGGTGAGGGAGTGAAACTATTATTTAGAAACCGACGTTTCGATCCACTTTGCATGTTTTCATCAGGGCTTGAAGGCCAAACAGTGGTGAGGCAGGTGAAGTATTTATTAGAAACCGACGGTTCGATCCACTTTGCATATTTTCATCAGTGCTTGAAGGTCAAAGAGTGGTGAGGGAGTGGCACTATTTATTAGAAACCGACGGTTCGATCCACTTTGCATTTTTTCATCAGGGCTTGAAGGCCAAAGAGTGCTGAGGGAGTGGAGCTATTTGTTAGAAACCGACGGTTCGATCCACTTTGCATGTTTTCATCAGGGCTTGAAGGCCAAAGAGTGGTGAGGGAATGGAACTATTTATTAGAAACCGACGTCTCGATCCACTTTGCATGTTTTCATCAGGGCTTGAAGGTCTAAGAGTGGTGAGGGAGTGGAACTATTTATTAGAAATCGACGTTTTGATCCACTTTGCATGTTTTCATCAGGGCTTGAAGGTCAAAGAGTGGTGAGGGAGTGGAACTATTTATTAGAAACCGACGTTTCGATCCACTTTGCATGTTTTCATCTTTGCTTGATGGCCAAAGAGTGGTGAGGAAGTGGAACTATTTATTAGAAACCGACGGTTCGATCCACTTTGCATGTTTTCATCAGTGCTTGAAGGCCAAAGAGTGGTGAGGGAGTGGAACTATTTATTAGAAACCGCCGTCTCGATCCACTTTGCATGTTTTCATCAGGGCTTGAAGGTCAAAGAGTGATGAGGGAGTGAAACTATTTAATAGAAACCGACCTTTCGATCCACTTTGCATGTTTTCATCAGAGCTTGAAGGCCAAAGAGTGGTGAAGGAAAGGAACTATTTATTAGAAACCGACGTCTCGATCCACTTTGCATGTTTTCATCAGGGCTTGAAGGTCTAAGAGTGATGAGGGAGTGGAACTATTTATTAGAAATCGACGTTTCGATCCACTTTGCATGTTTTCATCAGGGCTTGAAGGTCAAAGAGTGGTGAGGGAGTGGAACTATTTATTAGAAACCGACGTTTCGATCCACTGTGTATGTTTTCATCAGTGCTTGATGGCCAAAGAGTGGTGAGGGAGTGGAACTATTTATTAGAAACCGACGGTTCGATCCACTTTGCATGTTTTCATCAGGGCTTGAAGGTCAAAGAGTGGTGAGCGAGTGGCACTATTTATTAGAAACCGACGGTTCGATCCACTTTGCAAGTTTTCATCATGGCTTGAAGGCTAAAGAGTGGTGAGGGAGTGGAACTATTTGTTAGAAACCGACGGTTCGATCCACCCTGCATATTTTCATCAGGGCTTGAAGGTCAAAGAGTGGTGAGGGAGTTGTACTATTATTTAGAAACCGACGTTTCGATCCACTCTGCATATTTTCATCAGGGCTTGAAGGTCAAAGAGTGGTGAGGGAGTTGTACTATTATTTAGAAACCGACGTTTCGATCCACTTTGCATGTTTTCATCAGGGCTTGAAGGCCAAAGAGTGGTGAGGGAGTGGAACTATTTATTAGAAACCGATGTTTCGATCCACTCTGCATATTTTCATCAGGGCTTGAAGGCCAAAGAGTGGTGAAGGAGTGGAACTATTTATTAGAAATCGACGTTTTGATCCACTTTGCATGTTTTCATCAGGGCTTGAAGGTCAAAGAGTGGTGAGGGAGTGGAACTATTTATTAGAAACCGACGTTTCGATCCACTTTGCATGTTTTCATCTTTGCTTGATGGCCAAAGAGTGGTGAGGAAGTGGAACTATTTATTAGAAACCGACGGTTCGATCCACTTTGCATGTTTTCATCAGTGCTTGAAGGCCAAAGAGTGGTGAGGGAGTGGAACTATTTATTAGAAACCGCCGTCTCGATCCACTTTGCATGTTTTCATCAGGGCTTGAAGGTCAAAGAGTGATGAGGGAGTGAAACTATTTAATAGAAACCGACCTTTCGATCCACTTTGCATGTTTTCATCAGAGCTTGAAGGCCAAAGAGTGGTGAAGGAAAGGAACTATTTATTAGAAACCGACGTCTCGATCCACTTTGCATGTTTTCATCAGGGCTTGAAGGTCTAAGAGTGATGAGGGAGTGGAACTATTTATTAGAAATCGACGTTTCGATCCACTTTGCATGTTTTCATCAGGGCTTGAAGGTCAAAGAGTGGTGAGGGAGTGGAACTATTTATTAGAAACCGACGTTTCGATCCACTGTGCATGTTTTCATCAGTGCTTGATGGCCAAAGAGTGGTGAGGGAGTGGAACTATTTATTAGAAACCGACGGTTCGATCCACTTTGCATGTTTTCATCAGGGCTTGAAGGTCAAAGAGTGGTGAGCGAGTGGCACTATTTATTAGAAACCGACGGTTCGATCCACTTTGCAAGTTTTCATCAGGGCTTGAAGGCTAAAGAGTGGTGAGGGAGTGGAACTATTTGTTAGAAACCGACGGTTCGATCCACTCTGCATATTTTCATCAGGGCTTGAAGGTCAAAGAGTGGTGAGGGAGTTGTACTATTATTTAGAAACCGACGTTTCGATCCACTCTGCATATTTTCATCAGGGCTTGAAGGTCAAAGAGTGGTGAGGGAGTTGTACTATTATTTAGAAACCGACGTTTCGATCCACTTTGCATGTTTTCATCAGGGCTTGAAGGCCAAAGAGTGGTGAGGGAGTGGAACTATTTATTAGAAACCGATGTTTCGATCCACTCTGCATATTTTCATCAGGGCTTGAAGGCCAAAGAGTGGTGAAGGAATGGAACTATTTATTAGAAACCGATGCTTCGATCCACTCTGCATATTTTCATCAGGGCTTGAAGGCCAAAGAGTGGTGAAGGAATGGAACTATTTATTAGAAACCGACGTCTCGATCCACTTTGCATGTTTTCATCAGGGCTTGAAGGTCTAAGAGTGGTGAGGGAGTGGATCTATTTATTAGAAATAGACGTTTTGATCCACTTTGCATGTTTTCATCAGGGCTTGAAGGTCAAAGAGTGGTGAGGGAGTGGAACTATTTATTAAAAACCGACGTTTCGATCCACTTTGCATGTTTTCATCAGTGCATGATGGCCAACGAGTGGTGAGGGAGTGGAACTATTTATTAGAAACCGACGGTTCGATCCACTTTGCATGTTTTCATCAGTGCTTGAAGGCCAAAGAGTGGTGATGGAGTGGAACTATTTATTAGAAACCGACGTTTCCATCCACTTTGCATGTTTTCATCAGGGCTTGAAGGCCCAAGAGTGGTGAGGGAATGGAACTATTTATTAGAAACCGACGGTTCGATCCACTTTGCATATTTTTATCAGGGTTTGAAGGTCAAAGAGTGATGAGGGAGTGGAACTATTTAATAGAAACCGACGTTTCGATCCACTTTGCATGTTTTCATCAGGGCTTGAAGGCCAAAGAGTGGTGAAGGAGTGGAAATATTTATTAGAAACTGACGTTTCGATCCACTTTGCATGTTTTCATCAGGGCTTGAAGGTCAAAGAGTGATGAGGGAGTGGAACTATTTAATAGAAACCGATGTTTCGATCCACTCTGCATATTTTCATCAGGGCTTAAAGGCCAAAGTGTGGTGAGGGAGTGAAGCTATTATTTAGAAACCGACGTTTCGATCCACTTTGCATGTTTTCATCAGGGCTTGAAGGTCACAGAGTGGTGAGGGAATGGAACTATTTATTAGAAACCGACGGTTCGATCCACTTTGCATGTCTTCATCAGGGCTTGAAGGCCAATGAGTGGTGAGGGAGTGGAACTATTTATTAGAAATCGACGTTTTGATCCACTTTGCATGTTTTCATCAGGGCTTGAAGGTCACAGAGTGGTGAGGGAGTGGAACTGTTTATTAGAAACCGACGTTTCGACTCACGTCTCATGTCTTGTCTCATGTCTTAATAAAAAAGTAATTATCGTATTTAGAGATTTTTAAAAAATGTTTTTATTCATGAAGGCCAATAAATACGAATAAAATCAACTACTTTTAATTATTAATGTAATGACTTATTAGTGTGTTTTTCTTCACCCCTGATCAGCTTATCTTAAAAATATAATCATATCAAGATATTTATTGAAATGTTGTGTGTGAAATTTCAATAAATATCTTGATATGATTATATTTTTAAGATAAGTTGATCAGTGGTGAAGAAAAACACACTAATAAGTCATTCCATTAATAATTAAAATTAGTTGATTTTATTCGTATTTATTTCATGAATAAAAACATTTTTTAAAAATCTCTAAATACGATAATTACTTTTTTATTTTTATTTATCGAACGTCCACTCTTGGAATATTTGCCCTTTGATGCCGCGCAGACCATTTTTCGTCTTCTATTCGCGCCCCCTCCCCCCCATAAAAAAATTAATAGTTGATAAAAAAAAATTTATATTCACGCTCATCATTGCTTAACATTTGGATCGATTCTTACTGAAAATTTATAGGTAGGTAGACACTGTGGCAGAACTGTATTTTTTGCGGTGAGTGCGAAAAGCGGAAAAGTGCTCCCCCTTTATATTTATAGTCGGTATCTCGGTAAAACAATGTGACCAACATAAAAACCACAGATTAAAGAGTATAACATGGGATTATATTAGGCTGATCCAAAATCTAAATAGTTCTGGATTATTTTAGGAACTTTTTTCTAAGTATATTCAACAGATTAAATAGTATAATATAAGGCAGATGATTTGCTCTCACCAATAAAATGGGACAGAATGATTAGCCCGATCCATAAAAAAGCGACACTGAAAACAAAAACTCTCGAATAATTTGGAAACAGTTGTATTAGAGGAGAACCGATGGAGGAAAGTAGTAGTGATGATGAAAGATACACGCTGGTGTTGCGTAAGTGGTGTTGTTTCTTCAGTTTATTCGGTTTTAGTATGTCCTGAACCAAATGATGAAGGAAACGACATTGTGTGATTCCCTTTACCGCCGCATTACTTCTTTATTGATCCTTTGAGTTACATTAATCTTTCATTCTTTATTTTCAACTATAGATTTTCTTTCAGCTAATTTGATAAAAACGGATTTTTTTAGTCTTCCCTTTGATATTTCCAGATCTTTTTTGGCGCCCTCTGAGCATGGTGTCTGGATGCTCGGAACTACTACGTCTATTGAAGTTACGCTAGGGAGTAGACAGATATCGATGAATAAAGTATCGGCATTAGAAATATACGACTTCTTTCAAAAAGCATCAACATCCATTAAGAATCCCTTCACATCAATCAAAGAACTGATAAACAAAGCCTATCCCTAACTTATTTCCAAATTTTCACTTTATTAAAACAACAATATCTTATTATGTTCCGTTCCCATATACCACCATCCGTTCTTATATCCATTATCAATACTAATATCTGGTTAACTTTTAGTTTCTTTTATTATATTTGTATTTCTTATTCATTTTAAAATTCTTCTCCAATATACTTTATAAGCACCTACTAGCGTATGTTGAAAAGATACTGAGGATATATCAATATTTCAATATCAATAGAGTACCAAATACCCCACATACCACTTATTTGTGAATATATCAAGTCTACCTACAATAGTATTCACCATGAACCTTTATACCAAAAATGAACCTTTATGAAAAACTTGAATATCCCAGTAAAACCTATACGCCTGGTAAAACTGATTACTGATAAGATTGGAAATTTGGTGTGTATTCAAGGTGATCTCTTTGTTTAATTTATGCTGGAAAAGCAGTGAGAGAATCTGGGATCGAGATTTGAGGAACCATTTTCAATCGGACAATGCAAATTCTTAGCTACGCAGATGATTTAGATATAATTGGAAGATCGAGAACTGCTGTAGATGAGGCCTTCCTTGCTCTTGAATCGTCTACCAGAAAAATGGACCTTATTGTAAATTCTGAGAAAACCAGTCGCTAAAGAAGTTATGCCTCCTGATAGTCACCGTACAAGTTGGGCCTTACACATTTGAAAGTGTTAGTGAATTTGTATATCTGGGCTCTCAAGTAAACGAAAATAATATCTCAGCTGGAATTAGAAGAAGAATAGCGCCTGCTAATAGATTCTATTTTGGACTTCGCCGACAACTGGGGAGCAATTTGCTTTCAATTGTTACAAAAATAAAACTCTAACCAGGCCAGTGCTTACTTATGGATCCCATAACATGGGATTTTTCTAAAAGTGATGAGCGAGACCTACGTAATTTGAACTAAAGATTCTCCGATGTAATTATGGTGCACTAAGAAAGAACACGAAATGGATTTTTAAATTTTATTTTCGTTTTTAACGACTCATTATATTAAGACTTCATTCTCCACTTCTTTCTCTTATTGTCTCTTTATAGCAGAATCGCAATTTTATTTATATATCCATGACCCATCCAATGTTATAATCAATGGGTTAAGCCAATCCTTCATATCAATGGTTTTTACCACAACTTAAATATTATCTTCTAGGTTTATAACTTAAATATTATTGCTAATATTCAGTTTGTTTTAGCAAGAAGTTATACAAAAGATTGAAAAACATTTTAAATATGATTTTCTAACTATTTAAAATTTTGAGTTGTATTTTTATAATATGATAGGTGCAATATGTATGAATATAAAATATCTGGTGTGTACACCCACACGACTTTTCTCGCCGTTTTGGATGGGATAATTTCCAAGTTAAATAAGGCGGTGTTAAAACTTATTTGCTTATATCCGGATAGCCACGTCATTTTTAAAAAAATACTTAAGCGCCAAAAATTCGAAATTCAGGTTTCCACTTATTATGGGAAGTAAACACTACTTCTATCGATTCCTGCCCACGATATATCGAGAAAAAATTGGCAATGGTCAAAAAATCGACAATTGTTGACATAAGCACCAAAAACTGACAACTCTGTCGTCACTCGGGCTTTGACCAGTTCTAGAAGCCTTGAAAATATATTCTAATAATCTTATATTCTATGCAATAAAGAATACATTTTTTAAAAAACACTGCTATTTGGGGAAAAAACGTTTCATGTGTTTCCTCTAAAGTTTGCTAAATGGCGCTTATACCTTTTTAAAAAAACAACTTCGATATAATCAATGGATTAATTATTATGAATAATAATATTGGTTGGAGTCTGGCTCATTATTCATTAATTAATACTTGAATTATTGAATTCATTATTGATGTTGAAATCTTATGAACTTAATTTTATCCTAAACATTAAAATTTCAATACCTTCTGACTGTAATAGCGTCAAAAATTTTGTCTGTTGAATAAGTTTCATTAATAAGTCAATGCATAATTGTTCATATTGATTCCAGTAGCGTTCAATTGCTTAGAAGTTTCGAGAAAGTTCAATTTTAAGTCTGACATTAATGATGTATAGTGAGATTTTATTACATGATCCTGGTCTTTTAGAGGTTCGTGCCAAATGTAATGTTTATTTACTGGCATCAGGCACCACTGTTAGATTTTAGTTACTATATCAACAACCTTTACAGCTGTTTTCTAATACTTAATATTTGTTGTCGGACTTACAGTTTTTGACTTGTATCCTTGCTTAATAAAAACTTACAATATAAGCCAAAAACCGGTAGGGGGTTTGTTTATTTCTTGACCGAGAAACATTAAAGTATGATTCAGTATTGCTATAAATGTGTCATATTTGAAATTAGAGCTCCTTGACTGTTACCAACAGGTTGCATTCCTAGTTTCTATAATTGTAGTGGCAACGCTGGAGAAGAGAAGACTTATTACGAGATATTTAAGGTTGTGATGTACTATATATAATTTAATAAACAATTAAAAGAATTTACTTTGTGTTTAACCAGTATTCTTTTCATATAGAAGGTTTGATACTACATTTGGTGCAGTCGAAATGGATCAAGACCGGAAAGGTTAGATATAACGGAGGTGATTTCTGTTGGTACCAGATGGAAAGCTTGAGTAAGAGATTTTGGAATATATTTAGTGGCGGCGGATGTAAAAGACGACTTACGGAAAAAGGCATTATTTCTTGCTGGCAACGACGTGGTAGAAGTTTTTTTATAACCTCACGAAAAAGGATGATTTAGTAACCTATAATGATACGGTTTAAGCACTAAATAAACAATTTATGTATATCGAAAAAAAAAAACACAAAAAAAAGCTTTATGATACTTATAAATTAAGACAATCCAAACAGGAGGAAGAAGAGATAATAAGGCAGTTTTACATTAGGTTAAAGAAAGAACGGACTTGATAGAGAGACAATTTTGCAAATTTTAATGGGTGAAAGGTCAGAATCATTACGCAAGGAAATATTAAAGAAACCAGACATCAAAATAGACGAGGTTTTGACTTTGAGCCCAACAGGAAGAAGAAATGGGAACTCTGGGTAAAAGATTCTCAGAGGTCAGAGGTTGGAACCGTTAAAAAATTGGCTTTTAAATGTTTCAAGTGCAGAGATGGTGGTACGCCAGTCATAGATCCAAGGGTAATCATCAAAGTTATTCTTAGGGGAGGCGGTGTTATACATGTAAACGATTCGGGAATATTGCTCAATTTTATAACAAATATCAAATTACTGCGTGCTTATCCAGTATTCCTCAAGTATAGGATGTTTAGGCAATACTGGTAATAGTGGAGGATATAGTCCTGCAAGTGGGCCTCTTGGTCCTTTTTTGCCTACCCCAAAATAGCCAATGAGGAGCTATTATTGCTCCATGTCAAACCTTCTTATTTTTCCAATGAGATCCAATAAAAAAACTACAATTAATGGCTTACGTACTACAATTATGAGTTGTTAAACATTTGTTTACTATTTAATTTACTTCGTTTTGCAAAAAGTGAATTAGTATACCATGATATGAAGGCAAAGAGATTATGAAGCTGTGAGAGACCAAATACCAGATAGATAGAAATGATTTACAAAAATGCCAAAGAGCTACATGCAGTAAACTGGAAAACTATAACCCAAGACAGTCAGAAAAAAACTTGAACAAATTGCCCAAAAAAGAATACAAAATAAATGACAGGAGGAGAGGAGTGTGTAGCAAAAATAATTTTTAGTAGTTTTAGAGAAATTTTTGGTTAAAGTGATAAATCTGCAATGTTTAATTTATTGTTTTGTTTCATTAAGAAACCTGCTTCTCATAAATGTTTCATAATCTTTTATTTGGATGACATCTTTAATAGCATTTGAGTTTCTATTTGATAAGAAATGAAGGGGAACCGTTGCATGGTTTTATATCAGACCGAAACGGGTATCTACTCAATAAAATTCCAACATGAAGACATTTCTTCGTATCTAAGTTCCTGTATCATCATAGCTACAATTTATGGAAAACTATATATATTTTCTTTTGTTTAACAACCAATAATTAAACAATTGTTGTTACAAGTATGTTATAGCCTTGCATGGTTTTTCATATCGAAATCAATCGAACGTATTATGAAGTGAATAATGTTCTGACTAGAACCTAAATCAATTCGATATTACGATTTAAATAAAATAAAATAATTAAAGATAACTATAAAATAATGAAGGATAATTTTGAAGCATGTTATTTTAATTAAACGTATCGTGGGCATTCGAGCAAAAGTTATTAAGTCGAAAATTGTAAAAAAAATCACATTACACTTCTTCATTTAGGAAATCATACCAGGCAGAAATCATTTATCAGGTAAAATTCACTGACTGGGCTTAGTAACTTTCAACGCTCTCAATATATTATCTTAAATTAACTTCTGCTGGGAAGAACCTGTGCTCGTAAGATATAAGTTGGCAGCTGTGATATGGGCTTTAGCTATATCATCAAGCAATACTATTAACAGTTTAGTTTTCCAAACGAAACACTTTTTGGCATTATAGCATAGCATTAGTTTGATCGTTCATTACAAAGTGATTAATATTGTTTCAGATACAGCTTCTAATTATTACAATGAACGAGATATTGGTACATCCTTGGCAGCTCATCTTCCTGACAATAACTTGGAGAGAGATGACGTATTTATTATATCCAAATTGGGTATGTATAGCAAGGTTCAGAGAATTAAGAATCATCATATTCGTTGATTAGTTAGTATTGAACTCATATTTCTGACACCGTACAAGGATTAATTCTAATTTGTGTCCCAACCAAGGACTTTGCTAGAACAATTTATTGTAGGGAGCGAAATCTAAGATTTACCTATTTATCTAAGATACAATTTTAATCGGATTTCCCGTCTATATTAACTATTTTAATTTTTCCAACTATGTTATGGAATATTGTAATTTTCCCCAACTCTTCAAGATTTGAACTTTTCACTTACCTATTTCGAATGTTGACACAACAATAATTTTTTTTCTTCTACTCAAACAAAACATTGTATCGATAAAATCCCAATTTCTTAACTCAAAAGGTATTGGTATTGTTTTAAATTTTAGTAACTCTTAGTAAAATGTTTTACCATAATTTTCACAGTTTGAAGTATGTCCACAGACATCAAATTATCAAACTTTTTGCGTTTTCAAATTATTTGAGGGGATGACACCCACCCTCTCTGCCTCTACCATAAGTAGTGGCGTCTCTAGACCAACGAAGGTAATACAATAATCATCTGAGGCCTTGGTGATAGGACTTGTTAGCATTCTCGAGTCAGAAGTTGCGCCGCACAATGATCAAATAGCAGCTTTAGCACGAAAAAATTCAAAATCCAAATTTTGAATATTTAATACTGAAATGGAAATTGCTCATATCCAAACTAGAGTAGTTAGTGACATTGGACCCGAGAGATTAGCCTCGGTCAATTTACACTAATGATTCAATAAGATAAGTCAAAACCTTGAATTTTCTCTCACCATGTGTTTATTCAGCAGTGAATAGACATTTTCTGCTAAAATGGAAGCTACTGAAGTTATGCAACTAAGAAAACACAAATTTTGATTGATTGTATATTATAGGAAATTATAGTGCAAAATCGATTTTGAAAAAGGTACAGAAATTTTTATACACAATTGTATGTCTTGTTGCTGTTATATTTATATTCTACTAGGTGAATTACCCGTCTTCGCCCGTGAATATGAATGCTTATCTTTGTATTATGTTAGGTTATTATAGGCAAATAAACATTTTTTTTTTCATACCAAAAATAACGAAAACCCAGTCATTATTTTGAATATGAATAAAGACTATAATTAAAAATAAATTTATTTTTCTTTATTTTTACTATCTTTATACTTTGTATTGTAATTTTCATTATTATTATTGCTAAAATTATCGTTGTTATCGTCACCGTTATTGGCGTTATGGCTGTTGTCGTTAATGTCATTGGTATTGTTGGTGGTATTATTTTTCCTATTAAACCATATTTTGATCATGCGTTTGCAAATGATTGTTCCTCGATAAGCGCACCTTCTTGGCACTATTCGTGGAACGACCAATGTTTGATTTCTTCTTCATGGGCATAATGCGACCAATAAAAAAAAAATCTCTCAAAATTAAACTAAAACTAAAATAATCCACCTAAAAACAAAAACCCCAACGAACAAAAACACAACAAACCAACAACGCAATCGAGAGGAACTAAAAGCCAACAAACGATGTCAAATAACCAAGAAAAGAAAAAAAAATGCGCAAATATTCACAACAACAAATAATAATTGTAATACGTTGATAGCGTACCTCAATGTAGATGTCCTAAGACGGTTGTAGACTGTACGATAATGAAGACAATGGTTACATGCTGGGCGAGTGTGAACATCCTTATCTTTCCTTTAAAAATATTATTAACTTCGGGAAATTTCGGGACGGCAACGACTCTTCTGTGTGTAAATAGGCAGAAGGCTATTGTAGGTCGTCCATCCATACGAGTTTTGGCGGCAGTTCCCTACAGTCTACACCAAAAGTATCGAGATACGACTACGAAAAAACGATAAATGTATATATATGCATTGTTACCTTTAATGGCGGAGGCTTATTAAGGAGGCCAAGACATACCACGGGTTGTAGTGCCACGGAGATAGATAGGAATTGTCTAATCTTAGTAATGATTTTAAATGTTGTAAATTACTAAATACCAGCTTATTTTATCTTTTCTTAAAATATCAGAGCAAATACTATTTGTTGCTTATCGTTTTCAGCTACAGAAGATCAATGCGCGACCAACGTGCGAAAAGCTGTTCAGAAGTCAATGAGAGACTTGATGGTGGAACAAATAGACCTCTATCTTGTCCACTGGCCTGGAGCGAACGTTGCTGTTATTACCGATGACGAGAGCCCGAGGCATCGAATTGTGAGACAGGAAACGTGGCAGGAACTCGTCAGGCTAGTAGATGAGGAGAAGTTGCGGTCGATTGGTGTTTCTAATTTCTGTGCAAGGCACCTGATAGACTTGATGGAATTTTCTACAGTGAAACCCGTAATCAACCAGGTAATTGCCGGAAGTTAATGGATGTCTTCCGAAGTAAAATTTGTGTAGATACTTATATAAGCTTAGAGGAAAGGATAAGTAGTACTAGAATACGTCCTTCTGACCCACGACACGTCAGAACCATTTATACCTAATTCGAGATGGGTACCTCGTTGCTTCAGATGTTATTCGATGTTTTATTAGCTTAAATCATAATAAAATCCTCTTATTTTTTTACCATGATAATTATCTGTAAAAAAAAAATAAAACACACACATTTGTTATCAGTCCGATCCGGGCTAAAAAAGAACCCTGTTGGGATCACTTCAGCGAGCTGGAGACACTGGCTATGACCAACACAATATAGCAACATTAAAATGCAAATAGTATTTCGCAAACATATACAACACCTTGGTTTTACATTTGATAGGCGCGAGCGCCCCTTCCTCACCCTTTCCAAAAAAGGGGAAATTTAGGAGGAGAATATGAACACACACTTTTATTTAATAAATTAATATACCAGTTAGCACTAACTTCTAAAAACAAAAAAATTACTTTCTTTAACAGCTGTGTATTAGTTTATTTAAGGAGAAGTTGGTCGGGAAGTGTGGCCAATGAAAAAAAGACACTAATAAGTGGATTAACATTGACCGCACCTTCCGACCAACTTCTCCTTAAATTATAAAATATACCCACACTAATATATTACCTTATATTTTAATTGTATTTCATTATGTATGTTTCTAATTCAGCTGAATTTAAATAGGCTAAAATTAATTTATCTCATACGCTTTGTAATTTTTTGTGATTCCCAACAAGTGACAGGCGCCCTTCCAGATCGGCCTTCCCGGTGTGAGTCCGCATTGCCCGGCCTTAGGCTGTCACTGCCTGATAATACAGAATAGGCGACCATTTTTTGTGTGTTGCGGGTCAGAAACTGGTTTCAAAATAATCGCCCAAATGTCATTCCTTGAATTCGACTTTCTTGTAAATGAACAATAATCTCTTACAGGTAGAGTTCCATCCTCACTATCGCCAGCCGCAGGAATTGATCGACCTATGTAAAGAATACGATATATTCCTTCAAGCATACGGACTCTTTGGTGGAGGCGAGAATGCGATATTGTTCGACCCGGTCATTATTGAAGTTTTGACTGCAATAAAGAGAAGGATTCATTATTTATCGACCGCACAAGTGATCCTTCGCTGGGCCTTGCAAAGTGGATTCGGTAAATAAAATTATTTTTCTATTGATAAATTAAATCCTATAAAATAATAAGATTCGACTCTAGGTAAAGTATTTCGATATATAATATTCGTTTTATTTTGTCATCATCACAACAAGAACAGTTCCGCTAGCAAAATCTTACTACTTTCACATAGTCCTTTCCTGGCTCCTGATTCCGAATCGAAATGGCAACTCCTTCCCAAACATTCCCAAAAGAATTCCACGATGTTTGGTGGCATTCTCGTTAAATGAAATCCTGTTAGTCCTTTTCGTCAATAATTTGTCTCTTTGAATGATTCAGTATTTCTTATCTCTTGGTTAAAAACATTAGTGCATCCTGTACACAAAAAAATCCAATCCTTCATATTTTAAAGACCACAATCTTTTCTAAACCTCTAGAAATGCCAGTGCAATACTAAATAACCAATTTCCTGGAAGTACCAAAACTACTCGATGTCTTCTAATATGGTTTTAGGCCAAGCTGTATGGAGTAGCTCCTTGTAAAATCACCGGTGACATACATGCCGCGTAATAAATGAAAACCGCACCTATACTTCTCCAAAGTTTTTGTTCCCCTAGAAGACCTTTTTCTTTTCGTTAAAATCTTCTCCTAATCTATTGATCCTTCCCTCCTTCTGAGTAATAACATCTGCCAATCGTCAGAAAACCTGCATAGAATCAGTGTCAGGACAAACCTGAATTAATTATAGTTAAACGCTATAACAACTCAAGTCATTATTATAGGTCCTGGTAATCTTTTCTAATCCAATGACAACTGTCTTACCTCAATCCTAAATGATCACCCTACCACTTTCTGCTCTTCTATTAAAATCTAGGCATTACTATTTACCAAACTCATTCCTGAAAACACCATACATCTCAAACTCCCCACAGCCAAGAGGTGCTCTAAAGTTATTCTATTGTTCCTACCCTCTACTCCAGTTTCGCTGCCCCAACATGGTGGTTGGCCACAAGCCTCATATCAGAGGCCTCACTGTACATGTGATACTATTTTTTTAATAGTCGAGTTGAGCCGCATAAGTAAACTTAAGCTATGATAAGACGCTGACCAGTGTTGGGCAAAACGTAATTTCAATTAATTGCAATTACTTTCCAATTACTGTGATTTAGAAATGTAATTGTAATTGCAATGACTTTGGCTCAATTATTATTTATAATTATCAATTATTAATTGTAATTGCAGACCACAATTACAGTTCCATCAAGTGATTGTGATGACCAATTACAATATTGCTATAATTTCAATCAATTGCAATTACTTTCCAATTACTGTGATTTAAAATTGCAGAATTGTATATGTCATTGCAATGACTTTAGCTCAACTAGTAATTATTGCAGACCACAATTTCAGTTTCATCAAGTGATTGCAATGACGAGTTACAATGCTGCTGTATCACCGATTCTTCCAAATTATTGTAATTGGTAAATAATTGCAATTGTAATTGAAATTACGTTTTGTCCAACAATGACCCCTGTGTAGACTAACTTTTTCTTCTGCCTCCTTAGGTTCGTCCTAAAGGGACTTCACAGTTTCTTGTTTTCCGTGCTACCTTCCATATTCCCCTTGAGGAAGACAATTACCGTATATTTTATCGTAGTCGTATATTTTGTGTTTCATTCTTTGATCCATAAGTTCTAAGTTCATCATTTAAATTGTGAATTGTGTCAATTGTTAACGGTATTACCCAATTCTATTTAAGCCTAACACTGAGGATTCCTCATAAGATGTATTACTGATTGATTGGGCTTATTTTACATTTTAGGAGTTCTTACCAGAGCCATGGATTATACACCTATCCACTGTAATGCAGATCTTGACTTCTATATCACCAAGAGACAAATGAAGCAAATAAACGCGATCAGCACCAGAAGAAAATATTATTGGGATCCGGAAGTTATATTACATTGATCGAGAAGGGATCCCTCACTTGTTATGAGATCCATTCATTCCTCTATAAAAAATAAAGTTATTCTAAAACTATATTAGTTCAAATGATAAATATATATATATATATATATATATATATATATATATATATATATATATATATATATATATATATATATATTTTAAAATAATGTACCAAATATTCATTTGGACAAAATAATTTATAATATTCATAGTAAGAAATTTTCCTAAATCCTTCATTGAACAATAATTTTAAAGCATAGTCTTTGCCAAAATTATCAGCCCCCCTGGAAAAACAGTTTGCTTTTTTTAGTAATACTTTTATGTTTACTTTTTTAATAATCACAACTTCTTTGTTGACAATATAAGGATGATTATCAAACACCTTGATAATGAAAGCTCCTGAGAAACATATTGCAGGAAAAAAAAAATTATAACTTAATTTAAGAGGTTATTTTGTATATCTTAAAAAATACGGAACAATGAATGGAGGCTCTCAGCAATTGGAAACTGTACGATTTATATTATTAGCCGGATATCTCCCGTTTCATCAAGCTTGGAAGGCTCAGATGGGCAGGACATCTCGCCAGAATGGCCACCGATTTACCATCTAAGAGGATTCTGACCGAGCCCCTTTTCAGCCAATGACGCAAGAGAGTATTTGAGTGTGCAAAACTGGATGACAATAGCACAGAATAGAGAAAAATGGCGATTATTGTTGAAGGAAGCCAGGACCCTTCACGGGCTGTAGTGCTATTAAAGAAGAAGGAAAAAATATGGGTTATTACTATCTTTATGGTTTGAGAAGCTTGGTTAGGGATTGTGGCGTGAAGAAAAGCACATGAATAAGAAGACTTATTTAATTGTTTGCCGACGTTTCGGCCTAAGTTTTAGGCCATCATCAGCGGGATTAAGGCCATTAGCGTCCTGGTTTACCTACACACAAGTTTCAAGTGTCATCTACAATTAGTTCTACTGTAAACTATGTCATCACCACTATCTTTATTGTCATTGTATATATGCTATTTGTGCAGCTATATATTTTCAATGTTTTTTATTGAATCAAAGTGAAATAAATTAATAAATATTGTTTTGTATTTTTTAAAACCAACTTAGGGGTGGCTTCCCCCACTCTTTTATTAATAAGAATCTGAAGCAGAAAATCTTGTATCCTTCAAGTATATCCTAAAAGTGTTGTAAAATAGTTTAAAATTTTTAAGAAATATCATCAATTTTTGGTGCAAAATTTATTTTTTATAAATCATTGTATTTTTTTTAAATGTACTTTTTTCAATTATAATTTAATAAATTGATAAGAAAGAAAGAGCAGTAAAATCGTTGTTATTTTAATATTTGCTCGATTTTAAAATTTTAATTTTATCTGATCTAATAATTATATTATTAATATTTAATCTTCATATGTTTAATACATAACAAAACATTCAACGAATTTTCATATAATGTATGTCACTATAAATAATCTCACTTTGTATTGGATTCTTCCTTTTAAATAAATCCATAGTCACAGAGTATATGTCCCTAAGTCAAAAAATGATTCTAATGAGGTTTTATATATTGTAATCAAATCTTAAGGCACACTGGATACAGAATACACACATTATATGAGGACCATTTCTCACTAATTTATTCCTTATGAACATAGAATTCTTAATAGTAAAGAAATATAAAGGGAGGCCACTATTTTTGCATCAGTATATAAATAAAAATGAAGCAATACAGACAGACTAGAAATTAAAGATATGCTGTTATACTTCAGTAATTTTTCCAAGTTTTACACCAGCCATTTGAGATTCTAGAAAACTAGAAAGAATAAATTAATGGCACAAACAGGAAACGAAAATAATCAAAGAATAATAATTTATTTTTTTCAATAATAAAATTTAAGTACAGAATATAAAGCATTTGTTAATTTTTATTAATAATACATCGCATGATATACAATACAAAGTTTGAAATTAATAATATAAATATTAAATAGCTTATAAAGATATATTTCAAGAGAGTTGTGCTTTTAGGTTTAAATATAAACAGTAAATAATTGGAAACTGATATTTTTAAATAATATTTATTATATTGAAGATTAAGTCTAGTGGAAGGGTTCTTTACAAAAATGGGACATAATCTTTGTAACTGTCTGTCCATAAGCCTTTGTTGGAATAAGCCAGCTTCTCTGAGTTGTGCATTATGTCTATCTGTTTTTAGTCGCTTAGGGCTGGTAGTTGAGTTAAGGGTTACTGTAGTTCCATGTTAACCCTATCCACACCTTAACTATTCCAAAACTTGATAAAATGTATAATTGGTATCTCTTATTCTTGGATGAAACAAGTTCTGGGTCTGATAATTATAATATTCTTAGTAAATATTAATTATTTATATAATTTATTGATGTGTAGCGAGACCAGTTTAGTCTGAGATTAATCCTAACCTCTAACCCAGCAACCAGCCCATGCAAGTGTTTCTAATTAAAGCTGGTATTAAAATTTTAGTCTGAAGTATAAATAAAGTGGCATTAATAAACTAAGCCAAACTTTGCTATTTTAGAGAAAATTTAAGGCTGAATTTAAAAAGTGCCTTTTAAAATATTTTTGAAAATGCAGAGAAAGAATATAGAGGCAAAAATAAACATTTTCTTGTCTTATTTTAGGAAAAAATTAAAAACTGCATTACACATTGATAATACGTAGTATATTAAAATATGATCAAATAAGATAAAAATCAGCTGGTTTGTTTCTAATATAGTAGTGAATCAGAAAGAAAAATCAAACAGAGGCCGTGTCGACCATGTACCCACAGGGTTTCCAAGGCATAGAACTACTTAAAGTGCAAGTAATGAGAATTGCAAAGAAGGATATATTATTATAAAATAGCAATCTTGTGAATGAAGATCCAGTCGTACGTTGGAAAATTATATTGTTGTGAGCGGTGATGTCATCAACTCAACATTCAAAATGGGTCACCTTTACTTGTTTACTGTACTTTCATCTTAAGTCCAAATCCAAAAATTCTTTTTTCAATCACTAAAGCATATTTTTTCTGTTAAACAATATCAATTCTTGCTTTCTAGCATTTATAGAAGTGGAGCAATGAGTGTTAAAAATGATACTAAAAGTGTCTTAAAAATTTTCCTGTACTAATAATTCAGACGGAAGAACGTAATACTACATTGAAATAAATAAATCAAATACGATATTTGGCAAATTAAGATTCATTATAAATATAGAAAAAGTTCAAACAATTATGAGTGCACCCTCAAAAGATATAAATGCCAGTAAAAAGCATAATATCTCACATGACCAAAGATTTCCAAGGTCTATCAACCGTAAAAAAAAAAATATAAACTCCATTATCCAACTCTCTATATTCACAAACATTATTATGTAGAAAATAATAAAAAAATAAATAATTTAAAAACATCAATTACAAAATAAATATAAGAAGCTAAAAGCTAAGCATTACAAATTCTAAGATATATTTTATATTAATTTTTTAATCTAATCACAGGTAACATAGTGCTCTTTGAAAAATAATAGAGAAAAATGGTAACGTCCAACATCTTATCACAGTTATATATAATGTATACAATTAGTAACGAGCCTTAAAATTGCACACTACTTTCATTTTATTATCAGTCTTCGAAGAAAGATGGAATCAATTTTTTTCTTTTGTTTTAATTTTTCTTTGGCAGAAAAAAATATGTTTGACATAGTAATTTCCAGTCTATTTAAACTATTTCCCATAAAAATTGCACTTTTATCAAACCAAATTAAACATTTTACAAGTCAAATTAGTCTTTCTTTTTTTAAATTAAACCTTATTTCAAATTCGTTTCTAATAAAAATTAATTATATTAAAATAAATTTCCTTGCCTTCGGTAGGCATATCAACGATAAACAAGGTAAAACATGAAAAAAGGTTTATTTATGGGGAAGAAAATTTAAATAGATTAAAATAGGCTACAAATATTTAAAAAAAAAAATCTTAAAGCTGAAGACAAACATTTAAAAGCTTTACAACAATAACTTATTTCTATAATAAGATAGCATTCTAAAAATAAATTATTAGTTATTAGATTGTGCATTTATTAGAAGTGAAAATTATTAGAAAAACTAATTCCTACAAATAACAACATTTGAAAAACAAAACCCAACGACATTATTCCTTAATCTGCAATTTTTTATCATGAAAATTGCTTACTTATCCTAAATAGTATAATCTTTAATTAAAAAAACAGAGTAATGAACTGCATTAAGAATTTATCGTATTCAGAATATATTATTTAAAAATATCTTGCTTAAGAATATTAGTTGCATTATAAATTTAGAAAAATTTTCTATATATAGCTCTGAATTAATAAATTGCATCGTCCCGTATTGCTGCAAGTACTTTCCCTGATATTTGAAACAAATGAATGAACCGAAAAGATATTTAGTGAGAAGATGGCAAAAAATGGTTTCACAAGTTTTTTTAAATGAAATTCTAGTAGCCTAATGCCTCTATATATAAAATATAAAAAATTCAGAACAAAATTAAAACAAGAATATTAATTAGGAAATGCAATGCATTGACTAAATTAATAAATAGGAGATGCAATTAAATGCAAACATTTGCATACTTTAAAGTCGGTGAATACTATTAAAAACAACAGCCTTCAAAAGAAATCAGAAGATGGATAAAAAAACATTAAGACACTTTTAAATTGTTGGCACGTTCGTCAGAAACATTTTCAGCCGAGAGCATATCTAAAGCGACGAAAAGAAAACAGAGTAGAAGCGGCCCAACTATGACTCCTTCAACGCCGAGCCAGAACATTCCACCAGCGACAGACAAACCAGTCAGGTAAGGATGTCCCCTGAAACAATTCATCATTTATCCAATTCAAAAATTTCTTTTATATGTTGGAAGTTATGTATATAATTATATTATTAGATATATTGTAAATAAACATCTTCTCCTTATATTAATTCTCTTTTATTGCTTCTTACATCACATTTTTCTCGACATTTCGTGCAACTTTTTACATCGTCAGCACATTTGGATTACAATATTAATTAACAATCCATTTGTAATTAATTATTTGACAACATTAGCAAGTAATAATAACTTATATATTATTTTAACCTCACATCAGTAGCATTCTTATTATTCCTTGATTCCATTTTTACCCATACAGATCAATATTTTGTATTTTTAAAATTAAAAATTGTACAAGGAATATTAGAATTGATCTTTTCACCATCACATAACTTCTTGGACTGTTGTCTTCATTATCTAATTATTTATTCCCTCCCTCTCCCTCTTCTATTGGTATAATAACTTATAGATATATTGCTGATTTTATGCTGTGTTATAATATATTTAATTATTTTAAGATGTCTTCTAATTTGAATTCATATTTTTCTGTTTGAGTCTGCGTCTGTTTTGAGCCTAAAAACTCTGGTATTTACAAAATCAAAATCTTGTTTTTTTGAAATACTATACTGAGCAAATGCAGTGATATCGATATTTTTACAGTTATTTTCATGCTGTGCTATTATAGTCCAGTTATGGAGGGTTCAAAAAAGGTGTCTACAGGAAAAAAGTATAGATTTTTTTCTCAACAATTCTATATTGTAATATATCGTTATATTCTATATAACGATTCTATTTGGGGTGCTGAATCTGAATTTCAGGTTTGCCACCTCACAACAAAATAGAAAAAAAATATATACATATTAGAACTTTTTTTAGTATTTATGTCATAACTAGAAAACTAAGCATTTTTAGAGGATCAATATCTGATACAAAATTAAAGTAGATAAAATTTCCAACAAACTGTGTATATTACATTTATTTTTTTTTTTGGTTAACCTGCGACACTGCTAAATCGCGCTCAAAAGAGGTGATTTCCCATCTGCCGACCACACATCTCGCTGATGTTCTTTAATTCCATTAATATGACCTAGGTATACCAGGCATTTGTGAAATAATTAGTTTCAGGTATACAACGTTGATACAAGGGCACCATGGGACAGTTGCAGGGAACATTTTGTATAGAATGTTCTTCTTCGAAATATGCTTAGTTTTTTAGTTATATGAAAAATACTGAAAAAAGTTCTAACATTTTGTTATTTTTATTTCTATTTTCATTGTGAAGCAGGCGGCTGATGGCAAACCTTAAAATCGGATTCACAACAATAAATGTTTGACATTCTATTATTAAAAATTATCAATACTTGCTGTTGTAAAATAATTAATAATTAATTACACATTAATTATAATTAATTAATATTGTAATCTAGATGTCCTGATGATGAGGGAAAAAGAGCCTGAAACATTGAGAAAAATGTGATGTAAGAAGCAATATAGGAGAATTAATAAAAGAGGTATAACTAATAATATAATTCATAACCTAAATAATCCTACTTTTAAAACAAATAGGTAATGATTTGAAAAAATTATATTGAATTTGATAAATAAGAGCATTAATAAAATATATCTCATTAATCTAACACGTTCGTCCGTGATGCATATGCTGAGTCTAGTACAAATAACCTAATTTTTTTATTTTTCAATCTATTTTCTGTGTATGAAATAAATCTCCTCAAGAAGCTCTATAAGGTATATACCATAAGTTTTAGTTAAAATTACAGGTTCTAACACTCAAAGTCACTAAAGTCATGTAAGGTCCTGGACAAAAAGATAGCCCACCCTGATATTTTTCTGTTTATTAAACTTTGGTCAATGCTTATAATTTTCTTTTACCAAAAATAGCTCATTTTGCTTAAGTTTAAATGTACTTTACCCAATAGGCCATAAATAAAAAGAATTCATAGAAATAAATAAGTAATATTGGATTTGAGATGGGACAAAATGATAGCACAAGAGCTGTTTACAAATGTAAGCATTTAGGATAAATAGAGAGGACTGATTCAGTTCAAACTATGCTATTAATGTGATCACTTGTAGCAGTGGAGATGGGATGAGCCAAATCTTTATCTTGGGCTGAAAGAAATATCATTCTGCGAATGTAAAATTAACTCTTTTCTGTTTCTGATATTTCGAGAAATACAGGTAGGAGTAGAAAAGTTATTTCATTTTTTTTTAAATCCACAGATTATTATGAAATAAAGAAATCTCCAGGAAGACCCCTGTATGGTCAAAAAGACAAAAACAAGCTATTTTAACAATTGCTTCTAACACCACTTTAACAGCTCGTCAAATTATTGATCGTGCTGAAGTGCAAACAAATATAAAAAATGTTATAAGGGTTCTTCAAACTAAAATGAAACATTTTCCAGCCCTCAGTATGGCCCATAAAGATAAACGGAAGAAGTTTGCCCGTGACCATGTTCAGTGGAAGAGGAATGGAAGAAAGTACTGTTCACAGATAGAAAAAAAATTAATTTGGATGGTCCAGATGGCTGGGCTTAATATTATCACTACCTTGGGAAAGAAGAAAAGGTATTTTCTAAAAGGCAAATGGGAGGATGTAGTGTGATGATATGAGGTGGCATCGGGTATGATCAAAGAACAGATATCGTGATTATTTTTGGCCGAATGAAAAGCAAAAATTACCTGGAATTAATAGAAAAACAGTTAAAAAAATATTTTGAAACAGAACCCAAAGATAATGTTATTTTTCAACACGATAACGCCCCAGAACACACATCGAAATTAGTAGAGTTTTTTAAAAAAGAAAGCATAAAGGTTATGGATTGACCTGCAAGATTCCCAGACTTTAATATTATTGAAAATATCTGAGGACACCTTGCCAGGAATTTGTACAGTGGTAGCCGTCAGTTTTCATTCGTCGAGGAGTTAAAGAAAACAATTCAGGAGGAATGGACCGAAAAATCTCTCAAGAACTGATTCACCACCATTTCGAATCACTTCCCGATCGGATGATTGCTGCATTGGAGAAAGGTGGTGCATTCACGGGTTACTAATTGCTAAATAAATACCATTATAAAAGCTATTATTGTATTACAACTTAATAAATGTATTTAATATTTATAACTGTGCTATTATTTTGTTCCACCTAAAATACAACATTATTTGTTTATCCATACAAATTATTTTCATTGTTCACCTATTGGGCAAAGTACAACTTAATTTAAGTAATTGGAGCTATATATTGTAAAAAAAATAATAACAATGCTTAAAGCTTAATAAACAAAAAAAACAGGATGGACTATCTTTTTGTCCCGGAGCTTATAGGAGTATATTGGCATCTGATTAGAAAGTGGATAAGCTGGAACAGCTCCTGCAATAGAAGATGGCCAAGATTGAAAATTTGTGACTAGAGACTAAAAAACTGAGTAAAGACCAAAATTGTAATAACCAATGACCGATATTACATTATGGAAATCCTAGAATTGGCTCACTATAATCTGTAACCTGGTTTTGTGGAACTTCAATGTCAAACAGTTCATCAGGGTAGCCCTATGGAGGAACTAATTGAATTTTCAACTCCTAGTTGAAACAAGATTGAGTTGAACATTTTGATGTTTTTAAAAATTATATCAAGAAAATTGAATTTACTTATTTATATTTCTTAAATGTTCTATTTTTTAAAATTTATTTTCATTTTCTTTTTGTCATTTCTTAATTGATTTAATTGTATCAATATATAAGTAATATGTAGTTTGTAATCATTCATACCCTTCTATTTCCCTGTAGACTGCTGTTTCTACTATCATTGTAGGAAATATCTGCGCAATAAACAGACCGACAGCTCGTATTTTACTTTCCTGTACGAACCATAAATCTAAAAACGCAGGCAAACAAGCCCAATAGGTTCCGAGGAAAGGTACAACTCCTAATATACCAGCAAATACTGAAAATAAATATGAATTAATTTTAAACAATATACAAAAAACATAATTAACTTCTAAATATGAAATTTTTAAATAAATAACATAATAAAAAAATAGAAAGATGTGACAGTTTAGTTATTTTCTGTTATTTTAGAGACTCTAGGCTTTGCGTGGAATATTGCATTTATGTCCTAACAATTATTTTCTGTCTCTTTTTGAGTCTCTCTTCTATATTGATGTGATTATGAAAAAGGTATAGATAGATTACATAATTTGCAGGAATTTTGAAGAATATAAAACAAACATCATATCAACTATTTTTTGTTACTTTTTTTTTTTGCAAACTACTATCTATCTTATACTTTTTCCACAGGTTCCAGGGGAATTCCTCTCTGATGAATCTCCCTGAGGTAGTCCTGGAGAAAAAAATAGTCCTGGATATCGTCCCATGTCCAACTATCAGATGTGAAAAAATGTAATTTTCATATTGTCAATTTTGACACTAGGGGAGGCACATATTGTGGGAAAGTCTCGAATGCCTAACCCCGGAAAGAAACAAGGAATCAACCCTTGAGAGTTAGGAATTCAAGACTTTACTACAATGCCTGCCTCACTTAGTGCGTTTCAATCTGAGGAATATGAAAATCCCATTTTTTCACATTCGATAGTTGTACACAATAGGGACAATATGACAACCCAGGAAAGAAGCTTAAAAACTATCTGGTGTGCCCACTCACACGACTTTCTTTGCGGAATTGGGTGAAAAGGCCAATACAATAATTGGTATATATTGTAATACTATTATATTATTAATAATAATGCTAATATTGGTCCAATTGAGATTTTTTTTAGATTAGCTTTATAGGAAATTTAATTATCTTTCAAATCAGCAACTTAAATGTTCTGGGATATATATATATCCAGTTTTCAAGTTATATAGAGTATAACTAAAAAAAAAAAAGAAAGGAGGACTGGTTTCCATAGGAACATGCTCAGAATACTTTAAAAGATAAAAGCATTTAAAAATTAGCATGAGTACATAGTCCAATATGCTGTACATTTGCTAATACTGGTCTGATTTGGATGATTTTTTTTGTGTGTTTTAAGGCTAACCTTGTAGATTTATGATTTAACAGAGATCGGGTTATGTAGGCAGTGATGACTGGTGGATTCGGCATCCTACAATCTATGTAATAGAAATAGGAGAGGAGCAATAATGGAAGATCGTCGAAAGGTGGAGAGAATCTTGTATAGAAGATAGGAAATCATGAATAAATGATCAGAAAATTTGCATCAGTGTTAAAACGCTTTGCTGCCGAATTCTGTTTAGCCAGGTGCTGTATAGGCAAGGTAGAGACGAAAACAAATAGATTTAGGCATTCTACCTTTGGGTTTACTAAACTTTTTATTATTTTTAAGTCATAGCGCCCACAATTATAAAAATGTGCCTAATGAAGGCCTCAAACAGGCAAAACGTATTTAAAATAATACAATGAGATGAAGTAAATCATAGCCTTGTTTAATCAAATTAAAAAATCATTCTTCACCTAAAAATCCTTACAAGAACCTTTAATCATTATTATTAAATTTATTTGGAAATAGTGCCTAATAGAAAACTGTAATTAATTTAGTCTTTAATAATTATGAGTTTACAATAACAGTTAACATAATTTAGGAATCAATCATAAATAGCATAACCTTACCTGCTGGCATATATGACAGATTACTTTGGAAAACTTTGTGAATGAGCCAAGTCCAAAGGCCGTAAAATGCAGAAAGTTTGGCTGAAGCAGCGAGTACTTCTTGGCATGAATTCTCAACGGCTAAAGCCAATCTGTACAATAAAGTTTATTTCAATGAATGAATAATCATCAATTAAAAGCTAAACCCTAGAATATTGATACTCTCGCACATAAAATATTCATACCTCTTTCCATATTTAGGACTAAGCTGAGTGATTATTTCAACTGGTTTATAAACTTCCCTACTGCTACTCAGGAGGTAAAACAAAGCCGTCAAAAAAACAATCTAAAGGAAAAAAATTGTGTTCGTTAATTTGTGAAAGACCATTTTTAGTATCTCAAAATTTTATACATGATAGATTGATACCATATGCAGGGTGAAATTGATCAGAGAAATGCCTCCACCAAATAGGATCGAGATTAGAGTAGACACTAGGTTCAGGAGTAGCGACATGTTTCCTTTCAATATGAGCCAAGCGGAATTCAAGCCAGAATTCAGTGCAGCCATATTTTCCAAGATGAGATCTTTTATCCATTCCACTGACATTACTTCTAAATAAATTATGGCAAAAATAATATTAATATTAAAAAATACACTATAACGCTATACAGTAAACATATACCTAAAATGGAAATAAATCATAACTATTTTTTAACATTAATTAAAAAATCATTCCAATATATTTAAAATTGCAAATTAAAAAGTTATTGCTTTTATAAAGTGAAATGGAAATAATGTCCCAATCTGTTGGAATATAAATACATAATTTTTTTAATAAATAAATAAATTTTGAATAGAATAAGGAAGCCTTAAATGCTAGACCATTAAAGAATAAATATTATTGTTTTAAATCTGGTCAACTTAAGTTAACATGTTCATTGCTGAATGTCTGAATGAGTTCACCCGCTGACATTCCCGGCATTCCTGAATATTTAAGACTGTGTATGTTTTGTACAATACAATGAACTCAATTTCTCAAAAACTTGAATGAGTTAACAAAGTTAAAAAAAATTCAATACAGCAATATTAGAAAAAAATGAAATCCTTAAATTACAGCTTAATCTCTCCAAACCAAACTATGGTACAATGAAGTGAAGCAAAATCTAGCATATTATTTTTATTGATATAAAAGTCTTATATATCGAATTTGAAAAGTTTTGCATTATATTACTATATAATTTATGAGGAAGATCTATTATGACCTTCAAGTAAACTACCACTTCTGGTGATGATATAGAGACCAAAAAGGGAGGTTCACAACTATATGTTACAACAATCCTAAACACAAAATTTTAACTTTCTATGCAAACTGCTTTTGAGTTATGTGAGATACAAACAAATGTATGTACAGATGTCACGACGAAACTAGTTAAAATGCATTCAGGAATGGTCAAAATGGATATTTCCGTTGAAATGTGAAACGTTCGCGATTACAATACTTCCTTTACTTATCCATACTGTGATGTGTGTTATCCATTAAATACTTCGTACAAGGAAGTAAAAAGCTCAGTATGGAGACAAAATGGTACTCGTAGATAATAAACACTGTTTTTATGTTGTAAAGAATATTCTTATCTATACATAAAAATAAAGGCAGGCTGTTGCTATTTCACCAATTTTGTTTATTACGATGCAAATTTACGGCCTACAAGCCATCCTCAGGCATCTTAAAATTATTTAAAATGCATATACTGTCATATTTAAGTCCAATCTGGACCAAGTCGAAATATACAGCGTCACTAAAAAAATAAATAATTATAATAAAAACACAATAAAAAAATTGAGGTTCGATCAAATTTCATTACAATTAAAATTAAATTGATATCAATAAAACACTTACAATTTCAAAAATAAAATAACAATAAGGGAGCCATCTCAGTCATCACAGCCATCACAGATGAAACTCCAAAGAAGAAGGCAATGCAATGTTAAAACCAATAATGACAACTGGATAATTTACTAAGCTATTATTAATAATTATGCAACAATTAATCTACATACATTGAAACCCCCCAAAATACAATCTATTAATTTATAAATCTAATATTCATATTAATTTAAAAAAATCTAAACTTCAATTTAGTAATTATATTAGTATATGTGATATTCAAAACATTAGTATCAGATTTAAAATTGCACACTCTATTCAAATTTTTTGTTATGTATGTGGACTCCAAGTATTTTTCTTTTATAATTATTATTTTCTGTTGCAATAATCTTAGTATTAGTAAAATCAAAATTATGCTTGTTTTCATGGCTATGCGTGGAAAGACCTGTAGCTTTATTATACTTTTTAATTTTGAAATTGCAATTACTTCTATGTTGGCCAATTCTGTCTTTCAAATTTTGTTTAGTTTGCCCTAAATAAGAAGTCTGTACATTATTATCACTATTTTCATTAATATTTCTACACTCAATGCATTCAATCTGATATATAACATTTGTTTTGCCTTCTTTTTTTATTTTATCTTTGTTATTAGTATAAATGGCTTGTAACTTGTTTATTGATTTTTAACCAAATTTGAGATCAGTAATGTCATATTTTTTTAATATTTCGGATATTGAGTTAGTCAATCCATCTATCTGGGTTAAAGAATAGTATTTGAATTTATTATTTTGATTAGTTCCTTTTTCATCCACACTTAATATTCTATTTTCCGTCAATGTATTATTATTGCCTGTTGGTTTAAAATAATATGTGATCTGTTTGTTCGCGCTACTATCATGCTTTGGCTTGTTAAAGTTGTGAACTATTATTCATGGAATCAGTTTAAGAGGGACCTGATCTATACATTTTATAAGTGATTGGCATTTTAGTCATTAATTTAATTAAAAAATTGCATTAATAAATTATAAAGTAAATAAGTAATAGGTGATCTTACTGAATACTACAATATTCTAACCTGGAGTTTTCTGAAGCCTTTCGAGGAAACTGTAGCAAGAAGATAGAACAGCGTCGGGAGTAACAGCAGGTCCAACTCTCGGCTGTATCGGCATAACCCAGGCTTGATACGCACGATCCCAAAGTTCAAGGGCCCCGTTTTCGATTTCGATTCCCTTCTCCTCATCGATCCCTCGACTTTTGAGAGCACTACGAACCTGTTTTATTATATACCAATAATTGATAATTGGAAAATAATTCTAAACGTGGATAAAAATAAATTTTTACCATTTTAGTAATAAATTCTCTAGCATATATGTAGGCATTCTCTAATGCAGTTTCCGTCGTTGATTTCCAATCATCGGGAAGAAACTGATGTACCTCTGGGTTACTGATTATAGTTTTATTTATAATGTCGCCTCCAACTTGAATAAGGTAAACCCCTTCTTTATAAGCCTACATAAAAAATAAAATAAAATGCCATAATAATATAATTGCAATTAATAAAACAGTGATTAATTTCTGATATCCCTGGTGAGATGTAGGGCCGTTAATAAAACAGTAGAACAAAATAAAAGATATGATGTTAATTAATTATCCAATAAGTACTGAATAATTAAGAAAAAACAGGGAAAATGTATCAGATTACATCATAACTACTAACTACAACATTATATTCCAAACAAAACAACTATAAATAACACATCTCATGTCATCAGCCTATGTTCATTTATTCATGCATGTTATGACATAACAGGAAACGCATTCACCGAATTAGTAAATGGCTGTTATGACAAATATTCCTGTTATGGTTCCGATTTGAGTTGGCTTTTCAACAGAGAGCAAAGGGAATTTGTCCTCCGATAACACAAAACAAATGCCCTGTTTACATATTGCCAATGAATAATAAAGCATTCCTGCTTTTTATTTAGCTCTTTTCGAATTAATAAATACCTATTAAATTAATTATTATAACGGAGACCGCTATATCTATAAACAGATATACCTCCAAATACTTCTCGTAAAAAATCGGGCAAACTCGCTAACTATCAGGTAGGAGTGTCATGCATACATGCGTTGCACTGCGAGAGAAGGATACATGACACTCCCATCTCATGATAATCAAGTTCACCCGATTTATTTACAAGAAGTGTTTGTAGGCACAGCAGTCTCCCCTAATTATATTTATTTACTTTTGCATTAGTTATAATAATACCTAATAAATAGTTATTGTAACAATTACCTACATTATATCAATTCATTAATGAAATGAAAAAGAAAATAATTTAACACTTGTATAAACATTTTTCAAATTGGTATAAAAGTTCAAAGAAATAATTCATATTGCGAAGTAAATAATGAGGTGCTTTCAATGAATGTCAAAATAATGTCAATGTCTTTCAATTCTGCAATGGCCAGTTAGTACTCTACTTCTGTATGCCAGAGGTAAACTGTCGTAACATTTTCAGTTTTAGAGAAGAGCCAAAAGTATTGCTTATTGTGGATACAGGTTAATCTTTATATTTGAAATGTTACATATTTTGTTACTCTTCTAGCTTATTTACGATACTTGAAAAAAATGGCCAGAATAATACAAATAAAATAAAAATCAGCATAATTGGACTTACGACAGTTTACCTCTAATGTACAGAATTATAAACTGGAGTTCTTCCCATTTAAAGCTTAGAAGCCAATTAGTTCTGGAAGGGAGGCTTCTTTACTTAATTGCTTAGCGCGGGTCAGCGCACTCTCTCAAATCTTTAACTGCTCCTCTACGAGTACAATCAAGGATATCTTTACACTTATCCTTTTTGGAGATCCTGGTCCAAAAAGGAGAAAAAAAGCACCTTGTCTAGTTTATATTGAACTGCTTTTTAAGATTTGCCTTTGGTACCTCGAGAAGGGCTTATGTGTCCCACCTTTACGGCGAGTTAAAGTGGCTCTTCCCCTCCAACTGTAGACAATATTTCCTGGGATCTTTCCTGTACCAAACTATCACCACCCAGCACCCTTCCTACATCTACAGTCTCCTAAAATTTAAATCCTCGATCTACACACAGGAAACAAGATCGCGCTTTTTTGACCTATATACCCCTTCCCATTGAACCAAAACATTCGAACGCTCCTTTCTCACACGCTACTCTATCCTCTAGAATTCCTTTCCTTCTAATATCAGCCACGCTTTTTCTCTATCTTCATTCAAATCCCTTCTTTTCCAACACCTTCTTTCTTTCCAAAATGATGCTCGCTAATTATGAAATTGCAGTCTAAGATTAACATCTAGATTGGAAGTAAATAATAGTTTTTAATGCACTAGCTTCAACCTTGCTAATCAGCCCATTATTTCTGTATTTTTCATTTTCTCTCTTTTTCTATTATTTTTCCTTTTGCTTTTTAATTTTTTGTTAACATTAATAATTCTTTTCAAGGCAAGAATTTATTTTGTTTGCTTATTATTTTATAGAAAATATTAATTGATCTTAAGTTTGTAATCTTATGGCCAGATATTATTTCTGTTTTATTTGTTCCATTGTGTTATTCATAAGGGACCTAGTCCCAGAATAAAATTCTTTTATTCTATTCTATTCTATATTAATACACTCTCATGTTGTTTTTTATATACTAAAAAATAAGCTAAGAAGTAACAAGAAGAAAAAATACCTGAAAAGTGAGAAACACAGAACAGAAAAATCCAAAAATGAGGAGGAATAGAATGACAGCAACAGTAGCAGCTGAATCACACGAGTCTTTTATAATATGAAGTAATTTGATTTTCAATTCGCTAAAAACCTGAAACAATAAATAATAATAAATAGAATTTTACTGTTATCATACAATAAAATAACAGAATATTAAAAAAATAATAATTAGAAATAATAGAAATTTTGAATGAATAATAATTGTAACAAGACGGCTGATAGTAATGTCGAGTTCAGAGGATTTTTCTAAAATAACCAGTGACGTTAGTGTCAAAAAAAAAAAAAAAAAAAATCTGGCCAGGAGACTGACGGATTTTTTTTATTCATTTGATTTTTGGATTCTGTGTATCTTGAATTGTAATTGTAAAACCTCGAATTTTGAGGTGGTGTTAAATTTTTTTTTTTGGTCGGTAACAAATGTTCATTATTGAAAATAATAAACCCTAAAAGATAATTTTTATTTCTTTAAAGTTCGATGCGGTATACGATTTAAATGAAAAGAAACTATATATAATTCCTATTTTTGAGTTTTAATCATGAATTTCCTTACAGCTGTTTTCCTTAGATTCTCTAACTTTTCCTGTTCGCTAGACACCCTGTAGAAGTCAGAGTGAGAAGATAGAGATTTATTCCACAGGTCTGTCACAAAATAAAAGTCAATCAACCCAGGCCAGAATCCAACCGGCACTGCTTCGGACTCTAGAGTGCTAAGGTGATGTCTTAACAAGCTCGGCCATCATAGCTCCTCGATGATGTGAAAGTGAGATGAAAACAATTTCTTTTTGTTTCTTTTGTTTTATCCCATAAAACTTAATCGTAATCTTATTTTATATTTTCTGTTTAGAATTGAAGGGGGTCACTGAAAATCACTCTGCTCAAACTGGGCCATGCCAAATGGAACATGGAACAACCATGAATGTGAAATCCTGCGTAGATTTCTTGGGGTGATGCGGAGCTGCTGAAATTCTGTCACTCCTTAATTGCATAACACCATCCCAAAATCTTATCACTCTGAACATGAGGGTGGAAAACTGATGGAGTGGAACGATAGGCTGCAAAGTTTTTCATACAATTTTTAGCCTATACTGTAATAATAATTTTTAGTCAGTAAATACAGTATAGTTAAAATTTATGACATTGATTGTATAATGTACAAAAATATTGTATAAATCGCTTAAAATATTGTATTTATAGTTTCTAATATGCTTAAAATGCCCACAATTTTTTTTAATTTAATTTTTTGAGTAAAGATTAATTCATTTAATGTTCTTGCAATTGTAGAGGCACTATTTGCACCCCATTAATTTTCAAGAGATATATTAATCTGTATATTGAAATATTTGTATAATATAAAAATTATAAAATACGTGTTTACCAATAATTTTATTTGAAAAAGGTGTGAGTAATATTATTAAGCAGGTATTATAGGTAGCAAAGTTGCTAATTGCACGCTTCTGACTGTTAATATAATTTTCATAATATTCAAAGATGTTTGTAATTAATGTCTGGAATTGTAGCAATTAAGTGTTTGGAATAGTTTTGAAAATGGCCTGAAGGAGCATGAATCACTACCTATCGGTAAAAAAATCCATTGGTCCACTTCATCGTAATCGTCAGTGAACCCCTTATCGAAGTGTATAAATCCATGTATAAAATAATTTATAATGTATATAATATAATATAATGTATAAATAGGTTTATAATATAAAAATGACCTCAAAAGTATCACTTAATGGAGCTGGATACAAAATCTTCTTTCTTTGAATGAACCATGAGCTAACATTTTCTTTAATGATTTTATATTGCTTCTTTAATACATCGGATATTCCAAAAGTAAAATCTAAAACAACAAATTATTAAGAAAAATTGTCATTCTAAGTTAAAAAAAAAAATATCATTATATCGACACTTACAAATATATTTTAAAACATAGACAGCTAATAACATCAGAACAATATAAAGAAAAGATGGTATGCTGATTACAACAATGCAAAAACATGCATAACTTATCCATCTTATCACCTGCATGCTGAAAACATAAAATAAAAAATAATAATTAAAATATAATTAATTAGTGAAAGCAAAAACTAAAAAAAAAAAAAGTCTGTTATGGATATTATTGGAAGGTTCTAAAACAAAGCCTAAGGTCTGTCAAATAGCAATAAATAAATAACCAGTCAACATTTTGCCAATCAGATATCATTAGGACAGAAAATTATAACAACAAATAAATGAAATTTATACCAGAGTCAGAACAACTCTCATCAACAGTCTTAAAAATACTAACCAAATGGAAATGGTACAATGGTACAACATACGCTGACATATGATAGAGCACAGAAACTACTGCTGATGGAGATATGGACAGTTTTAAAAATTCAGTTACACAGTGAATAATTATAATTATCACAAAAAATGTTAAATTGAACTTTTTACTAGCTCATAAGACAACATTATTGATTTGAAAGAAAATAATAAAGTCACTTTTATAGCTTTTTATCACAAGGATTAGTTGTACCGAAAACTACAATATAAATAAATCATAATCCTTTTACGCCCTGTATGTCTGTATCCTTTAGTTTTATATTTTTGTTTATGACAAAGACACTTCTGTGCACTCAGTATTATCAGACCCTGTGCCACCTTACTTGTTTTATTTTAAAATCTCATTTTGAATTTTTGCAAACAATGGTCCATTGTAAGCCATTCTACGAAAATCGTTCAGCCATTCCCACATTATATCTAGAAAAGCTATCAGTCCATAACAGTGGGGAAAAAATTACTTTGACTAGGCATCTTATATTACAATACTACAGATTATCAGTACATTTTTTTTTTTTTTAGAATTTTATTCTGAGACTAGGTCTCTTAAGAATAACACTATGGAACAAAAAAAACAGAAACAATATCTGGCCATAAGATTACAAAATAAAGATCAATTAATATTTTCAATAAAATAATAAGCAAACAATATATATTCTTGTCTTGAAAAGAATAATTGATGTTAACCAAAAATTAAAAAGAAAAGAAAAAGAGAGAAAATGAAAAATATAAAAAATAATGGGCTGATTAGCAAAGTGCAAGCTAGTGCATTAAAAATTATTATTTACTTCTGATCTAGACGTTAATCTTAGATTGCAATTTCATAATTAGAGAGCATCATTTTGGAAAGAAAGGTGTTGGGAAAGAATGGATTTTAATGAAGATAGAGAAAAAGCATGGCTGATATTAGAAGGATAGGAATTCCAGAGGATAGAGGAGCGGGCGAGAAAGGAACGTTCAAATGTTTTGGCTCTATGGGAAGGGGTATATAGGTCAGAAAGGCGCGATCTTGTTTTCTGAGTGTGGACCGAGAATTTAAATTGTAGAAGGCTGTGGATGTAGGAAGTGTGCTGGGTGGTGATAGTTTGGTAAAGGAAAGATCCCAGGAAATATTGTCTATGATTGGAGAGGAAGAGCCACTTTAACTCACCGTAAAGGTGGGATACATGAGCCTGTCTCGAAGTACCGAAGACAAATCTTAAAAAGCAGTTCATGATCCACTTCAATCTGTCTTCGAGCATCCTCCAGAGGCCACCGTATACCATACAGCTATAGTCAAAGTGGGGGAAGATAAGAAGGGATCTGAGGAGTTTACTGGTAGGTTGTGGAAGAAGATGTCATGAACGAAGGAATAACTTATGGGTACTTATCGACCGTCAGAAAATTTGGGCAATATGGGGTTTCCAGGTAAAGGTTTGGTCGATAATAATACCCAAGTTTTTAACTGAGGAGCTGAAAGTGATGGGGTGATCATTTAGGATTCAAGAAGGGAAGATGGCATTGGATCTAAGGAGAGAATTGGAACCTATAATAATGGCCTGAGTTTCCAGAGCGTTTAATCTTAATCTATTCAGGTTTGCCCAGAAACTGATTCTATCTAGGTCTTCCTGAATACTGGTAAATGCTGCTAATAGCTCAGAAGGAGGAAAGGATAAATAGATTAGGAAGTCATCGGCGTATAGATGATGGGAACAGTGGTGGATTGAATTAGGAAGATCATTGATAAAGGAATTGAAAGGGAGTGGAGAAATACTCAAGCCCTGGGCTACTCCTGAGGACAGGGTAAGGAAGGAAGATAGGGGTTGATTAGGAATGGTAACTGCTTGAGTTCGATCAGAAAGGAAAGATTGAAACCAGTGAATAGAGCTGTTAGAAGGATAGTGATTCTAATTTGGCAAAAAGAATAGAGTGGTCCAGGGAATCAAAAGCTTTGGAGAAGTCAAGGAGTATTAATACCGTTATTTTTTTTTATCCATAGGGGTATGTATGTCACTGATGCGCTTCTTTATATTCTTACATAAAGTTACATGGAAGACATCTTGTCATTGTCCAACTGAGACATACTGTCTCTGGTCTGTATATCATTTATGTGTTGGTATCTCTTTCTATCCTGAAGATGCCTGAATTGATGAAGCATAGGCTGGTTAGTTATTTACTGGAAATTGAGAGACATAAGGCTTTGTTTCGGTTTCTTCCAATATATAATATTCCAATAAAAATATAGATTAGAAAAAGATAATCACAGTAATACAATACATATTTACTGATGATATCACATAACAACTCAGACGAACAGATTCAGAATGTATATAATTGGCAGTAACATTCATAAAATTAATAATTAGAACAGCTTTTTAATCAGCAAAATTCTAAACGATTAATGATTTTTAAGATTTCTTAAAAATGGCAATTTCTTACTTGGATGGTATCTTGGATCAACTCTTCAATTGTAACGTTGTTACATACAAAACAGTGACAAAATATAATTATACTTACCTGGAAATATGGTCAGAAGTTGTTATACAATCCTGCGGAACAGAATGGTATTTAGGAATGGTCAAATAAAAATTTAAAAAATGAAATAAAATATTAAGTATCAACCTTATCATTACTCAGGGCAGGTGATTCCTCTTGAATATTTTCATTGGAAGCAGAACCTACAATCATTAAAAATAGTTTCTGATAGAATATTAAAAAAAAACTTTGATCTTAAAAATTCAGAGAATGTACTGACCTGATATTTTGAACAGACAGCAACCAAGAGGTATAAATTGCAATAATACAAACAGTGGCAGTCTTAGGTACCCAAAAAAATTAGAAAACCAAGCAGCGGTAGCAACCCATAAAACTACATTAAGCACATAGAAATAAACTTCAGTCCCCGGTCGCCAAAAAAATATAAGGCACGAAATGTATAAAATAACCATTGTAATAAACTGGAATTAAAGTTAGAATATTAAATATAGAAACTAAGAATTGTAACATTAAGAAGGATATATTTCGTATAAATCAATACTTACCACAGGAGTGATATCGAAGATATCCAGCAAGAAAAAAAGAAATATTTTACTGAAATTAAAAAATATGCTGTTCAATTGAATAATGAATTGAGGAGTGTAAAAATAAAGCAGGATAACAGAGCAAATACTTCCGATTGATCTGATTAAAAACCATTTATGCTCTAATAAACAGTTCCCCAATCCATCTGAAGCAGTAGAAATCAATGAAAATGGTATGCAAATGACATTAAAGGAAATAGGTTTTGAATCACTTTCCAACTTGGTTATTTCAGTCCTGACTTTATCGGATATGATCTGTTTGAAGGGATGTAAGACAGAACCCCACATCAAAGCCCATATTAAAGGTTTTATAAATGGTTGCAAAATACAATAAACTCCATAAGTAACAACCATTGCTAATAAAACTGCTATAGTTGCAAGACCATTGTACATGGCAAATTTGAATTGATTATCTGTTTCTGATGATAAATTTTCCAAAATCCCTCCCATTGAGAAGATGCTCTTCTTTTTGTATTTCGTCTCCATATTTGAGAAAATAATTGCTGACTGGTCATTCGTATTTTTAAAATAACTATCAACAGCCTAAAAGGCCTTTGACAGACTGAGAGAAGGCTATGATGACATTTGCCTCACTGTAGAACCTCCCAAACGCTTACTGTGGACGTGACGAATGTAACTGGTACCAACTTTTGTAAATTCTTAAAATTAAGTATATATATTTAATAGTTCCTTGTGCGTATCTTCAATAATATACTTTTTCAGATATTCTAAATAAAAATAAAATAAACACATTTGTAAGCTAGAAGGTTCTTTTTTAAATAATAACACCATAATTTTTATATAACAGTTATATAAAGAAGTCCGTTATTAACTCTAGAATGCTGTTACTGTTACTCTATGAGTTGGAACTGGTAGTTGCTCAGTACGTAACCCAAATCCGAATTCCAAAAGGTTGAAATCATTGCATCAGATTCCTTGACCTAGAACTTAATCTAAACATTAGATTGCCACTGTAATTTAAATTAATTAGTTTTCAGTTACTTATGGTTCACCACAAATCGTTGCTTAGGGCCATAATAAATATTTTGATATTACTGATCATAATTTGAATTTATTTCGTTTAAGCGGTATATCGTTCATCATAGAGAAAAATATTATTTCCAAGATAACATTAATTTGTAATTATGAAAAATGATCGTTTCAGAGTAATTGTGGAGAAAAATTTAATAATCCTAAAAGAACCATGTTAATTGAAACCAAAATAGGAAGGATTTTCACCTTTTGCAATGGCAATAAAGAGGAAGCTTCCCTGTAAAAAGATATGCAAGGCAGAAACCTTCGGAAAATTTTTTTTTTACTTTATTTTTGTATCCACACCTGTCTAACACATTGATAATCAGTAGATTGCCTGTCAAAATCAGCAATAATTAAAGTAATGCCATGTCAGGTATGAGGAAGATGAAAATACCCAGTGGCATCTCTTTTGTGGTATTATTTCAGGTAAAGGAAAATTACAGAAGGTCTCTCATCCATGGCCTTTTCACCTTCCTCCTGATTCCAGACATGCTTCAAATATCTAATAAGGTGATATACTCCAGTAGCGTAGTCACGATTTCTTTAAGAATCTACTTAAGAAACCCACCCTAACCAGGGATGGCCTAAGAAAAATGAAGGCAAACATGATGACATCAGAGTCAAACAATATTAGCAAATGAAGAATCAGCTTCATTCAAAATTGTTTTTGGATGGATCCTGTGCTAGTGGAAGTGAGCAGCGACTGAAAATGGATAGGAACTCACTCAAAACAATTATAGCAGTGTGCACAGGGCACTGTAAATTAAACAGTCACATGTTCAAACTCAACTTGACGGGATCACCTTTGTTGTGAGATTCTGTCACTCTGAGAATGAAACAGCGTATCGCATTATCTGCTTGTGCAACAGGTTCTCAAGATTGAGATTCTTGTTTGGTCTGGATGATATAACAGAATCAAAGCAGTGCAAGCTTATTGAACCGATAAATCTCCTGAGATTTATGAAACAATCAAAAATCATGTTTTGACTGAGAACAAAGTAGTATTAGCGCACAATAGACCTGTTTAGGTTGCAGTGCTATTCTGTCAATTTAAAAAAATAAGGGGGTCCTATATATATAATTTTTCTATCCCAAGGTATGTTATTTATAAAATAACATTCAAATAGGTTTATACAATTTTTGTTTACAGACATGAATAGGTATAAATATTTTGTAATTTCGGGGAGAGGGAGGGGTCCAAACCCCCTCTCTTGCTATGCCACTGATATACTCTGAGAGCTGGATTTAAAGTTTAGATGCTCCTAGTTCCAAGACTTTTTGCCGCTAGGTTATTCATACCATTAGGATAATTTTCCACAAGAAAATAATCTAATAATTACGTAAACCAATAAACTGCATGAAATCAAATTGAATGAAGACTTTTCTTAACTTAACATAAATATTTTCTTTGTTATTTAAAATTTTATTTTTTTAGCGTGCACCTCTAGGCCATTGCCTGGTAGTAAGTACAGCTCTATACTGTTTTAATTCAATAGTACAATATACTGTAAACTGGATTTATTCAATACCAGGCAGAATTAGTTGCAAGGCCATTGAACATAGACAATTTAAAGTGATTAAATAAATTTAATTCAATGAATTAATAAATTTGATTCTCCCATCAACTGGTGTCGAATCAAGCCTAATGACGGCCTAAAACATAGACAGAAACGTCACAAATTAAAATATTATATTTATTACCTTACTAGTAAGAAATATGCATCCAGAGAGCTGTAAAAGATCTAGTCTTTGCTGACAACATTTTAATAACTGTTCGAAATAAATCCTTTGCTTTTACAAATTGGAAAATGGAGGAAGCAATTCATAAGATAAAATGGTGGGCTGTCAAGAATGGTTTCAAAATATCATCGACTAAGGCCAGTTTACACATGTGTGTTATCAGGTAACACAAAACAGTTTCATCTATATTATGCCTCGGTATATAACCAGCAGAAAATGTTAAGCGTTTTAAGAATGGCAACCATCTTACCAGGATGACATACAAGGTTGATGGAAGACAAATGCCCTAATAAACCTGGGAGAATGAAGTAAGGAAGTTTATAAGTTAATATAGAAAAGAAAACACTCAACAAGAGACATAAAATAATTGTTATGATATAAATGGACAATTCCACACATGCAGCTTTGACGTTTGAAAATACCAGCAAAGAACTAACCTGTCGACATTTTGCCGATTTAGGCATTATCAGGACAGAGACAATAAGATCACATCAACAGATGAAAATATCGACGAGACAGTTGTTAATGTGAGATGTGTTGTATTTTGTCTGCATATCATCTGTCTGTGACATTGTTTCTGTCCCGATGAAAAGTCGACTTTCTAGTTGTTTACCAGCATTTTAGAAGTTCAAAACTTCGTGAGTGGAATTTTCCATTTATATCATAAGAGCTTTATAAAGAAAAGTCTTGATTGGAAGAGCGAAAGAACTAATTGGGGATAGTAGATCTTAATAATTTTAAATGAAAAGTAAGTGTACTGATTAGCCAGAATTTGATCCAAGTTCATTCTGCATAGGAAGCCAGGGTTCCACCTAGACCCATTAACTAGAACATTTCTTTTTATTATACATAATTTTTTTATAATGCAAAAAAAAAAAAAAAAAGAAATCAAATAAATTTAACTTTGCCATAGGTTAGGATTTTAATAAAACAAATCAAAGATTATATGTATATATTTAAATTTAATGAATACAGTAAGTTTTCATAATAAATAATTTATCATATATGCATGACTAAATATTACAACCATTACCCCTACAACAATAATACTAAATTCATGGAATCAATAGTCAACGCATATAAATTAAGGCAACTTATTTCTTTTATCTGGTACCAGTTATAAGGCTCGAAAGATAAATTGATTAATGTTACAATTAATTAAATGATTGATAAATCATTCGATGTATTAATAGCTGTTTACTTGGAATGAGATATATATACCCAATACATTTAAAAATTTCATGGTATTTAAATATAGGGAACTACTTTAATTCCAATCTTTGTTAAGATAACAGTTAAAATTTCTCTTTAATTAATTAATTTGGTACAAACAAAAAAATTGCTGGTCTGTAAATCAAAATAGGCATCAGAACCAATAATAGAAAAGTGAATAAAATTAAAAATAAGAAAGTATTGAACTCCAAAACATAGCACCAGTAATAATTTGATTTTAGCATAATTATATATATTTTTTAATTAACAGTTTTCATTTGACAAATTGATTGCCTTATCAATACTTACATTTATATATAAAGCCATAAAGTTCAATTTAACATTGATAATTTAATTTAAACCATTTGATATTAATAAATGTCTAATTTTTCGTGTAAATTCAAATCACAGATTGTAATATAAATAGAACCGACAACACTCGAAACCATGTGAAAAAGTGCAATAGGTTCCTTATATCATAAATAATTTAAGTACAAATAATTAAACAATTAAATTTATACATTAGTAAGATATTTTTAAAAGAAGGAGTTATAATAATTGAATCACTTCATAAAAAATCGGCATTAGTCATAGTACTTTCAGCAATGCAGATCGAATTTAAAATGATTTTTTCAAGATCATAATTGATTTATTACAATTTTAACAATTTCATTATGTAACTAATTTGTTGTCAATCCCCCTCCCCGTAAAATTAATACTAATGCTCTCACTATATAAACTGATTCAATTGATATTAATTGACCAAGTTAACAAATCTTGGAAGTATAATATTTTAAAATTATGCAAAATAACATTCTTCCAGTTTAAGTCACAAATAAGTACTTCTTTAAATAAATTATAAAATAAATAATTTAAAATGCGCATAATAAAAATGTTGATTAAAAATATAGACAAACATTAAGGTCGCATATAACTGCAGTCTGTACTTCAGTATTAAAATTAAATAAGTGAAACACTGCTTTGTATATGTTATTATCACATTTAAGATAACAATTATTTAATTATTATCACATTTAAGATAACAATTATTTAAAAGTGATTCTTGAACGGATCTATCAGTCTTTCTCTACAATGGAAGAGGATATCTTTAGACGATCAGATTTTTATTTCCTATGGAAGCTTACCCCCAAGTAACTAAAAATTTTATCATTTAATCATCACTAAATGATTAATAAACTGTCAAATCAATGATTTAAGAATTATTTTAAACATCTTGTAAAATTAAGCAATCACAATATATATATATATATATATATATATATATATATATATATATATATATATATATATATATATATACACATTTTTTTTTCAATTCAAATATTAATTCTGTATAACTTTTGGTTTAAGGCATAGAGGAAAATTTAACTTAAAAATAAAATGAATACATTTACTCGTACATCTACCCAAATCAAACAGTGGAAAAATTATTTTAACAACTTTTAGCTCACCGGAGGCAAGAATGTATGGATTTCTGTATTTATAAAAGCTAAAAATGGAATGGTCTAAAAGTATAAAAAATAAGAGCGACACAAGTTTTATCAATTTATAAACAATGGAAATATAAATAACTTCTAAAAAATAGTAATAATAACATATCTAACAACAATAGCATTAGAAACAAATAATAGTAATAGGAATAAAATAATACAAAAATAAAACAATTTAAATAAATTGATACAAATCAAAGGACTAAAAACTGATTAAGTAGTCTCTTGTATTAATAACTGTCCAGACAAATATACAAAAAAAATTTAAATAGATGATACATATACAATAAATATATATAATACAACAATGTTAATGAATTGATTACATAAAATAAAAGTGATCAATACAATCATCAATAAGCTAAAAATAAATAACCTGGGCAGTATTTTAAATACAAAATAGAATATGATTTATTTCCTGTTTGTATTTGAAAAATTAAATACAGTTATAAAGTTACTTGTATTCAAAATAAATTAATATTCCCCACATAGCAGAAATAAATATCAATAAGATATGAAACAAGATGTCTTCCTGTAGGAATACAAAACTTATTCTTATAGGAAGAATAGCTTTACCTAATCGAAGCTCCTACAGCATCAAATCAAGCTGTAATTTAAGAAAATATATCGATATCGACTTAGATTATTTTTAATAATCTTCTAATTTTAAAAATATACACACTTTTTTTTCTTCAAAATTTTAATATTCAAAAAAATTCATTTCATTACTTTGTAAGATATATTACTTAAAAAACAAAAAAGTAAAAGTAAATTATGTTTTGAATTTATAAAATAAATATCTTTTTTTTCTCTAAAAAATTAATATTCTTTGGTAAAGAAAATTAATTTTTATGTAATTGAAATGCAGTTGATGCTCTATACATACATTTTTTCTGTCCTCGCCATAATGTGAGTGGTTTTATTTCTAACAGACATGTGTTGTTATGAGGATCCACCTTATATACATCTTTAATGATGTAAATAAAAAATAAATTATATGAAAAAGACATTAAATGCTATTTCATTTTTCACTCCCCCTCCCTCCCGTCACAAAAAAAGAAAGAAAAGATCACCGTGAATTCATTTTTATAAATGCACATTACATGTACATTTCATATATGAAAAAATTAGTCAAATTTTAAAAATACTTAATTTTTTTTTATTCAATTCCAAAAAAATCAGCTATAATTAAATTTAAGTATGTATACTTCTACATGTGTATTTATACCTATAATGAATAACTAAAATTTTCAATTTATAATTTTTTTTTTAAGGTGCCTGCAAATTCAATGAACAGAGGTCCAACTGAATCTTATATTTTAGAAAAAAAAAAAAAGTAGGAAATATTTTGTATTTAAAATACTTAAATCCAAATTTTCAAAAAAATTATTTCTGCCCAGATCTGGCTAAAAATAATCAGTAAACAATAAGTCTTCCAAAATCAATCAAATTTGTGCATAAAATTGTATCTTCTTTTATACCATTCAAATTAACAACAAATAGAGAAGCGATTTTGGTACTATGTTTATCATTTATTTTTAGATCAGCTTTTGCCTTTTAATTCTGTACCTCAGGTGAATAAATGATTACTCTGAAAATTTTCCAGTGTTTAAAAGTTTGACCGACCTGCCAGCCAATATAGGAAACTGGTAATTTTACATTACGCCACTTTTATTTTGGACAGCCATTTATATAAAAAATATATTTGCTTAATGGCAGAATTAATTAATTTTTGTCAAAAATTGATTTAACCACTTATACGGGATAAAGAAATATTCTCTAAAACGGTGAAAATTGGAAAAAAATCTGCTAAAAACAATTTATAAATATTTAATCAATTAAAAAAAATGAGATAACTAATTAAATAATCAATTAACAACATTTGATAAAACCACTTAATTTAATAATAAGTGAACAAAAATAAATAATGAAACTAAACTAGTAAATTTGTCAATAAAACTATTGCCCAGCAGTTAATCAATAACTTTTGAACAAAACAACATACATCAAGTTTTATCTCCTAAACTAATTTGAACCTTCACCGATTCACATAAAAACGTTCTTTTGTTCATATTTAATTTTTACATAATAGATATTTAGAGCAGGTGACTTTAATATCAAGTCATCCACTGTATAGAATCATTTTAATTCAAAATAAAAACTACTTTTACGCTTTGTCATGGTGGCAAAGTAAGGAACAATTAGATTTCTTTATAAAATTGCTTTGGCAACAGATAAATTACAATAGGTATGGACTGTTTTAGGAATAATATTTTCTAAATTTAAATTATATACAAATACTACAATGGAAAATATCAATTTAAAAAGGATATAAACTAAAAAAAATTGATAATTATTGGGATCACACGCTGCTTTATCAAAAGGGGGCGTGGCCTGAGTAAGGTTATGCACCCTCACGTCACCAGTTACAGAAAACAAATACTATTGGAGAGGATATTGTACAAACACTGAAGAAATACCATAGCAGATTAATTACAGCAGTTCAGAATACTAACCTTTTGGTGTATACAATAGTTAACCCTTTTCTTTAATTGTTTGGAGGTCCCTTCACTTGAGGATTTAGATGATCACTGATCAATTAATGATAATAAGGAGTTTTGGTTTTAGGTAACTTCAGTTTCGTGGTAATACACTATAATGAACTATAGCATGAGTATAAAATAATAGAAAAATCATCCAGTTGCAAGACAGATTAAAATTTATTAAAAATTTTAATTCAATTGTAGGATAAAAAAAAATTACCAACTACCAATTTATTTATTTATTTATTAAAGCCTACTCAATTAATTAATTAATAATGAATTTAATCAATTAAATTCCTAGCTTTAATTTTCCGAGCCGTAATTTTTCTTATTCGTAGTAAGTGTGATTGATAATCTAGAAAAGTACAGAATATAGTGATTAACGCAATGGGGAACATAAAATTTTATTTATTTTAACTTTATTATTGTTAATAATAATAAAAATGTGTTAATTTCTGTGTTTACTGTATATAACTTTTCATTTGTTTCTTCGATGTAAACATTATTAACCTCAAAACCATGTAACCTCAATGTCAACAATGTGAGCCACGCCCCCTTATATATATCAGCAGCGTGTGATCCCAATAGTTACCAAAAAATTCTATAACGTGCTAAAAAAAATCAGCATTGAATAAAATACCATTACCCAACATAAGAAAATACCTTTTACAATATAAAGGTTACTAAAGATATTGAAATAAAAAATAACATTCAAAAATTATTTCAAATAAATAAAAATATTATAAGATTAGGCTTTCCATTTTGTTTTGAAATTACAATAAAATAATAAAATTATAATACACTGACATGCAAAAATTTGATCACTAAATTAAAAATATCCTTTACAAAAATATAAATAAATATATAAATAAATAATTACATACATTTGTGGTCGATGCGAATTAATGAAAAGAAAAATTTGATAGACGTTGGTTTTTGAACAATGAGGAAGAAACACAGAGTTCAACTGAATTCATCATTGAAAGCAAGCAAACAGCCGACAGCACCAAAGTAACCCTGCCAATAATATTAAAAACATTAACAATAAAAATCATAAATATTTTTTAGAAATTTTGTGTATTGATAGTTGACCGTGTGTGACAAAGTCTGGGAACCCCTATTCTATAGAATTTCAACTTTAACTTTTGTTATTTGAATTAAATGTTAATGTTCCTAAAAAATCAGGAAGATGAACTGGGTGGCAGTCAAGAATAAAATAAAATAGTTGTAACTATTTATTTAATGCTGACATTTTGACCCACATTGTAGGTCTTCATCAGGGCTAGAAATAAAGATTCAAAGGAGTAATGTAGGGGTATAATATATATATATATATATATATATATATATATATATATATATATATATATATATATATATATATATATATATATATGGGGTCGGGGTGGCCGAGCGGGTTAGCGCGCTTGCAAAAGTGCACCTACTCACAAACCCAAAGGTTATGAGTTCGAATCCCGGCACCGGCACTACTTTAATTTAATTAAAGTAATAATTCAAGAAATTTATCACCCCTTCCCTGGGTATGTGAAGCCCGTCAGCCTACTGGAGGCTACTCACACAGACCGGGCGTAGGAGTGATGACCCTACCCCGTCTACCTTACTTGTGAATCGAGTTGTGGTTTTCCAGGACATAAAATAGCCGTCCGGAGATTTGGTCCATGGACGGTCTGCCTCAGGGAAAGAAATATAGGTCCTCGTGCGCCTGCTGACCCCGAGCAGCCATAATCCGTGGATCTAGACCGATTTGTCACTGTCCTTGAACCCGAGTGAGTCGGTGGGAAGGACACTGCCGAATTGGCCCCAAAGGGACCGGTTATGGAGCAATGGGCAGCTTGCCGCTGCACCATGGAAACCATGGTTCGCAGCAATGTGAGGTTGGGTGACCCCCTCCAGGCTGTCTGTGCTCCCGCAAGCAATAGAACACCACATCGCGCGGCCAAAGATCTACAAGGTCTATAGAGCCAACCGAAAAAAAAAAATATAAATATATATATATATATATATATATATATATATATATATATATATATATATATATATATATATACATATATATATATATATACACACACATATATTTATACATGTCTTTATACCCCTACATTACTCCTTTGTATCTTTATTTCTAGCCCTGATGAAGACCTATAATGTGGGTCGAAACGTCGGCATTATATAAATAGTTACAGTTATTTTATTTTATTCTTACCGCCTGAACATCTTTTTCCTGATTTTTTAGAAATATTAACATTTATTTCAAATAACAACAGTTAAAGTAGAAATGCTCCAGAACAGGTGTTCCCAGACTTTGTCGGAAAACTGGGCGTACCACAACATTGTGAATCCTGATCTTATGATATTAGTATAAAAAAATTGTTTTCATAAAAAAATACAAACTGGTTTACAAAATATTATGTAACTGACAAAAATTTATATACTACCGTAAATTTACTTAATAAAATAATCTATTGAAAATAAAGTTCACAAATCATTTCGAATAACAGCAACAGTAAGATTCACATTAAAACACCAAAAATTTTGAAATTTGGACATTGCGAGAAGAAAAGCATCTCTCTTTTTCAAGGAAGCATGTTGTTTTTTTTATATACAATTAGAGCATCAATGTTAGGCTTTAATGGATTTCGCCTTTACTACGGTGATCATCCTAAACTATTTTTATTAATTGCAGATCGTGTTTATTCATTTCATTCAATAATAATTAAAAAAAAATATATATATATATATATATATATATATATATATATATATATATATATATATATATATTATCCCTTATTGAAAGTGTTAAAAAGATAGAATCATCTCCTAACAATCAAACAAAAGTCATAGACAAAATCATCTATTACTTTTGTTAGATTGTTTCCGTACTAACTAGAACGTCCTTGCTTACCACCAGTGGTATGCGTACCGCGGTCTGGGAACCCTTCCTGTAGAAGGATGTCAGATTATGAACAATTCAAATAACAAAGGAAAGCCAATGCAAGAATAATAAGAGGAGTAAAAAGATTTTTCGAAAGTCACAACTTATTGAACTGAAAGACAATTTTAATAAAATTAACAACCGAAACTTCTATGAGATTTTTAAAGAATAAATTAAAGGGGTATTAAATCTAAACAATATTCAGAATTGAGAAATACTAGTAAAGATTTTTGATCAACTTTTAAAACGCCCTAAACCAAACCATAAGTTGGAACTCCCAGAAATAAATGAAAATACAGAGAAAAAGATAAGCCTGTATTATTCTTAGGAAATTACAGACAGCTTAATTTACCTCATGTTCAAGAAACAGTGCTTTAAGAGTTCCCTTGGACCAATAATCCATCGCATAAGCTAATAATTTCATTGAGATAGGATTCACTCTCAAAAAATTCCCAACAAAAACAACCTGCAGAAAAAGAAAAGAACAATAATTATTTTGCTTGATAAAACAAAAGAATAGATTAAAAAACAAAACAAAAAATAATAAAAAAGTTTCTTACCCTATTAATTTTTTCATTAAGAGCACACATTCTAGCAATTGATCCAATATTATTAGTGATAGTAACAAGAGTGGCTCTAGCTAAATCTTCTTTGGTTACGTTCTGCCTCTTATCGAGTGAATTCATTTGTCCAAAACTAATAATATACAAAATAAAAATAGAACACATATATATATATTATAATGATAAAAATAATTAGAGTTAAATTTTAACATAATGTGTCATTAAATATAATATTTTTATACAAAAGAAATGGAATTTAAACAATTTTATTTTAAAGAAAAAAACTGTTGACATTAAAATGTTAAATCAAATGAGAAGTGGAACAAGTGCTTGTTTAAGTGATAAAAAATCAGACTTTTTATAAATTTAAAATAAACTTATCGTACACACATGAAAATATGTTTTGTTTAAACTAAAAAGAAAAATATAATTATTTGTGAAAAACAACTTGCCATGACAAGAATCTTTATAATTAAAAAACATTTCTATAATACTGCCATTAATGTTTTGAAGCCCTCCTCATCTTCACGATGCTTATTGTCTACAATACACTATAAAACAATTACAACCAATAATATTCGTAGCATAATTTGCACCATGTTTGGTTACATATTAAAATTTCTTATTACCTTCAAAAATACACAGCACCCTTCCCATGTATCCACTTCCATGTAATTTTACTTCGTCAATTTAAATAGTTTCATAATACAATATTCTGGAGAGTGACTGCTTGCATAAATGTTTTTTTAATAATAAAGATTATTGTCACTATTATGATTGTTGGAAGTTGTTTTTTACAAATAATTAAATCATAAATATGGACATTTAGAAGAAATGAGAAAACAAAAAAGTATCGGCACACTTTTTGATGTCACCTCAATTAGCAAGCCATTGCTTGGCGGAGTAATGAAGAGGCGTCAAGAGAAAAAAGGTTGTTTTAATCGTCAGCCAGCTTGAGGTGAAGATCTCTCTATGTCTTTAAAGTGGATTTGACAATGTTAAAGTGAAGTTAAGTCAGTGTATGAATTTAAAAAATAAAACTTAAATAAAGACCAGTGAGTAATAAAGACCTCATTAAATAGCAACATTTTCCAGCTAGAAAACATCGTAAATTGTAATTATGAAAAAGAAGAGGAGCATAAAGCAAGAGTTAAGAAGACTTCAAATGAAGTATCAAAATAACATTTCTTATCTTGTAAATAAAATTTAAATTTAATATTTTGTTTTTAGAGTTAAGATATGTTTTAAATTGTCTTTATTATATTTCGAATATTCCACATTCTTAAACCGATTCACTTTTCTTTGCAAAAATACAAAAACTAATAATTTTAAGTTCTTGGAATTTTCTGATTATTCAATTTTCATAATTTTAAATGTATAACTTTGTTTTGTTATTAATAAATTACGATAATTTATATTCTGGGATGAATTCAAATTTCAACTGTTTGCCATAAAGTTTTCAACTGATATTTACCTGCTCGCTACAAGTTCTCCTGGTAGACCGAATCTTGCATAGTCGCCACCATAAATATCTTTCACAAGTTTGTCTACTTTAGTATTATCCCCACATGTAGCTAATTCTATAGCTTCTTCAAAAGTTTTACATCCTGTAAGAAGGCAGCATAAACCAAGGAATGTTCCACCGCCCAAACTGAAAATTCAACAGAACTTCGTATAAAGCAATTTTGAATATTTTTTTAATATTACCACAACTAAATGTAGATAATAATAATAATACTTCTAACTTTGGAAGAGCAGTCTAACTGTAGTAATAAAATATCATAATTTACAATAGAGCTGTTTAAAGGCCAAAGTAATTAAATACACTTTATTAAATATTTTAAATTTACGTTTCAAAGAACGTTGGTTAATCATAACTTTTTTTATTTATAATAAATTTCCCAAATAATACAGATTATGGTATTAATCTATATTATTATGGTATTAATCTATATTATTTGGGAAATAAGTTATAAATAAAAAAGTTAAGACTGAACCAAGGCTCTCTGAAACTAAGATAAAAAATATGAAAGAATTATATGGTCCGGGAGACGGTCAAAAAAGTGGATCACAAATAGTAAAAACTATTTATGATCCATTTTTTTTACCGCCTCCCGGACGATCTCATTCCTTCATATAATTTTTACAGTCAACTATTAATTATTCAATAAAATATAACATATTTCAAAAAGTGAAATTAATCGATTTGGCCTGTGAACGGCTCAATTAATACAAGAAGCAACAACATATTTTATAGAAAACTACCTTAATTATCGCTAGACAGTTATGCTAAATAACTTTAGAATTTAAAATTCTCAATTATGTTATAAAATAAAATAACATAAATATCAGGATAATTTCATGATGGATCCACATGATAAGGATAATCTCCACTCTGGAATAGGTTGTTCACCTATATCCTACATGTTCACCTAAATGTCCATCCATAGTTGGAGTGCAGAAGGACACAAAACCAAATAAACAATACAGCATACTAGCTATTAGCAAAACAAAATAATTACTCTTACTCAACTTACTCAAAATTATATCAGCTACAATTATTTATTTATATTTGACGTTTTTTTTTAATGATCTGTTAAAACAATAAAAAAAAGTTTGGTTTAATATTGCATAGCGCGTTCCTTAAATAATGTGACCAATTTATTTTCAGACACGATGATACACCGCAGCACATTCTAACCTGCTGGGCTAGGTGGATGGGTGTATTAGCTTTAAAACATGCCATGTTTCAGTCGCCTCTGAACTGCCAGAGAATAAGGGCGTGTGTTCCTGTGAACCTCTTTTTGGGGCTATGTAACAGGGCACAATAGATCATTCTGTGGAGCAACAATAAGCTATCAAATTTTGCGTTAATTTGGTAAATTCATCACCGAGATGTTTATATTAATTCAGCAGGACTTTAGGAGTTCTTGACACTGTAATACTCATTCTTTTGTATATCGGTCAAAACTTTTGGGTCCAATTTGGAGTTCACATTTTTCATTTTTAAATCTTCAGTTACAATGTGGCATAACCGGTTATTTTCCTCATGTTTAGAGTTTCTGGTATCCAATAATCATCGGTCAGAGTTCAAACAATCATGCACATGTGTCACATTTTCGTCGACAGCGAGGTTTTTCGGCGACCTCTTCTTGTCCCTCCTTGAACGACTTGTGGCATCGCGGAACTCATGATTTGGACAAGAAATTACTCCCTAAGTCCTGCTGAATTAATAGAAATGTTTCAGAGTCAGACTTCCCAAGTTTAACTTAAAATTTGATAGCATATCACTGCACCCTGTTATATAGTCTCAAAAATGGGTTGATGGGAAAGCATGTCCTGATGCTACATCAACTTGGTGGTGATTGAACTGGGGCCATTTTAAAGCTAACATTCCACTGCACCTAGCCCAATAGGTTAGAACGCGCTATGGTGTATCGTCACATCAGAAAAAAATTGAATGCATTACTTAAGGGACACACCATGCAAATACAAAAACTTACTAACCTTGTTCCTGATATCCTCTTGTAACTTTTAGGACCATAAACAGCCAATACACTAACACCAGAACCAATGTTGACAATCTGAAAAAACATTAATTTGTAGAAATAAAAAAAATCTGAAATCGAGGATATGACTGTAAAAATGAAAACCAAAAGCTATTTAAAGTTTAATAAAAAAAAATATTGTTTGTAAATCCGCTGTAGCCCTGATAAAGATCTGCAAAGTGGGCTGAAATGTCGACAAACATTAAATAATACACACCTAATGCATATATCATTTTGACTTCTCCTCGTTGAATATTATTTCCTACATTTATAAACAGTCAAATTATACATTGAGATACATCAATTTTATTCTTATATTATTCAAAAGAATTGTTTAATTCTTTAAAAAAATTCATCAAATTAATATAAACAAATATATTATTGAATTTTTGTTGTGCCCTAATTAGTATCTTAACGAGGCTATTCCGAATAAAATAAAAATACATATGAGGGCAAGAAAAAGCACTATTTAAGCAAAAACCAAATTGAAGGCTAAAAGTACAACAAATCAACAATTTTTGAAATCTCTTAACTTCTTGTATAATGAGTAGTAATTTATTAGATTAATTGATATAAAATTTAACTTTTCATTACTAATTGAAAAATTTGTACCTCATCATATTAAAGTTTCAAAATACTTACTAAAAACGGATAAGGTGCACTAAAGTCGTAACTCTCTTTTCTGCATTTTTCATTGTCTGTAGGATCCGCCCAGTAATAACATTCTCTTGGGTTATTCATCTCAACAAATAACATACCACGTATCAAGGAATCTAACTCATCAAATTTTGCAAGCTTCATATTGACTTCCTAAATAAAAGAAAATAAAAAAAAATTAAATACTGCAGACTTATGGCAGAAATAAAAACCAACGCATACAAATCTTAACTATATTTTTATATGCCTATTCTGTGATTAAAGCAGCGCGCGCCCCCCGGAGGAGGGCTCGTACGCTGCCTCCTTCCTAAGATATTTTATCTGATAAAATAATAGCAAAAATATCGATTATGATTAGTTTATTTTCATAGACGAGTCCAATCAATAGGGAACTAAACATTCAAAATATTATTGTTTCCTAAAAATGAATGTGAAGGAATTTAGTTTATGGGCATGTTAGAGCAAGGGTTCCAGAGTGCATGGTTTGGAACTGTGTGGGTTCGATTCCTATTTGGGTCAGTTAATATTTAATTTACTACGGTCCTGAGAAATGAATCTTGATACTCCCACTCTAGTTAGTATGGGATGACAACCTCTAGGTAGCCTTCAGGGATTAGAAAAAGGACCAAAAGGCAGACTTGCCAAAATAGCATTTATATGAACTACATAATTTTGTACGAGTTTTCAGGAGACTACTCATGGCAATATTATAAAAAAACAAAACAACAATTTCACATTAGTCACGACATAAATTCTATCTCTGAACTTTTGGCTAAAATCATTTCTAAGAGTCAGTTTTAACAAAAAGAACAAATATTGAATCAAAATAAAATGGAACTATTTATTAAATTTGGATTAATCCCTAAAATAAATAATAACCTTTAAAATAATAACAAATAATAAGTTGTTCAGTCTCATTTGCTGCAGACATTTACAAAGAACAGGGTCAAAATGGCAATAAATTTTTTAACATCGCAATAAAGTTTCACTTAAATAAGTTTCATATTTTCCTTTTCTGAACCCTTCCATTTTATTTACAGAAGAACGTTTTCACAAAATAATCTCACACTTATTAAAACTTAGTGTTGTCTACTTGCTTTCCCAGTTATGAAGTTGTCATCACAACAAAAGTTGGCATAGGGCCTGTGCAGAGGGGCAGCACTATATCGTGCATAATCTCGAAAACAGTAAATTTTAGGGCTTTAAAACATCCACAAGAAAGTCCCGAGCTGGGTCTCAATGTCCGGAGATTTGAAACCACCTACATTTTTCAATCACTTTTATTAACACTGTAGTAAGAATTTAAGAATAGAAACTGGGATTTGTCACTTCCACATGAAATTCCCTTTTTTTAGACAACTTCTTAAAGGCAAAACTTCTCCAGAGGAGTGATATCTCATACATCTCCGTAACCTGATCTCACTCTAATTTTTTTTATGCTGAAGAAGGCCACATCAGTTTACATTAAACAGTATAAAATCATTAGTTATGTGTTTTAATTAGACCCTACCGTCAATTATAATATCTCAGATAAAATGGATCACCTGTAGAAGCTTAACACAAACTAATTTTTTTTGGGGAACAATTACTAAAAATTCTACAATTTTGATGCTTTAAAAATATAGTATAATCAGTTGAACATGGACCTTTTTCAAAATTTTTTTAATAAAAATAATCGAAATCTATAAACTTAACAATTTTTACCTACTCGTGCAAAAGTTTCTTCAAATTTGTAGGCTCCACCTCCAGTAGCACAAACTGTAGTGATTAACGATGCCATGCCTTGACGTTTGGCCAACGCCAAGAAATTAGGCATTTCACACGTTGGAAACCTGATAAAATGGACAGATCCCTTCCTACCACCAATTTCGATATCATCCATCTAGAAACAAAAAAATAAAATAAATAAATAAAGTAATGAAGGAATCAAATCTCATTTGAATTTACAAAGGCAGGAATATCAATATCAGTATCAGTATCAGCATAATTTCAGTTTTCAAAAATAAATTAGTCACTTCTTAAAAGAAAAAATAACTTAAGTGGGATTTTCAGCACTAATCCCTCAATGCTTTATGAGGTAATTGCTTAAAATATATCGGGAATACAGTGCATACTTGCTAATCTGAACTACAGCTAACATTTGAGTATAAGGGATAAAACAAAGTTTTGGTCTGAACAGAACTACCATAAAAGAATTAATCTTAACTAACTGTTACACTTATCTTTGTTCATAAAAGGCATAGGCATATTATCAATCCCTAATTAGATCGATCCTTCTATACCATCATGCGGATGTCAACTGATTTAAATTTATTACAAAATTGACTTGTTAAATGGCGTAATTAAAAAAAAAATGTTAAAAAATTAACATCCAAAAATCTAATCATTTAACATTTACACTTCGACCTTCAGACTGCCCTACACTAAAATTTTACAATATTCCATTACCATAATAAACAGAGATCAAATACTTGGGACACAATGATCAGAGGACTCACATGAAAATCGCACGTGACTACTTTGAAAAAAAGGTTGAATCATCGACTCTCACGACTTCTACACCATAAAAACAAAGTATCACTTAATAACAAAATTATTACATACAACACGCTATTCAAACCTTATAACCTATGGCCTCACGCCACTCAGGTCTGGAGCTCATGCAAAAAATCACACTCACAGATCATTCAAATCTTCCAGTCAAAATTCCTCCATTATGTATGATAGTTATATAGTTACATTAGTTATGCAGAAGGACAATGAGTTCATTGTCATTCTACATAACTAACAAATCATTACAAAAAGACCTCGACATACCATTCATGACTGACACAACTAAGCAACACTACAAACATTTTCATGACTCACTTTTGCTGGACATCCAAACTTATTAGTACAAATATTACTGACTGACTCACTACCACAGAATCCGACAAGGAGAATGAAACGTCACTGGAGCCGGGATCTACTACATTAAAAGAGATCAGCCATGCTTGGAGTGCCTTCACTGGTTTCACCATCCATGTTCTCAGGCCAATCCCTAAGAGGAGGTTTCCCAATGATGAACACACAATACATGCCGAAAGGTATTGTGGAAATTTCAAATAAATATTTCTTCTTATCTTATTATAAGATTTCTAAATTCTGGTTTTTAATTAATTTAAAAATACCAGTAGTACCTACAATTTTAGGTGCACACTCTAAGTAAAAATCTCTTTCAGACAGTACCTCCATTTTGTTCAATACCTCACCTTAAAAAAGGGATCTCTCCAATAAAAAGAATAAATACTAGCCAGACCCATGTGAAAATTTCATATCAACCGTAGTTTTATTTGTATCAGATTTTAATATATTAGGGATTCAGCAAAACTTTAATGATTTAAATTTAGTAATATTTGTGGATTCAAAGATTTAATACATCTATTTAGTAATCTATTGGTAGATAAATAAAATCTACCCTCTACCAGAGTATAGCAAACCTTTTCTGGTCACCTTGGAAACCATTGGTGCAAATAGACTCATACAAATTCTCATTTTTAATTAACTTAAAAATACTCTTAGCATTTACAACAATTTAAGATACATTCGTCCACTCTAAATAAAAATCCCTTTCAAACTGTACCTTCCTATTGTTAATTGGTTCAGTACTTGTTCTGAAAAAGGGATTTATCCAATAGAAATAAAATATAAAATGATAATGATAGTACAGATTATTCTTCGGTTTAATTCAGTAATATTTGCGATATCTCCGCTAATACTGGTCCGATTTCAACGACTTTTTATTTGTTTTGTTTGGAATTTAATTACCTTTAGGCTTCATTAAAACATAGGATATTACATTTAAATTTTTAATTAATTTTAATCATTTTTCTTCTCCATCTATGAACGAATAGTTTATTTTCTAAAATATTGTGATGTGAGCCTTTTGAAATTCCCAGTTATAGAGATAATATTTTAATCTGAGATACAGTGTCTTAAATGTAGAGAAGTTTTAATACAAAATTGAATGTCATTTACCAGCTATAAGAGGATTTCTCATGGGATTGGGGGAAAATTTGTTTCATCAAAGAATTACAGTTATCGAGAATAAGGTAATGTGGGGTAAGTGTGTATCATATTTACAAATTTTGACTTTAAGTTACTGTAAAATCTTTATTTTTGAACCTATATTTTTAAAAATGTTCCTGAGACGGTTATGTTCCAATTCAAACCCACGTTTTAATCATGTTCATTTTTATGAGATTGATAATTTAACATAGTGGAACCAAGCACGGAGGTAAGTGAGCATGAGATATCTAAAAGATTCATTATTTAAACAGTGGTGGTTGTGGGGTAAATGCAAAATAGTTGCTTTCAGAGGATTATTTTACTGTAGTAATCTGTGAAAAAAGTTAAATTTGCCTCAGATTCACATTTTTACAATCTTCAGTGACAGTCATGAAAGTGGGATGTAGAATATTACTGAACAAATATATTGACAAACCATTATACTTTATCTTAGAGAACTTCAAATGTCTTGGCTGATTTGAAATGTCATTGTTTGGATTTAACGTTAAAATTATGCACATATTCCACATAAATTATCTTATATAAATTTAGATATGTAAAAATTATAAAATACAATGTATAAATATAACTATAAAAAATGTGTTCTACTTGAAAGAGGAATTAAGCTCATTAGCTCCTGAGCCACCATTTCTGCTGCCTTACATATTTTATCAGTTTTTATTTTAAAATTTTATCAACTTACCTGGAGGTGTATATCTCGATGGCCAGTTTTCCCATAGGCCGAATTCTTAGTCAAGTACCTACGAATATTTTTTAAAACCTCCACTTCTTCATTTTCTTCATCAGGAGTAATATCTTTAGGTTCAAAATATACTAATTTTGTTAAAGTGCCTCCAATATCCATGCCAAACCATGGCATACCTATAACAATATATGTACTACAAAAAGAGAAAGAAGATTCCATAGATTAAAAATACAAACACCGAACACATGAACAGCTGAATGTGTTATTGAGCTCAAAGATAAACCATTCAATGGATAGGAAAATTATTCAAACATATACTGAATATAAAACAGTTATAAAAAAAAAAAAATGAATGAATATAAATGAATAAATAATTTATTTCAGAAAATTAACACAGTGAGATCTATATCCTAAAAATATTAATATAAACAATTATTATTAACAAAAAGTGTAGTGGACCTTAGAACTGTCATTAATGCTCGGTATTCATTCATTTTTTATTTATTTATATACAAAAAAAATTATGTTAAACAAACAGCTATCCATTATGAATGCAGAATAAAAAAATATTATATTATAAAACAACAGCTTTAATGGAAATTAGTACTCATTTACTCAGTAATTAAACTTATACTCACAAGGATAATCTGAAGATTCAGACATACTCCTACCGTTAGGAATACTTCCACTAGCCATCCTTAAACGTACACACACTTTACAGCTTCTAGGTGCCATCTAAAAATTTCAAGAACACTTGAAATTAATCTTTATCAAAGAAATCAATTGAGCTTATAATTTCATTAAGATTTTTTAGAAATGGACAGCCAAGTACTGCAATGCTAATATGGCAAGTGCCAACGGAAAAAGCTATTTAAGAATATGTTGACATTCAAAATAAATACCTTAAACAATATAAAAAAAGTGGACAATTTACCGCCCAAGGATAACTACTTTACAACACACGTATGTTTAGATAAGAATGACAATGACGTATATGAACATAGCATAAACTAAGATACAATATTTCTTTTCTCGAATAATACTAATAATGTTTAAAAAACGAAGAAAAAAAGTTCAGTAAAGCACTAGAAGACACGCTTCTACTAAACGAAAAACAAAATTTATGAGATTAAATGACCTCAGAGTGATTGTATGCTAATCAAACTCTCACATACATTATCTTATATTTAAATGTAATTCAGAATACTAAATTACATAGTGCCATCCAGATTACATATAAGGCTTATCCTATCAGTATATCAACCATGAGAAAAAGAAAACAAAAAACTTACAAACTACATGAATAAATCATCTTCGGGGCATTCATGTAGCATGCAAGGTCAAACCAATCAGGCTAGTACAAATTTCAATCATGTCCTTCAAAAAAAATAAAACAGATAAGAAGAAAAAAAAGTGACATTGTATGCATTACATCAGCAGAAATGAGATGGTACATAACGATCATCAGGACTAATGAACAAAAATGTTTCAAGTGGAAATAAATAAAAAGCAATTAAAATATACAAGGTCACTGAAAATAACTGTTGCAAAAGCAGAAAGCCAAGGCAGTATATCACAGTTATCACCAAAAACACTTTTCTTCTATCATAATAGCCTTTAAAACTATAAAGAAAAAGAAAAAGGCAAAAAGAGGTTTAAAAGTTTACTTCTTAATTTATAATCATAGTACATAAGCACACATACCCTCTAAGACTCTTATCATTTTTGATCCAATAAAATTATTAGGTTTTACTAAAAAGCTTCCTTCACAAGACATTTTGAACTAGGTCATAGTATGGAAAAATGAATAGGACTTGATAAAAATGACAAAGCATAGATAAGTACAGGAAGGAATCATTGTTTATTGGGCTCTCATTCCGCCAAGGTTTTCTGTATTCTGTGATATGCTATTTAAGACATTTTGGGGACTTTTTAAAAAGTAAAATGAAATACAATAAGCTAATCTGTTTTGCTATTTCACAATAACAAAACAACTAAAAGCCAGCTCAATGATAAGCAACCATCAGCTGAAATCACGTGATATTATATCGAGCCTTGCTGTTGGCGTCAGAGGGAACCCCGATCGCCAAACCTATTCCTCAATAACCTTCCCGATATGCTAATTTATCACTGGTTTCATCTATAATTATAACTCTCGATTAATGTTTAACTTTTATTTCATGTTTGAACAAAACAAGAAACATCATGATATAGTGATCGATCTATGTGCTTTTCAAAAGATACTTTGTAATTTTAATATAGTTTCATAATGAATTCCAATCCTCTGAAATCTCCCATCAAAAATATACCTCCTTGTTGGGAAGATGATAAACGAATGACAGCTTTATATGCACCATTTAGAATACGAGAGGCGAATCCTGTAGACTATGATTCCAAAATGAAGTTCTGGGAGAGTAATATTGAAAATTGGTGTCTAGAAAAAAATAACTGTAAATTCAGTATAAAAATACTCCATCAGGAATTCAAACGGAAAGAGCGTGTCCCCTTATGTCTAAACACAGTTATAGAGAACTTGGAAAGGTCAGTTCTGCTCAATTATTAGTTTTGCATTTTGAAAAAATTCCCTGAATCATCATGATACTCTAAGTGTAAGTTATTACTGAATAATAAATAGTATCTACAGTGTTTACAGGATCAATGCTAATATATAGATACTGTTAATATAGCTAGTAAATATCTTTGAGATAATTTATGACCTACACTAATCAGTCTTGCAAAGTCATGAAAACAGAACCGAGAAATGATATCGAATTTTAAAGTGTTCGTTTATCTTTTGTTTAAGACTGAGGCGGTACTCTGTATTTACACTTGCTACTTTAATGTTCCTGAAGGTTTAGGAAGTATAACAATCAGATCTAAAAAAAATGTGTCAGGGATAAGGTCAAAGTATGTAATCTGGCCTTATAGAAACCTTAAAACGTTTTATTTCCTAGTTTAAAAAAAAATGTTAATTTTACACAATGAAACAATTTGATTAAAATATGCAACTTTTAATTGTCTTGTTATTATCTCACCTTTTTCATCTATGTCAAATGAGAGGTATTTATATATTTTGAACCATCTAAATGAATGAAAGAACTTCAAATCTCTTATAAAACTTTAGAATCAGATAATTGAATTGTGGTATTTGAAGGGTTGCGAAACTTTGGTGGCCACTAAAAGAAGTTACTTAAGGTCAAATTGGCAATTATAGAACTTTTTCAATACGGTTTTAGATTTAACATGCTATTATAGTACCTTGCGAAATTGTAGAAATGCTTTGATCATAATTATGACAAATATATAGTAAAGGTGCTTATCGACTGGAATCAATTAGATATTAAATGATTATATTCTTTTAAAGGAAATAATAAAAAAACATGTTGATATTCGTTGTCCTATCATCGATCTCTGTATTTTATTTTTATTTGGTCATTTAGTGTGTACTGTTCAGAAAAGGAACTTCAACTTAAAGTTTAAGAGTTAAATTATGTAATAAATATTATTGAATTACTTATACAACATATACATGGGGTTATTGTAAATTTTCAAATCAGTAGTTTTAAGATGGTATGGAAGGCGGTCAAAAAAATGGATCACAAAGAGTATAAACTATTTATTACAAACCAACGTTTCGACCCACTTTGCATGAGTATGAGTATGACTCTACCACACTCTGAGCTTCAAGTCCTGTTGAAGATCTGCAAAATGGGTCGAAACGTTGGTTTCTAATAAATAGTTTATACTCTTTGTGATTCTTTTTTTTTTTTTTTTTTTTACCCTCTCCTGTACCATCTCATTCCTTCATAATAATTTTTATGGTCAACTATTGATTATTCAACATAGTTGATGATATTTAATTATCTTTGATTTGTTAATAAATATATTTTCATAGGATAGGACATGCTAAGCTGAAGGATGACATATATAGAATGAATCCTGAGGAATCTTGGACAGAATGGGCTGTCAAATGTTTTGTAAAAACACCTGTAGTATGGTCTTTTGCGAAACTTAAAACGGCTTTAATGGAACGAGATATTGATGATTTAGAGTATGTTTACATCAATTATCTGAAGGTATTTACATTTATCTCTTTTTGAACAACTTATGTTTTTGTATTTTTAAAATAATTAATTATTCTTCTTTGTTGTAGAAAAAGAGTGAGGAAATTGTTTTACGGAAAGAAGAACAAAATAAAAGTTTGTATAACACAGCTGACTTTCAGAAACTGTTGACAACATCTGAAGGGATAGACATTAACCCTGAAACATTTGAAATTCTTGTATTGTGGATGCAAATCAATAAAATTATTCAAGTCCATAAATTAGAAAATGATACGCTTTTTAAGTTTGTCGATGGAAAGAAAAATATTTCAATCACAGATGTAGATATTTCGATATATATGCTTGAAAAAAATAAACTGTCTATTGAAAAAGCTATTGAAGCATTAGAAAAAGAAAAAGAAGAACTTATTCAAACAGCGAAAAGTTTTTTGAAAAAAGGAATGAGAGATACAGTAAATATGCTTATTGTATATTTAATAATATACTAACCATCTACTGCTTTAATAAAAGTATGTCAGCTGATTGTGTCATTATATTTTATGTTTTCAGCTATCGTTTACTTAGTGATATGCCAAATTCAACCATGATTTATTTTATTGCTCTTTAACAGTTTTTAACATTCCAATCACCTAAGGTAGGATGGTAAACATAATGATTGTTCATAAAAGTTTTTACGATCTCGCATAATGTACTAATTATTATATCCACTAAGTCGAAATAGTAAAAAAAAAAAAAAAAAAAATGCCTTTGTCTTCACTTGTTTCTAAGAAACTGTCTTCTTCCTAAACTACTGAATCGTTGGAGATATTAATGAAACTTTAGTGGTTAGTGTAGAACTTTGAATGATGCAGAGTTCATAAAAATAATCTGGATGGAAAAATATATAATAAAATTCCTGATATAAGTTGAGTATACTGATCATATTTGTTCGTTTTAGTATTTAGGTGAATCGTTTAATTTTCGATTGATTACCTTTGGCTTTTCCCTGAGATTAAAAATGGATTATTTTTTTCTGATTTAGTTTAATAACTTTTTTCTCTGAACTAATTTTGTTTCAATTCAACATAAAATAAAATAATTAGGGATCGATAAATTATTTGCCACTTTTGTTTTTAATGAAAACTAGTTTCGAATGTTATAAATTCATCTTCAGTTCTAAAAAAAAACACAAAAATAAGCAATTCAAAATACAGTTTGATATTATTATCCATATTAAATTAAATTTAATATAAATTAGTATTATAAAACATTTAAGAATTATGAAATTAAGTAAGACAAGAAATCAAATTGGTACTCACCAAGGTTTAAGTAGATTATATCAAACAGAAAAATTTGTATTGGTTTGTTCTCGCACTAGCAATGGAAGAAAGGTGGGATGTTTATAGGTAAATGGTTTAGGGATCGGGGTTTTTCCAATAATTCCAGTGAGTAATTGGTTTGTCTATTATAGATGGGAATAAATTTAAGACTGGACAATTGGAGATATTTATTTGGTCATTTAAGCAAAAATCTGGATTGGATTTGAAGGATTTTATTATTTCAAATGCTTCATATATATTTAATTTGAGGCTGTTTTCAACGTAATGTATTAATTCAACTCCTGATAGCACATAAACTCGCAGCCTTAAATAGCATGATTTACCGTCTTTTGAACGTACCATTAAATGAAAAGAACTATAAAGAAATTTAAATAATATATTCCATAGCAAAAAATAAGTGGTACAATAAAACCACTATCAATCATGTTTTAAAATAACAAAAAAAAAATTAATGATATCTATTCAACCATCCCTGAAGATAGGCCCATCCCGAAAGATTATGTTTTGATTCTATATTACGGCCCTATATCCACCAAAATCTGAATGGATTGTTTTTTCTGTTATGGATGGGAATAAATTTAAGATTGGACTATTGGAGATATTTATTTGTTCATTTAAGCAAAAATCTGGATTGGATTTGAAGGATTTTATTATTTAAGTGCTTCATATATATTTAATTTGAAACTGTTTTCAACATGATGTATTAATTTAACTCCTGAGTCTTTGATGAATTTATGTTTTTTTTCACTTAAATGAATTGCAAAGTTGGAATTCTCTGTTTTATTATTATATGCACATATATGTTCCTTTAATCTCTGATTTAGTGATCTTCCAGTTTTTCCCCTGTATTTGGCTGCATAATCATTACAATTTAGTTCATATATTCCGCTTTTTTGGAAAGGGTCTTATTTTGTCTTCAGGAGAAGGGAAATATGAGGATGGGTTTTTTTCTATTTTAAATGCTGGGTGTAATCCTAGTTTTTTCAATTCATTTCCGAATTTGGTAGATATAGGGCCGTAATAGGGCATCAAGACATAATGTTTTGGAATGGGCCTGTCTTCGGGGGTTGTTGAATAGATATCATTAATTGTATTTTTTTTTAAATTGATTGATACTGGTTTTATTATACCCGTTATTTCAATTTCTTTATTATAATTCTTTTCATTTAATGGTACGTTCAAACGACAGTAAATTATGCTATTAAAGGCTGTGAATTTATGTGCTATCGGTCTCCTAGCTTCATTGTCTATAACGACGTGTGGGTAGGTTTCGGGTAAATTCCAAACTCATGATGTTTGTTTTTTACTGAGATTTCTAAATCAAAAAAGTTTATGGTTTTTTTTTTTTCCAGTTCTACTGTGGATTTAATCGAGGGGTGAATTTCGTTTAAGAAATTATTTATTTGTCATGTTGTACCAGACCATAGGCATATAATGTCATCTACATACCGATACCAGTGTATGATATGTTGAGCTAATCGAGAATTATTTGGGTCAAGAATTTTTTGTTCTAATTTGTCCATAAACAAATCTGCCAGAAGGGGTGAGGAGGGAAGCCTATCGGTAAGCCTTCTTCCTGTTTGAAGAATTTGCTATCAAATTGAAAATAATTATGGTTTATACAAATAAACATCAAATTGTAAAAATCTAATTTTTTCTAGCAGTGATAGATTCAATCGGAAGATTAACTGTTCTAAAATTTCTGTTACGTCAACTGATAAAATAAAATAAAAAAATCTTCATAATGATAGAATTCATGCCTGCAGGAATATTCCAATTTCTATAACTAAAAATCTTTTAAAACGTTACCTCTTCTCCCTCTATGTTCTCCCCAAAAATGTTTAAATTTGGAATTTTAAGTGGTTACAAAAAAAAAAGACTGATCTTATTGAACTTTTTCAGCAGATTTATGGATATTTTTGAAAATTTAAATGTACTAATTAAATTAAAATTTTTGTTTTCACTGATTGTCAATTATCTAGATCAGACAGGTGTGGATTTATTAATTAAAATGGATTTATTTATTAAAATTTCTGTTTTCACTGATTGTCAATTATCTAGATCAGACAGGTGTGGATTTATTAATTAATAAGGTTAATGACTAATAACTGGAGATTAAAGGTGGTTGAGGAAGTGCATAGGTAACATGGTCTATCCAATGTTTTTATTAATTAAGAATACTTAAACAATGTTTTTTAGAAATTATTGTTTTGAAAGAAATTCCGAAAGAATACTAACCTTTTATTAGGAAAAAAATGAATCAAATAGCTTTATTCTCTCTGAATTCTATCATTATAATGTCCCACTTTAAATTGGTTCGTTTCAGTTTTGTGTAAAGCCCTAACGAACCACATTATATAACAAATTTTATAAAAGTTGTACAACATTTTTATAAGATCGCATGAAAAATGTTATACAACAAAATTTTATATTACTTATTTTCGGAAATGTAACAAGTTATATTCTACCAGACAAGTGTCGGTAAGATTAAAGGAAGTTATAAAACATTGTCATCTGCTGTTCTAGGTAGTCGTCTAAGTTCAGTTGCTTATACATTTTTTAGTTTATACATATCGATGTTTAGTAAAAAAAAAATTTAAGTCAAAACTCTACATTCATGCGAAGTTTTTGAAGTTTCCATCTGTTTGCATTTCTCCATTTAATGGATCATCTATATCTCTCTCAAGATCCCTCTAAAGTGAAGTCCCACTGTACACTTGCCGAGCTTGTAATGTTATCTTTGTTAATGCTTTGTTCGTTGACAAGTCATTGTAAACGAACAAATCATATAGAATCACATTACCACCTGCTGCAAACACTAAATCTTCCTGCTCCCCACCATTATGAAAACTGATCGTATATCTTTTGATTCACCCTTTTGTTGTAACTTTGTTATAAAATTAAATTTCTCTCATTCTTTTCAGTAACAAAGTTATACTATAGACTTGTTATATGACAAAGTGTTAGAAAGTTGTTTAACAAAATTGTTATAAAATATGTGTTTTGTGTATACCCAGCTTAAGAATAATAAATAACAACTTGTTAATTTATCAAAATATGCTGTCTTCCATAAACTTCTTTTTATGTGCAACTAACTTTTTAATCCTATTATAGGTAGTTATGAAACTTTTGTTATGACTGAAATGATATGATATAATATGAGTTATGAAAATTTACAAATATAATATACTCCTAAGACCTCAGTACACAGTAATCGATAAGTGATGTGCTATTAACTGGCAAAAGCAAATCCTGGCATTTCATATCAGTTATCTATTACAAATCTAGATAATAAAATTTTCATGTCATTATTCTACAAAATTATTCTAAAAATATTTTTAATTGGGGATCAGCCAAGATATAATTTTTTATTCTCTTTTCAGAGTGAACGATCATCCAACATTAATAAATATTTTTAGATTTCCTAAACATTTAGTGTTTTAGTTTTATATCACATTAATATAATGGCTTACTACCTTGTTGGGTCCTATTGTGTTGCTAAATAAAGAGAGGCAAGCTTTTTTCATTAATTAATAGAACCAAAATTTTCATACAAGACAGATTTATAATGCTGTTTCAGGCAAAGAGCTACATAAGGAGAAAAAAGGCACTCGACAAAACTCTTGAAAAAAGAATTAACACCTCAGAGAATATTGAAATATTACTGTCCAGAATTCATGAAGTTTCTTCAGATTCAAAAGTAATTAAAAAAAAAAATTGATACCTATAATACCTATTCTGAATTTAATTTAATTTGATTTATATATTGTGTAACGCTTGCCATTCTTATTCCATTACAGGTTCTAGAAACTTATAAAATTGGGCTTAATGCTTTAAAAACAACTTTTAAAGAAAACGGCCTTTCAGAAGATGACGTAACGAATACTATTTCTGAAATTCAGGAGGTAAGTTACCATATTTATTTCTTGTCTCTGCCTCTTGTTTTATTTAGAAATGACTTGGAGTGCCGGTGCTATCTTTCATTTTGACGTAAAACTAACAATCTGCATACATTTTTAAATAATGCATATAGTTGCTAAGTTAGGTGAATAATATGATCAAGAGGTTATAAACAAGATTATAAACAAGAGGTTTATAGTCCCTTCACGAAATTGCATGTGATATAGTATATTTTTTAAAAGCAGTTTCAAATAATCACTGAATAGATAAATTATAATATTTTTTTTTAACAAAAAACTTCCTTCCTTTAAATATTTCGTTATTTTTATAACATTTATATTTTTATTCCATCGAACCGACATTTCGAAATATTCTTTCATAATCAGAGATTTTTTTTACTTTTGTCTCTTAAAATTGCTGTTTTCTTATATTTAATCGTTGGCAATAGTTCCCTAAATCTGTGCTGTCCATAAATAATTATTTCATCAATAAGTCCAATTTTTTAAAACTAATTTTTAAAAGTTTTTGTTTCCCTTTAAAAGGAAGTTTTTTTTATTAAAAAAACATTATAATATATTGATGTTAAACTTCCGTAAGTTATTGAAATTTATATATTATGGAAGGATAAAATATATTCACTAGTTAATATTAAAAAGTATAAATTAATTAGAAGAAAAAGTAAAAAATAAATAAGCAAAGATTAACGTTAGGATATTATTAGAGAAGATTCCAACACAAAGCCTTAAGTATCTCAAATAGTAGTAAATAACTAACCACTCAACGTTTCTCTGATTCAAGCATCATCAGAACAGAAAAAGATTAGAGTGAGTTTTGGTTGACCGTAGATATATATCTTAAGGAAGAAGTTGGTCGGGGGAGGGGAGGGGGGTGCTGTCAAAAAGTAACACTTTAATAAGTAATACTTATATAATTTTTTTTTTTATGCCAACGTTTTGGCCTAAGTTTTAGGCCATCTTCAGGGCTAATAGAAATTGTTGAAGCTAAATGAAATTGTTGTTACTTTGTTTTTTCTTTTAGCGCTGAAGATGGTCTAAAACTTAGGCTGAAACGTTGGCACAATAAATATATAAGTATTACTTATTAAAGTTTTACTTTTTGACCGCACCCTCCCCCCCCCCCCTCCCCTCTCCCGACCAACTTCTTCATTAAGAAAAAGATTAGATCATGTAAACACAGACCAGAGATAATACATTTCATATCAACATTCTAAAAAGACTAACCAAATAAGGCCTGTTTATAGGGCCTTATTTATTCAAAGCCACTACCTTCCATAACACGCAAGGGTCAGCACTGAGAGATCGACATTGCTCTTTTTCCTCATGTGCAGTTTCCTATCTACTCATATGCACAACAGCCATACTCCTTGATGATGGAACTGTGAAGCGCACAGTTCCATACAAAGATTTTGATATCTTTTTCATAAACTGTGGTACGGTTAATAGAATTTAGCTTAAGGATTATATATTGTATAAGTATAAAGGAAGAATTAAAGAAAAAAGGACTCATTATGTTGAATGTTATTGATAATAACAAGTGGAAATGGGGGTGCTGCAGTTCCTATAAGTGAGCCATCACTGGAATTGGTAGTGAACTGTTGCATCTTATCTACCTATCAACATATCCTTACCTACTTTTCAACTGTATGTTTCGATTTTTCATGAACACGAAATTGATTGTATTCAACTTTTTGACAATAGTTAATTCTTGGAGTGGGAATAAAAACTATATAATTTAGTTTTTGTGGTTATCTACAAATTTCTAGTATTCAGTCAGCTGTTCTTCATCTGTCATTTTTCTAATTTCCATAAAGTTTGCGGTGAGCATGTTGGGAATGAGATTACTGCACTACCACCCTGTCTCACTGTCGTGGCTATTCTACCAGAAAACTGTCACGGCTATTATACCAGAAATCTGTCACCCTGTAAACGATGCTATAGAAATAGTACATCACTGCAAGACAGTTCAACATATATTAATAGATTTAACACACGTATGTACTGAGAGGCTTTGTGTTAGAATCTTCCGATGATATCAGAATCAATAAGTATCTTTTTTTATAACTAAGTTTTTATATGCTGTTGTTAATAGTGATTTACAAGAAGTAGTTATGTATAATTGTAATTTATAAATTCATATCTGCTATTAGCTAATTTTTATTGATGAAGGTAACTTGTCACTATTAATAATCACTTGGGCTGATGAATATAAAAAAAATTAAGATAAGACTTTCATTTCATCTAGAATTCCAGTGATAGATGATTCGGTGTGTACATAAGGACTCACTGCCTCGGAGCGTGGAAAGAGGCAGAAGTAACCTTAGATACCTTTATGGGAAAGGAATAAACAATGCCGGTGTCTAATTTTGGTGACCTTTTTAGAAGTAAATAATACAGAAGGCATAAAAACGCTGTGGAGCATTCCCTTGTTTCAATGAGGTCCTTCAATGATTTACTAAATAAGCAGCACTTATATTAAACTGAATTTCTTCTATTTTGGTAAAATTCCTGCATTTTTAAACTCTTGAATATAAACGGAAAACTTTTCTGTGCTGTATAGGCATTTTTATTATAAACATTTATTTTTGAATTAGATATAATGACTGGCTTTCAGCTTAGTAATCCTACATTGTTTAACAACATTATGAGCAAAGACCTGGCAGAGGTTGTTGAGTAAATTCCCTGGGTGTCTTTTCTTTTGTATTTATTTTCAACATTACGTTGCAAAACATTTGATAATGCTTTTTCAATGGTGATGTCCTAAGGTCGTACAAGTACAAATGTCTAGTAGTATTCTTAGATATCAAACTAGATTCAGCAAATGATTTTTAAAGAAGAGAAATGTTTATCCTTATTCAAGATCTTGGGAAGCAAAAACTGGGAGTGATTTAGGACATAATGTCTCTGGCCGGTAAGATATGCATTTGTCTGGTAGTGGAATAAATTTGGTGATCATTTGCACTGTTTCAAGAATGATTACTAAAGAAACTTGAAGTTGAGCACAACAAAGCGCTGAGATTCATCATCGGTGCATCTTGTTCTACATGTATAGCAGTGATGTGGATCCAATGTCAAAGATAAACTCAGCTGTATTCTTTTAATAAGAGAGAGTTCTCAAAACAAACCCGTGTTTCTGGACGAGTTAATAAAGCTACAGCCCAGAAGTTAAAGCATTACCTCCATGCTCAAAACTTAACTGCAACCAAAAACTTGAACTCAGAAATTAATCAGTAATTTAAAAATCAAACCTTGTTTTCTCCATTTTCGATCTCTCTCCGGGTTAACTTCAGCCTTAGCCATAAGATTTTAAAGAAATGAATTCCATTTCACATTCTGATAGTTCTTGTCCTTAATATACCTACCAGTTTCGACAAAGAATCTTACATGTATGTCTACACTTATTTCTTCACATCATGCAGCAATGAAGGTACTATTAATTGTTCAGAAATGTTTGAAGTTAGTGCTGCCAATCTGCACGAGTTTTGACTGTAGAGTCATAGTAATTTGTTGACATCCACATGATGGTATAGAAGGATCAATCTAATTATAATAATTTATCAATCCCTAATCATAGTAATTTGTTTGGCCTGAAGGAGCTGTTGTCGGATAAGGTAGAAAGAGGTGTTACACTGGCTGATTTTCAGGCTTTCCTTCAGACCATCATGAATGTTCGGGAAAGCTCATCAGAAACAATAGATGAATACTTCAACATGATATTCTCATGAATGATGCCACTTCAATAATTTATTTATTTAACTATATCAATTCAGTTCATGATGAGTAACCAATTAAATTTAAAATTAAAATAAATAATACTTAATTATTTTTTTAAATAATTAAGTATTATTTAAGTTTTCTATAAATATTATAACTTAAATAAGTCGGTTTGTTTATATCAGTATCCAGGGTTTGATTAAGTCGTAAGCGATCGCATAGAGCGCCCAGGACTTAAAATATCTGAACTTAAAGATTTTGGAAATGACTGGAAAGGTTCAAAAAAGCCTCCACAAAATAATTGAAGTAATCAAAAAACAAAATTTTATATTTATGGCCTCTTAAGTTGAAACTTTGTTTTCGGTGAACCCCAAAATGTTCACCATTTAGTGTCCCCACTTGTCTTGATCCGCCTCTGGCAATATCCTACATATATATATATATATATATATATATATATATATATATATATATATATATATATATATCTTCCTTTTGTTAATTGGTTCAGTGCTTCCCCTGAAGAAGGGTTCTCTCCAACAGAAATTATATATATATATATATATATATATATATATATATATATATATATATATATATATATATATATAATTTCTGTTGGAGAGAACCCTTCTTCAGGGGAAGCACTGAACCAATTAACAAAAGGAAGATATATATATATATATATATATATATATATATATATATATATATATATATATCTTCCTTTTGTTAATTGGTTCAGTGCTTCCCCTGAAGAAGGGTTCTCTCCAACAGAAATTATATATATATATATACATATATATATATATATATATATATATATATATATATATATATATATATATATATATATATATATATATATATATATATATATATATATATTATTTCTGTTGGAGAGAACCCTTCTTCAGGGGAAGCACTGAACCAATTAACAAAAGGAAGATATCCTTTGAAAGATATTTTTACCTAAAGTGTGTATGTGCACTTAAAATTATTGTAGATACTACAAGTATTTTTAAATTAATTTGGAACCAGATTTTTTATTAAATTAAAAATATATTATTTTTTTTGGATCACGTGTATAAATCTAATAATAAAATAGTTTTTGTGCTCTCGTGCTATAAATTGCTTTTGAGGTGTGCTTATCAATGATTCTGACAGATATGCCATTCGAATTAAAATTTTCTAGTTTCGGTTGCGACTCGTATTTGCAACGACCATCAATAAAGCGCAAGAACATTCGCTACAAGTGTGTGGGCTAAATTTTCGAAAGCCCGTACTTCTCACATGAACAGCTGTATATAGCCTGTTCAAGCGTCATCTAGTTTATTTGCGTACGCACTGGGCCGAAACAGCAAATATTGTTGTTCGACTAAAGCACTTCGATCAATAGAATTTAAGCACGAACACTTTCTTTCTTTCATTGGCATTACAACGAATGCCGGGTACTCATACAAAATATATTATAGCATTAAATTGAAAATTGCGCGAACAAATTGACAGGCAACAGCTGTTTATATGAAGTATTTTTATTATTTCCATAATAGCTGTTATGAAAATATTAAAATACTTTATTCTTTACATAATTATTATTTTTTATTTTAAACTAATTATTATGTGCAAATTTCTCTATTTTTGTGGAAGTTTTCGGTAGTAAATTTGCGCGTATTCTTTATGATTCTTAATTTCCTTACCGTACAGGTAAGGCATATATATTTTATTCGGGTCAAATTTTCGATGTACAGTTTCCAACGGATCTATACGTTTTAGAACCCTCTAAGTCTCCAAAACGCATTTTTAGCCATTAGTCTTTGTTTCTGTGCCAGAATTATCTCTTAAACCGGTGGACCGATTTTGTTGATTGTTGTTTTGTTTTGTATGGACATGGCCCTCCGATGCGTCCGTACCAAATCGGACACTCTGTGCGCGATTACGGCTGCGCAATAGCCGGAGAGGTGTTTTTCTATTGATTGCAGCGTCAAAACGAATCTAACGATTTTGATGTAACTTTCCTAAAATCTTCTCCCTAAAGCTCTTGTAATTTTTTTTATATAACGCATTCCCGAAAAAAAACAGAAAATAAACTTATGAAGAAAATAAAACTTTATTCGCGCATAACTCAGATAGAATACGTTACTACAAAATTATTCCAAAGATAATTGAATTTCCTACAAGATTAAAAAAAAAAGTCATCCAAATCGAGCCAGTATTAGCAGAGATAAAACGTTTTGGACTTTAAGTACTTCTCATAAATTATTTCGCAAATGTTCCTGTGATTCATGTTAGTTTAATTTTTTTTTAAACTCGAAAATTATAAATTTTCTGGAATATTCTAGATGTACATTTGAAAGATAATTTGATTGTTTACGAAACTAAATATAAAATTAGTCGAACTAATATTAGATATAGCAAACGTTTTTTTATTTGAATTTAATCCAAAGCAATAAGGAAAGACGTGTGAGCGGGCTCACTAGATATTTCTGTCTGCTAACGCTATCTCAAATGAATTGAATTATGCAATAGTTTACAAAAGAAGTTTGTTCTGTGATTGTTTTTTTTTTTTATGAGTAGGTATATTAAGTTTTATGCCATGTTAAATAATTATTATACAACGCTATTGTTTTGGAATAATAATAATTACAACAATAATAATAATAAATCATACGTTATGTTTCTCGAGAGTCGATACAGCTACTGAGCAAGTGGGAGAAGTTTCACTACCTGGGTTCGTCTTCCCCTTGCTTTTGTCACTTCCTGGTTCTTGAAAAGTATAATGCCGTTCATTCAAGTGGAACAAACATCTCAGTATTTTGTTTCTACTGTGAGTAATACCGGTAAAAATAATTACATTTACAGTTTACTAATTACATATACTCCAATATCTTCTTTTAACATCACCTGTATCAGATTATTTGAAATCTTTCTTCTCGAACCAACGCTTGAAGAATGCTTACTGAAGAATTAAATACGTAGAAAGCGGTTTTGATTACGTCACATTATAGAACGCTATCTCTTTGTTTTGAAAATGATCCGAGGAAAAGGAAATAATTAAATAAATATGACGAAAAGAACTTAATTTGCTTTAAAAATGAATCTTTCATAATGCAGATATGCCAATTAAGATCGATGTAGTTTTATGAAAAAGGTTTAAGCGCCAAAATTCGAAATTTTCAATTTATTATGGAACGTAAACAACACCTATATCGATTGCCGCTCATGATATATCGAGGAAAAAAAATGGAAATGGCCTAAAAATCGACGATTGCTGATCAAAACACCGAATACTGACAACTCTCAGTCGTCACTCAGCACTAGAAGCCATAAAAATATATATTATAAAAGGTTTGCCACCTTAATAAACCTCTATTGCTTTTAGGTACTAGGGTTGGCGACTATTGGAAAATGACTGGTTTTCGGTTATTCCGTTTTTTTCCTCCTGTTTATCCTGGTATTAACTACTGAAAATAACTCGTTTTCTGTTTATTTTTTTGTTTTGTTTTTCGAGGGACAACATATTTTGTATTGGAAAAAAAAAGATTTTTTTAAAAGCTTTATTATTACATACTAATAAAACATTTTTCTTTTCCAAAGCCATTTATTTTATTCGGTTATTTGATTATTAAAAAAATAATCTGTTATTGCTGGGGTCAAAAAATAACCGAAAAATCGATTAACCTAAATAAAAAAAACCACCGGTTATCCACTGAGGAAAAAAAAAATAACCGAAATCAAAAATCTGGCCGATTATTTTCAACTCTATGTAACTAAAATCGTCAAATATTAAAGATACATCATTCCTTTCACGATTAATTAGTTTTTATAAAAAGTGAATTTGGGTCTTGTTTACTTTACAGTTACAGTTACTTTTTAAAGTATCAGTTATTGATAATAAATCATATGACAGTGTGTTGTATGAAAGTGTTTTCAAGTGATTTCGTTCTTTGAAGATTAATATGAATTTGTTTCAAATTTTTGAATTGTGCAAAGATGAAAACGAAGCTATTCGTTATCTAAAAGAAAATGGGATGGTTGACAAAAAGAGAAATTGGGATAATGGTCATTCAATGAACTATGAGAAATCGAATAAAAGGTGGTTTTGTAATAAAAGAACTTGTCGTACGTCCAAAAGTTTCTATAGTAATACGTGGTTTGATAATTCAAGGTTGCCTTTAAACAAGGCACTATTAATCATTTATTCATGGAAACAAGAATATACTACCACAAAGTTTTGTATGAAAGAATTGGAAATTGATTAAAGAACAATTGCTCATTAGAAAAATATGTTGCGAAAAATTTATGCTCACAGTTTATTAAAAAACCCAGTATCATTGGGGGGATATGACAATATGACAGTCGAAATCGGTGAATCATGCTTTAGTAATAGAAAATATAATGTTAGAAGATATTATTCTCAGCAACGGGTGTTTAGGGCCATTTGCAGGGAAACCAAAGAATGCTTCCTGTATGCTGTCGAAGATCTGTTCACAAATCTTCACAAACACTGTTAGACTGCATCATATACTCAATAGGGCTTAGAAAAACTCTAATATCTCATTGCTGGAAAGCATATGAGAGTTTAAAACAGAAGCTGAACTATAAACATTTAACTGTAAATCATTCTAAAAAATTTGTCAACCCATTAATGATATCAAATACTCAGCTGAAAAGCAAAAAGAAGAAACAAGAAAGAATGTGGTACAAATCGAGAACTCGTGGACTCTTATTTTTGTGAATTTCTCTGGAGTTAGAGAAATATGAAAAAGGCATTGTTTCATTCGATTTTAGAAGATATGGCTGATTTATTTCCTATTTAAAAATATTATTATTTCAACATATTGTAATATAAAAATTTGTATTGAATTTTAATAAAACATTTGTTTATAATACCTGTAAGTAGTTCCTGTACAGTAAGTGGCAGTAGTAAAGTAAGCAAGACCTGTGAATTTAAATCTTGGTTCAAAATTGATTGAACATTGTCATTTTATTACTTTCCTTGATAATCGATCTTAGACATTAATTGATGTTGATTTTATATGACACAATCAGCTACTTAAAAATATGACAGAGAGGAAATTTAGGATTTATTCCTATCTTAGATTTAATTTTATCTGCTCTCTTTGTGTCCATTGATCCATGTGAATTCCTCAAATTTATAATACAATTGAGGAGTATTCTATCAAAAGTTGATGTATCCACTTTTCATAAAAATCGATTTTTGTTTGGATTGAAATTTTTCGTTCGAAATTGCATTCAAAAATTATCCAGCTTGTTTTCAAAACCTAATTCGTCCCTGTTAAATAGGAAAATCACCCGTTTCAATCAAAACTGAATATAACATGAAATTTAACCATAGTAATTTTTTCATTTTTTCTTTCAAAAAGTGATCTATCCTACAGCCCTACACTTGCTACTTAATACCATTTTCTTTCAAAACTTCACATATCCAAAAATAAGTTGTTGGTCCATATTTTCCTTTACAGTTTTTTTTTTAAAATTCTTAGTGTTAGCGAAATGATTTTGTAAGGTTTGATTTGTCCTTTTATCTCTAACCGAGATGTGGCACTGCCATTGTTAGCACACAACTGTTCTGGAATAATAAGACGGACCTCGCATAAAAATATATTTTAAAAAATTCAGATGTTGGTTACAGATATCACTTTTGTGCACTTTAATTTAAAAATGGAATATTTTTTGAATAAATTAAAAGTCAAAACCAATTAAAATAAAAAATATATTATTTCTAGCCCGACTTACGGGTAATTTTCAGAGAGAAAAAAGTAAAAAATCGTGTCCCTCGTAGGTGATGTGTATCAAGTTTTTTTTTTTTTTTATCCATTATGCTTATTTAATTTTCCGACTCAATGACAAAAAAACATGAGTTTTCTCTAAATTATTAACTTTTTTGTTAATTCAAACATCTCAGTTCTCATAGCCATCACATGTCCCTGACACGTTGTTTTTTTAGTTAAGCACATAATTAAATGTAATTACTCCACTTTTTACTGAGTTCCATCCCCAAAAGATAATGATTATGCCCTCATATGATATAATCATCACCTTTTGGTGACGGAACTCTAAACCTATTTATCATTAGTGGTCGCATTTAAATTAGGCAGTAAGATAGAAGACAGCTATAATTTTTTATATTTCACTGTTAGTATTTATATTTGTTTAAACACGCATATGTGTGTGTGTATATATATATATGTATGTATATACATACATATGCGTGTTTAAACAAATATAGATACCAACAGTGAAACTAATATAGTGAATATATATATATAGTTTTTTGGGGAGGGGGGGTTGCCACTAAAAATTTTAAATGCAAATTTTCCGACTTTTCATTCGGTTTTCCTTTTATATATCGTGAACTGATGAATGGATTTTCGCGGTTCAAACGTTTTTCCGACTATTAAGGGTGGACTAAAAGAAAAATTAGTGTAAAAAATTTCCGACTTTTCATTTACACTCTCGTTTCCTCTTAGGCTACCTCTAAATAGTGGAAAAATCGTTTCGACCGCCAAAATCCATTCACGAGATATAAGAGGAAAAGCAAAAGAAAAATTGGAAATTTATACATCAATTTTCCTTTTAGTCTACCTCTAAATACGTCGGAAAATCGTTTGAACATCGAAAATTCATTCAACTGTTTAGGATAAATAACAGAAAAAGTAAATGAAAAGTCGGAAATTTTTTAAATTCACATGCCTTTTTGCCTCCCCCTAAATAATCGGAAAACTGTTTGAACCGCGAAAATCCATTTAGCCGTTCATTAGATATAATTGAATTCAATATATCATTAGATGTATTGAACGACGAATGAAAAATCGGAAAAAAATTTCACTCTCGTTTTCCTTTTAGCATACCTCTAAATAGTCGAAAAATCGTTCAGAGGATATTAGAGGAAAAGCGAATGGAACTACTTCCATACCATTCTTTATTTAAGTTCAGCTGATTTAAATATAGAAGTAAAAATAAGACACCACAAAATGCTTAGATGTTTCAGTTTTTCCTTTTCTTTCAAAACTCAACATATTCATCCTTTTCAATCCAAAGTCAATATACTCAAGATAGTTACCTAAATTACTCAAAGTGAACTAGAAATAAAATTGTCATTTTCAGTAGCTCGGAGACTAGCAATGTGGAACAACCACCATTTCCAAAAAATGATTACAGTTCGTACTACAGGTTTTTTTTTTAAATTTTCTGAAAATTATCGTAAAGTTGATGCATTAACTTTTGTTATAAAAATCCTCAATTATTGATTGCGTTCTTCAAAAAGTCGGAAAGCGAAATTTCGAATTAACTTTTAAAGTATATAATACTTTTCGATTCTGTAATTCAGAATTGTCATTTTTCTATTCGTTTTCTACTAAGAAAATGGTAGTTATGAAAATTCGAAACAAAATAACCAAAAAGGTACTAACATATAAAACAGCTAATATTACTAACTTGTTTAGTTGGAAATAGCATTGACAGTGTAAACTGAATCATGATATTTTTAAAAATTATCTGTTGAATATTTTATATTATTTTATATTGATATCTTCTCAAGTTTATCTAATGATGTAATTATAAACATCAGTCATATCTTTCCGACATGCGTCATTGTTTATATGCATTAACCTTATTTGTTTATGTAAGCAATATAGCTGATGCCTGGATATATATATATATATATATATATATATATATATATATATATATATATATATATATATATATATACTAGCATATTTTTTTTCTCTAAGATTATCGTAGATTACTTTGGAAGACGGTAATTTGAAAACTTATTCTTATTATGAACATTTTCATTACATAACTAAAAATCCAGACGCGATAACGAAACAATGTTCATTTTTTGAAATATATTGTGAATGGACTTTCTCAACGTGATAATTAAGAGAAATATGTAGAAACAAGTATTTAAAAAAAATCGGTTTGCAACAACCTTGTGGAAAAAAAAAATTATAAAAGTGCCGAAAAGTGTTTTTTTTCGTTTATGATGTGACAATTTTTTTTAGAGGAAAATAAATATAGTACGTAATAGCGTTTAAAAAATAGGAAAAAAAATAGCTTTGTACTATCGAAATCGGTCATCAACTTATCTGATAAAAAAAAAATTAAAAACCGCGGTCATTTTTAGGTTTTTAACTATAGAGCTTGCAAATGTCGCAGGAGTGTGTTTTGGGGCTTAAATTTTGATGGATTTTAGTCTACCTGAAATACCAATTTTATGCAAAAGTAAGCATTAAGCCATGCTAAATATGTTCCTACGACAATCACAAGCCCTGTAATTAAATGTTCAATAATGTTCATTATTTCGCGGTTTTTAATTTTTTTTTTTTGTATAAATTTGTTGACCTATTTATATGGTCCATGCTCGTTTTCCATCGTATTCTTGAGCGCTATTGTGAACAATGTTTTGCTAAAAAAAAAAAAATAAATAATATTAAATTAAATACTAAACATGAAAAAGCAATTTTTCGGCACGTTTATTACTTTATTTTTTTTTTCCACCAGGTTGATATCGGCGTTATTTTTTTTTAAAGGGATAAGCGCCAATTAGCAAATTTTACAGGAAACAGATGAAACGATTGTTCCCCAAATAACTATATATATATATATATGTTATTTTTTATTTTATTCTCTATTGTATACAATACTAGTTAATTAAGGTGACAAAAACGTTATAATCACAATATATATATATATATATATATATATATATATATATATATATATATATATATATATATATATATATATATATATATATATATATATATATATATTTAAGACTTCTACACTGGCACTAAGCAAGAGTGTCGACTGAGGGTCGTTAATATTTGGTGCTTACGTCATCAATCGTCAATGTTTAGACCATTTCAAATTTTTTTCTCGATATATCTTGAGCGGGAATCGATATCAGTGGTGTTTAAGTTCCATAATAAGTTGAGACCTAAATTTCGAATTTTTGGCGCTTAAGCCTTTTTCAAAAGCCGTTATGTTTTTCTAAAACATTTTGAATTCATTTCTTCTATTTTTCTCCTACGTTGAGAAAGTGCATTCTGGATTTATTTTAAAAATAAACTATCGCGCCTGGATTATAACTATAAGATTCCATACATATGCCATTAAATATAATTGTTTGCATACCTCACTTCACTGAAGAAAATCAAACTCAAATGTACAAGGCTGGACGCTATACTCCCATTCACGCCTCGGTGGAACCTTCGCCGATTACTTGGCTATTGATCCGTTCGCTGTCCGAACAACTTTACCAATATTTTACAATCGCTGCGATGTTATAAGACCAATTATACCGGGTTCAGGTCACGCAATCACGCGTTGTCTTGCTATCTAAACATTCCATCGAATCGTGCTTTTCTAAGGTCAAATGCTTTCTTTTTAAAAAGTTTTATGCGTCGTTCTTACCTTAAAACAACCAAGAAGAACATAAAGCAATATGATAAATAGTTTAGTGAATTCTTACTTTATGGTTTCTGGACATTTCTGACTGCAAACCGTGTAGTTTGATGATCGAAAATTAACGATCGTTTCCCGCTTTTAATCTTGCTTTTGCTTCCTCTTGAATTTCGCCTCATTTAGATAAGATATAATGTTAAAATGGCATGGAACCTTTCATCACTCTATCGAAATTTGAAGTGATTGCGATTAAATCATCGATATTTATGACCCCTTTCCCAACTTATTTTTTTTTTGGATGGTAATTTCACCTATTTATAGCCATTTATTAGTAATAAACATTTTATACTACTACTTATAATCGGTGTTCGAAAAATATTTGCTTTAGTGGATAATCTTAACTAAATTTTTGCAGATTCATAATTTGAATATTGTCCAATAGTCGTCAAATTTTAAATAGAAATCTCCACCTTTCAAAATGTATTAATCTATCTTTTTATATCTATTCTTTTATACTAATATATAAAGCTGAAGAGTTTGTTTGAGTCCGTTCATATTGAGGAACTACCAGTCCGATTTGTAAAATTTCTTTTCGTTAGATAGACCGTATATTGAGGAAGGCTTCAGGCCAAAGTGATCAGGCGTCCCACATTAGGAGGGACTGTCCCACGTTTGGTTCTTCTTTCCACATTAAAAACCGTCCCACATTGTTCCCTATCGGACAATCTTGTCATTTGGACTAAAAAATTTGATTTTTATTAATTATTTAAATCTTTACACAGTCATTAGATGGCACTGCAATACCTATTTTTTTAAAATTTTAAAAGACGTATTTTCTATATGATGTAAAATTAACCGTTTAAGTTAACATTTTTTTTAGATACTTTTTCTAGTTCTTATTTTCTGGCACGGCTACAACCCTCGTTATTATTTCAAATAGCTTTGTGATAGAAACGGATCTGTTCATGCATCAAACATCTACAAAAATAGATTACTTTTTGTGAAAAGGGCAAAATTGAAACTGACGTTTTCTGTGAGATTTTACGATTTGCACCGAATCTAGAAGTGCTATTACGAGTTCCATTTTGATTTACAATGTATGAATGATAATATAAAATAATTTTATTTTTTTGTTTCTGTTGCACATTTCATTATAAAACATCTGTTCACTTTAGTTTAGGCTTTATAATATCACGGAGCAGTAGGCATAAATAAATTTCTAAGAGAAAATATATCTGATGTGCATACCGCATGACTTCTTAGCTTCTTTAGCTTCTTATGACTTAGCTTGTACGCCTATTAAACCATAAATCGGTTGCTTCAAAAGTGATCCAGAATTTGGTTACTAGTTTCCGAAGATAGCAGTATCTCAAAATAGACATTCAGCATCATGACGTCCATCTATTGACGTCCACCCACATCCGCACACCATTATAAAAATGATAAAAACGGTTAGTACGGACCTTGAAACGTGCTTACCCATGAAAATCTCGATTTGTGATTTTTAGCAAGAGTCGTATTCCTCCTATCTTCTAAGAAGGCAGGAGGACAAAACAGATAAATCAGTTGACATCCGCATGATAGTATAGAAGGATCGATCTAATTAGGAATTGATAAATTATTTGCCACTTCTATAAATTTGTTTTATTGAAAACTAGTTTCGAATGTTATACATTCATCCTCAGTTCTAAAACACACACAAAAAATTTCAAAAATAAGCAATTCAATATATAATTTGGTATTATTATACATATTAAATTAGATGTAATATATATCAGTATTATAAAACATTTATGAATTATGAATTTAATTTAGACAAGAAATCAAATACATGTTGGTACTCACCAAGGTTTAAATGGATTATATCTAACAGAAAAGTTTATACTGGTTTCTTCTCGCACTGAACTAACAATGAAAGAAAGGTGGGATGGTTGTAGGTAAACGGTTTAAGGTTCGGGGTTTTTCCAGTAATGCCGGTGAGTAATTGGTTTGTCTATTATAGATGGGAATAAATTTAAGACTGGACAGTTGGAGATATTTATTTGGTCATTTAAGCAAAAATCTGGATTGGATTTGAAGGATTTTATTATTTCAAATGCTTCATATATATTTAATTTGAGGCTGTTTTCAACGTAATGTATTAATTTAACTCCTGATAGCACATAAACTCGCAGCCTGAAATAGCATGATTTACCGTCTTTTGAACGTACCATTAAATGAAAAGAACTATAAAGAAATTTAAATAATATATTCCATAGCAAAAAATAAGTGGTACAATAAAACCACTATCAATCATGTTTTAAAATAACAAAAAAAAAAAAATTAATGATATCTATTCAGCCATCCCTGAAGATAGGCCCATCCCGAAAGATTATGTTTTGATTCTATATTACGGCCCTATATCCACCAAAATCTGAAATGAATTGAAAAAAATAGAATTAAACCCTGCATTTAAAATAGAAAAACCCTATCCTCATATTTCTCTTCTAGAGAAATACAAAATACCTCTAGAAGACAATATTGACCCTTTCCAAAAAAGTTGAGTATACTAACTAAATTGTAATGATTGTGCAGCCAAATACACGAGAAAAACTGGAAGATCGCTAAATCAGAGATTAAAGGAACACATACGTGCATATAATAATAAGACAGAGAATTCCAACTTTGCAATTCCTTTAGATGAAAAAAATAACGTAAGTTTATCAAAGCTTCAAATCAGTAAGTTTATTATAGCCTCAAATTAAATATATATGAAGCACTTGAAATAATAAAATCCTTCAAATCCAATCCAGATTTTTGCTTAAATGACCAAATAAATATCAAGTATATTTGCAAGCTTAAAATGTTGTACTTTTATTATTTCAAGTGCTTCATATATATTTAATTTGAGGCTGTTTTCAATTTGATGTATTAATTTAACTCCTGAGCCTTAGATAAACTTACGTTATTTTTTTCATCTAAAGGAATTGCAAAGTTGGAATTTTTGGAAATTTTTGGAATATTTGGCTGCACAATCATTACAATTTAGTTAGTATACTCAACTTTTTTGGAAAGGGTCAATATTGTCTTCTAGAGGTATTTTGTATTTCTCTAGAAGAGAAATATGAGGATAGGGTTTTTCTATTTTAAATGCAGGGTTTAATTCTATTTTTTTTCAATTCATTTCAGATTTTGGTGGATATAGGGCCGTAATATAGAATCAAAACATAATCTTTCGGGATGGGCCTATCTTCAGGGATGGCTGAATAGATATCATTAATTTTTTTTTTTTTGTTATTTTAAAACATGATTGATAGTGGTTTTATTGTACCACTTATTTTTTGCTATGGAATATATTATTTAAATTTCTTTATAGTTCTTTTCATTTAATGGTACGTTCAAAAGACGGTAAATCATGCTATTTCAGGCTGCGAGTTTATGTGCTATCAGGAGTTAAATTAATACATTAAGTTGAAAACAGCCTCAAATTAAATATATATGAAGCACTTGAAATAATAAAATCCTTCAAATCCAATCCAGATTTTTGCTTAAATGACCAAATAAATATCAAGTATATTTGCAAGCTTAAAATGTTGTACTTTTTCAGCCATGTGGAATACCATTGAAAATGATAAATTTGGATCATTACAATATCCACTTCACCTAGACACATTTTTATAATAGATGGAATTCGGCCCTTTTAACATGCCACAACATATTTTGTTGTAGAACTTTTGTTATTTTTCATTTTAAAACCGGCAAAATTTAGAGAATTGAAGTTAAAAAAAAAAAAAAGTCTGTAGAGGAAAAAAAAATATTTCCTTCAGTTCTACAGATTATAAACTTCAAGACAAAAAAAACATTTTTTAAGCAGATATTTTGAGCCAAACAATTACAAAGTATAAAAAAATGACAAGATTTTAAACAAAGAATTGCTGAAATTCATTTTGGAGATAATTGTCGTTTTCTGTGGTGAGCCAACTATTGATTACCCAGCCCAACAGCAGTTTTATTGCCAAGGTATTTGGAGCTGGTTTCATATGAATTTGGTGCCATGAATTCAATTATGATATTAGTTTTTGCCTAGGACAGGGGTCGGCAACCTTTTGGTGACAAAGAGCCAAATCTATATTGAAAAAAAAAAAAAACATGGAAAAATATAGAAGTGCCTATTTTATCGTATTTTATGGCACATTGAATATTATCTGTAGAGATCTAAAGCCTTAAAAAAATCGTATCTAAAATTTGGAATGTTTTTTTATTGAAATATTTAATATTCAGAGAGTCACAAAATTTTCTAAAAGAGCCGCATGCGGCTCCGGAGCCGCAAGTTGCCGACTCCTGGCCTAGGAGGTCAAATTTCTAAGATATAACATTTTAGTGAAATGTACATTTTACGTTATACTAGGTTAAATCCATAAATCAAATCTAAAAATTAAACATGAAATTGTTATTAATAATTTACACAAGATAGTACCAAACCATCGATGGAACCAACTAGTCACTCAACATTTCGGAAGCTTCTTTTTTCTGACCTTCTTGAATACATCTAGGAACAGTCCCTTTCCAAACTCCAACAATAATCTGCCATCATGTGCGTATCCCATCTTCCTTGATAGCGGTCCTCCATAATTTTAATATCTTAATGAAATCTTTCACTTTGCTCCTCACTGCTGTCTCCTTAATTTTCAAGAAAACGATTGAGGTGGCTATGTAAATAGTGCACCTTAATACTTATGTTGCACCCAAGTGATTTGAAATTTTTAAGCACATTGTTTATAACAAATTAAAATGATTGATTGCAGAATGATATGGGGACTCTCAAAAACTTGTTCTTGATTTATTATTATTTTAACAAATTGATCATTGACAAAAGGAACTAGACCAAAGATCGAACCATAGAATGTAAATAAAAGTCACATTGATTGTTTGCATAAAAATCGCATAATCCATGGTTTTTTTTGTCTCGGTCTCTGTATATGCTGAAGCCTCTAAAGAACAGTTATAACTTTTTGTGTGTAAAATGTCTAGTCCAAAAACATTCATGTAAATCCTGTTAAAAAAAACTATTAGTGCATTTTTATAAATTCATAAGGTGTAGACGAAATTTCAGAACATAAACTTCATATTTAAAAAAAAAAAAAAAAATTGTTTTAATTTTGTGCACGAGTTTCACTAATTTATAAGTTATCTTTATAATGGAAGATTTTTAAAAAATATAACTGAAGAGAAAAATGTAAAACGGTTGATTTATTTCATTAGTTTTATAGGATATATTTTAAAGAAATTTATCATATGAATTAATTGTTGTACTATTAAAAATTAATAATAGACAAGTTCTCATAGCTTGGTTTTAGTTTATTTGATTTTTATCTAATTTCATTATTTTTTACGTATTATATAATTTATCATTGTGTGTGTTTGCCATTGTAACATTTTATGTAGGAGAAGCGATGAATAAATACACAAATAAGAAAAAACTTATAATATTGTGTGCCGACGTTTTGGTGTAAGTTTTAGGCTATTCTGAGGGCTGAGAAAAAGCATAATAACATTTCTTAGCCCTGATGATGGCATAAAATTTAGGCCAAAACTTCGGCACACAATATAATAAGTGTTTTCTTATTTGTGTTTATTCATCGACCGCACCCTCAACCAAGTTTCTCCTACATATATTTTCCACGATCAACCATGCTTTCACCTTAATGTATTTTGCTTTATATCATATTGTCGCACCTTTGTTATATTTACTCCTGTTTATTTCTTATCTTTACATGTTTCTTACATTTTTGTTTTTACTTCTTTTAGTTTTAGTAAATTTCTTTATTTTTTGTGAGTTTAATTTCTTTTATATCATTGTTATTTTTTCTTTTTATTGTACCATTTATATATTTTTATGGTTTTCATCTATAGTATCATGTTCTTTATAGCCCTGAAGAAGGTCAACAATGTTTTTTTTTCTTCTATTTTTGTTCTAATCTTGTCCCCTGCCTTCTTCTCCTTGAATTATTTCTATAGTCAACTATTGAATATTTAATATTAAATATTAAACTTTCTCATTAGTTAGATTAATGTGATTAGACAACTGCCACAATGAAAATTAATCCCCTCATTAAAACAGAAAACAAAAAAAAATAATAATATAATTTTCAGTTTATTGTTTAATACATTCACAAGTTATTCAGTGTTATTTAATGAAATGTTCAATATTCTATTTTAATATGTTTCTATTATTTTTTAGATTAATGAAATGCATGATGAAATTCAAACTGCTTTGTCAGAACCGATCAGTACACCTTTAGAGAGTGAACTGGAAGAAGAATTAAAGTCTATTTTAGAAAGTGTAAAAGAAGTCGAAAAAGGTAGTTATTCTGTAATAGGAAAAACTTTACTAATTCAAATTATAAACAGTTTCTTATAATTTACATTTAAACTTATATGTTTTGCAGATATTGTTCTTCCAAAAGTGCCTACACACGAACCCAAAGTCGCCGTCAAAGAAAATGATAGTGCCCAACTTGCCATATAACCAATAAAACCATCATAAAAGTCGAATTTTGTACATATGTACATTAACTGTGTCGTACTAATAGATAAATTTATTTTTTAACAACTTGTGTTATTATTGTAGCCATAAATAAAGACATTGTTAATTATTGGTTAGAGCTTTTACTGTGATAAAACTTAACTTGTTCGTTTATTTGGGCTGTAAGCCATAAAACCCTAAGGTCATCAATGCCTTAAAACATAAGTTTAACATTATATTGAAATCCTGTTTAATAAATTAATTTGTTTTCAAAAAATTTTCTACAAGTTACCGATTGTTATTATTTTATTTGAATCATGAAATATGACCGTTGTACATTATTCAAATAAAATATTGTTCTTTATTAATTCTTGCTTATCATACTATTCATTATCCTTTGAATAATTTGTTATTGATTCACAATTTTTCCTAGTACAGATGCCTGGTAAAATATTATACTTATCTAAAATATTAAAACATAACTTTATTCATTGCCTAAAAGATTATCTTGCTTGGCCAAGGATTACTTTAACCATGGATTGAAACTTACTTACGCCTTTTGCTGAGTCATAGGTTAGCTTAGCTCAGGTCTATAATGGTTATTCATTAACTATGTCTCCTAAATTCTTTAACTATATCTCAAAATTCTTTAACAGTATCTCCAATTATTTTGATGAGACTGCCGTTCACTCCAAGAGTGAAATAATTACTCTTACACCTTAAGACTATAATAATTTCAAAATACTTGGGCCATCCAGCAAATATTTATGGTTTTTTATTACTAGAAAATGAATAGTATACTGGAGAAAGAGGAAATTTCACCCATAATACATTTTGAGAAAATCTAGGTTTAAAGTTTGGAGCTTTCTTCTGTTTTTGGATATTCTTCGAAGACTATTAACAAACTGACCATCCATATTTCCGACTGTTTCTTTTTGCCATATTATTCTACTCGACGATATGAATATATTGATGAGTATAACTCCATTTTGGAAAAATTGTGACTCTCCCTTTTTTCTTGTGGACTCCTCAAATACAAAGAATAATTGATCACTTTATACCTTTTATTAGAAATTAAAGACTAACCCATTGAACATATTAAAAGCTTCAAATATCTAAAAAGATCAAGTAATAACCGAGAATGAGATCAAGGAGATAGTGAACTCAAAAGAGCACCAGCCAAATGGTTGGCGACAACAACTGAGTGGGGATCATCTGGAAATAATAACCATTCATCAACCAGCAAAAAACATTATAGAAAAAATATTTTAAGCACATTTAAAGAAAGGAAATCAATCATATTTCCAAGATAACATATGAGGCTCAAGAGTATAGATTGGAAGAAGAGAAAAGAAACGGTTAAGAATCATGCAGCTTGGTACAGGATTATTTTGATGAAAATGACAATAGACCCACTTACAAATAATCCTGAATTTCCATTGAAATATTAATATTATATTTTACCATGTAATAAAAATGGGAGATTATATGGATCCTTTTCATTGATTTTAAAGCTGCTTATAATCCCATCATCAGAAAGGAGCTCTTCATCAGAATGGAAGAGATGGGTATCCCACTGAAGTTAATCTTACTTGCAGCATGTACATTAAGAGATAGTGTAAGTCGATAAAAATGGTAAGCTGGGACAACCTTTTGCAGAGAAGTCAGACAGTTAGACCCCTTCTCGCCACTGCTATTTAATATAGCCTTCCATGTTTTGGTGAAAAGATCTGACCTTAATCAGTCAGTTACAATTTTTAATAAAATGACTCAAGTGCTTGGTTATGCTGATGTGGCTCTGGTTGGGTTGTCCCTCAAGGCTATAAAGGAGGCAATATTTTGCCCGAAAAAGTTTCCTCCACAGTACACTGCTAAGTCGGGGTATCAAAATTGCTATATATAAAACAATGATACGACCTGTGTTGGCCTATGCCTGTGCAACCTGGACCCAACTCAAGATCCTGGCTGAAAAGATAAGAGGGCCTATCAGGGAAAATGATTCATACCGCTTGAGAAGGAACAAAGAGATCTACGGCTTATACGACGATCTCCGAGCTTCTCATTTCGTACGAATTCAGCGCTTCAAATGGCTTGGACACATAATCAGGATGTATGATGGTAGAGCAGCTAGATAGTTATATTATGGAACCCCGGATGGAGTCAGACCGCGCGGAAGAGCGAAGGGAAGGTGGAAAGACTCGGTGGCTGAAGACCATCCATGAGAATGGTCGGAGTGTCCAGCAGACTTGCTATTGACAGCAATGACTGGCGGTTGAGAGAGCCAAGGGAAGCTTCAGGCACCTGTCGAGCCAATAAATAAAATAATAAAAATGGGAACAGTTCGACGAAATAAGGATTTGGAAATCTTGAGGTTCAGATGTTTGCATATAAATTAAATATTTTTCATTTTGACAGCTTAAGTTCATTGAATTGATTATTTATTTTTAGGAAATAATTAGATACCCATCATACTTCATTTCTTTATCAAGCCAGTTTCTCTTACACGACTTATCGGATTGACCTGTCTATTCTCAGGTATTCTTTGTCCAATAAGTATAATTATAATTCAATTACTAAAAGATGTTAATTAAGATATTGTCACATAATTATTTTTCATTAACACTTCATTTTATCTTTTAAATTTTACACACTGTCATTCCTTTAATTTATATGCCACCTATATTGTACAATATACACTTACGCATTTGTATTATATTTGATTTTTTTGGAAAATAGCCAATACTAATTCTAATCTGTTAATTTTTATTGATTAAAAATTACTTTTGTCCTCATCTTTGTAGTTTAAACAATATCGTAGTTTTATCGTCCCATTCTGTCTGTGTCATTTTTTATTTAACATTTGATATGATAAGGATTCTTCCTGTAATTAAATACATTATTTTTTATTACACTATTCATATTAAAATCAATATTCTATTGTTATAATTATCTATTACTCATGTCTGTGAATTCCCTATCTAATATCAAGTGATCTCTGTCCTCTACGCTAGCCTGGCCTTCTATGGTATTAACTATTTATTTACTGTTATGAGGACAAAGGTAATTTTTAATCAATATAAATTAACGGATTAGAATTAATGTTGACTAATTAAAAAAAAAAAAGCAAATATAAAATAAATGTATATGTGTATATTGTAAAATATATATGGTATTACAAATTAAAGGAATGATTGCGAGTGAAATTTGAAAGATAAAATGAAGTGTTAATGAAAAATGTGAACTTATATTTGAGAATGGACAGGCCAGTCCGAAATGTGTAAGAGAAACTGGCTTTTTATATAAAGAAATGAAGTATGATGGGCTTATAATTATTTCTTGAAAATAAATTAAATTGTCGAAAAAACTAAGTTAATATGACAGATAATCTTTCAATTTTCATACATGTTGGTTATCTAGATTTTTTTGGGCCACTGATTAAGGTTTTGGGATCACATTTGAAAATCAGGCCTTGAATTCACTTTTAGCATCCTGGGAAGAGATAGTTTTATATATATAGTCAATAAGGAAGATATAGTTTTATAACTAGCCACATAACCGTCATTATCATTCGCAAAAATCTTATTCAAATATTTTCTTTAAATCGAAACTTAAGCGAATATTTGTACAAAAATGAATAACATCACTAAAGAAAAAAGCTGGAACGTTTGAAATCTATGCATTAAATGAGACTAGAGAGAAATTAAAGGATTTAAATTGAATGCATTAACATTTGTCAAAACAGATTTAACAAAATACCCATTAAATAATGCGCTACCCCTGTGACAAATGAAAGTGAAATAGCTGTTTAATTAAAATTATGAGTTAATTTTTACTCTCCTTATCACCTACGTAAGGCTGGTATTGTAATCAGGTCAAATTTTTGATTTGCAGCTTTCAACAGATCTTCATGTTTCAGAGTCCCTGAAGTCCAAAAACACATTTTCGGCCATTGGACCACAGAGATATCTCTGTACGTGCCACGGTTATCTCTTGAATGGGTAGACTAATTCCGTTTAATTTTACTTGTAAGATTTTGACCCCCAATGCCTGTGTAGCAAATCAGGCATTATGTGCACCGTAGCCGATAAACGTGCTTTACTATAGACTGTAGTGCCAAACAGCTCTCAGAGTCCTTAACACTTTTTAACTATTCATATTTTTAATAGTACATCCCAGAGAAAAAGCAGGAAAAAAGTGATGAAAAGAAAATTTTATTTGCGAAGAACTTGAAAAGAATGCATTTTATTGTAAATTATTTATAATGATGATTTAATTTAATTCTGTACAAAACCAAAAAAAAAAAAAGCATCTAAATTCGATCAGTATTAGCAAAGATACAGCCTATTGGACTTAATAATTTTTACTATCTTACCACAACTATTTAGGTATTTTTTAAAATATCCTGAACAGGTTCCCATTGAAACTCATTCACTTTTTATTAGTCTTTCAAATAATCCAAAAACTATGCATTTCTCTGAGCATTCCAGTTGTTAATTTGAAAAATAACACTAGCCTGCGATGGTTGTGTTTTTTAGTTTTTGATAACTGATTCTTATGTATTTATTAGTGTTCAATCAGAAAATGGCCTTAAATTTCAAAATGTGTAAAAAGTAAAAAAAATTGCAAAAATATGAAACTTCTAAATATACTCAAAACGTTTTTCTCTTATAATTTATTCATTTTTTGGCTCATTCTATGCAATGTTATAGCTATTTTAACAGTCTGAGCTAAACGATTTGGTTTGAGACTAACATCTGGCCAAAGAAAATTCAGAATTGCTCGGTTCGAGACTTAAAGAGAAGTGCCTGCTAGCAGTTGCCATATCATACTCCTGGTTTAGATACGGAGAAAAAGATTTTCTTCCCCATTTGTGGTATGTTTATTTTCAGATTGCAAAAAATCCTGACATGATGGGAAAAAATGAAGGTAATTTGGGGATTCACTTATAAAAATACATAGGAATCAATTATCAAAAGTTAAAAAACATTTCACAACCTTAACTTTGTAGGCTGGCCTAATTAAATTGTCTACAAAGCTAATATGAAACGAAAAAAATCTGAATCGGACATATATAAGCAAACAATTCATGTATTGGTCTTTGTACCAAAGGTCATGTGAGTGGGTCACCAGATATATAATAGATTCGACAATTTTTTTATCTCACCGTTGTCCAAGTACTTTGAAATTTAAATATCACCAGCTACATAATAATCTCTATCGTTCACGAAACAAAACATAATCACCTTTGCTTTGCATAAAAAATTCCAACAAGTTTTGCTTCGTAACAATAGTTATGCTTGGAGGAACAGTAAAAAAAAATTCTATTTTCATATTTTTTTTTAGTAACTTAATTGCTTTATGAGAAATTAAAATTTATATTTTTTATCAATTTTACCTTTATCTACAAATTCAATGCAGTATCTGGAATCCCTCGCCTCCAATGCAAAAATTTAACTGAGAAATGTATCAGATCTCACATGAAACCTTAGCATGTCTTTTCAACAATCAAATTTAGCTAGACTGGTATAGTATCAAGCATCATCAAATATGATTGAGAAAAAAATGATCATTCAGAGATCCTTTCAGTTTTCATTCATCTGTTTCAGAGGTTTTTGAGTCACTGATAAATAATTTAATTAAAAATAAAAGCCCGACAATGGAAATAACTCTAGTTTTATAACCTTATCTGTTCTAAGGGATGCAATGTACTGACATATCTACTTAAACCTTGGTGGGTTGCTAGAGAAGTCAATGAATAAATATGGACATTAATGAATGCTGTAACTTGCATTAGTCAAATATGCCTTATATACCCGGATGAAACTAACGACTCTTCTGATAATACAATAATTCACTTTTTGTATGTCTACACTCGTAAATGAATGGTTACAAATGGAATGTACTAGCAAGGAGGTATAATGTCAAGTGAAAGCACCCGATAAATACACCAAGTTTCAATATTCATAGAAGTCAACTTAACAACATAATCCACTATGTGGAAGTAAACATACATGTACATTACATATAAAGTGTTAAAAGATATGTACGAATTATTACCATAGTTTTTCAAATATTGGAAATTTATATTGTATTACATATTGCACCTATCGTAGAATAAGAATTAGAAATTGTTGGAAAATCATATTTAGTTTTTTTTTCTATCCTTTTGAGTACCCTCTCATTAAAACACACAGAACATTCCTAGGGTATTACGTATGTTCAGTGTGTTTTGATAAGGAGTTATGCAAAATGGTAGAAAAAAACCTTTAAATAGGATTTTCTACCAATTACTAATTTTTAGTTGCACCTTTATTCTATGATAGGAGCGCTATTATCATGAACCTACCTACACATGATTTAACATGAAACATCAAAAAAAACATTTATAGAATTACTGGGTAATTTGAGCTATCAAACTTCAAAATCGGTTGAGCCGGTTACTCAAAAAATCGTTACATACCAAAAAAACGGACAGGCTAAACACATTACCCTTTTTGTAATTACGCCATAGTCTGGTAACAATTTGGAGTCAGACTTTGGAAATTCAAAATATTAAAGATACTAATAAAGCGAGATTTTGATAAATTTTCTTTGACCATTTACTGTACTTCTTCTATTTTACCTTGGGAAGTAATGATCTGGAAAGATGACATGGATCAATAGTGTTAAAATGAATAAAAGGGTCGATTGCTGGTATTAGGTTTTCATTATGAATTGATTCACTAAACCACACGAGGAAGTAGGAATGGTCATGATTCAGAAACCATGTTGGCAATCAATTTGGTTTCTTCTGCTTCATAGGGATACATGTTAACTATTGGATGGATAAATAAAAAACAGAACAACAATATGAAAAGTCATTAAATATTTTTATTTCCTCCTTAGACCATAATCAACCCACCGAACAGATGCAAAATAACTTGTTTATTGGAATTTTAAAAATTTGGAAAAAGATTCTTGATGATAAAATTAAAATACATTCAACTTAATAAAAACAACAACAAAAAATAATTGCTTCCAATGATTTCGACATGTTAATTAATTCCAATATAAGCACAATATAAAAACTGTATTTTTATGAGTACAAACATAACATTGTGCTTTAATTATCTAATATCGTGTACTTAACAATAAATTTACATATACAATATACTCCACAAACATTTAGCTGTATCATAAATAATAATAATAATAATAAAAAACATAAACAATTTTAAAAATCCATACATGAAATTAAAAAAAAATATTAATAAAAATAAAGAATTACTAAGAACAGTCTCTTTCTTCATTCTTTAAGATGGGAAACGAGAATATCGTGTTCAGCATAGAGTTAAGTCTATTTCATAAATAATACTTGAGCATGTACATATGAAATCAGCCATAAGGTTGTTTAACGATATCCTTCTTATTATTTTAAATAATTTATAACATTTTTCTAGATGTTAACAAAATGGTTTAATAGGAAAATTATACAGGAATGATATCTGATTGGTTTCATTGTAGTTAAACAGACAGCAAAGTGACTTTCAGCCAGCTTCTTCTCAGGTCCCGACAAAAACATTCGCATTTTAAAAAATGAAATATGTTTCTTTATTTCTTTTTAAACATTTAATTTAACTTTCGGTTTTAATATGTGTGTATGTATGTATAGATATATATATAATATATTTTTTATTTCGGAACCACGAAAATCTTCAGACTGACAATATTTAAATGCTAAAGTATTGGCTAGAGAAGCAGTAGTCTTCTGTGTGACGTTAAATATTGCCATCCTAAAAACCGGACAATCGAAAACCTTTTATAACACAAGATTTCCGAATATCTCTTGATGAAAAACAATAACTACACTTTTAAGCTTCACCAGCTTCAGTAATCATCCAGATCGTAAAAATCGTTGTCAGCATCGTCACATTGTAAACTTTGGAAATCAACCTTGTATCGTAGTAAGCCTGCCAAAAAAAATAAAATGTATTAAAACAACTCAATAGAATTAAAATTATACAAAAGTAATTATTACTAAAAACACAGTGCAGAGATTAACAAAAAAAAAAAAAACTAAATGTAATAATTTAAGAGAAGACAATTATTTAAGGAATGACATGCAAAAACAATCTAATAATTAGCATACAACTAAGTTTAAATGATTAAGAAACTCATATACATCAAATAACAGAAAAAAAGATGAAAAAAAAAAAACCATGCTGCTGAAAATATAGCTTTCTTTGGAAGAGCCACTAATAAGAAAATAAAAAAAAATTAAAACCAAAAATAAAAAAATTAATAACACGACACAAAAATAATTGAGCCGAAATACACTAGTGTTTTTCGGCCCATTAAGGGCTCCTCTACCTTCTTAATAATCATCTAAATCGAGATCGTCCAGCGGTTCATCAGCCTGAAGGGACTGGAAGTCAACTTTGTAGCGAAGGATTCCTATAAAAGTATTTCGCATTTTTTTTTTTCTTTTCTGTTTTTCTCAAAGTTTTGACATTAACAATTAATCACAAGACCTCTCTCCCTAACTGTTACTAAATTAAGCAATGGTTAAAGAGGTCATAAGCCAAAATTTATAATGTAGGTTTGTTCATACTTAGAGAGGAAATTTCAAGATTATAATATTTAAAAACTCGATGCTTATTATAAATATATATATGCACACACATATATGTAGTATGTAAAAAAAACACAAAAACCTTCATTTATATAACTTAGACTTGCAATTAAAGTCGATATTTGACCAGCTGTTTATGAAATTATAGAAAAAATGATTTCACGTGAATTGAACAATTACCACTACAAAAATATGAAGGGTCGTCTAAACTCCTTAACTGAAACTAACTTATTTTGGACTGAAACTATCAATAGATTCTTTTCCATTGAATATTAGACGACTCTAGAAGTACTGGGCAGAGGATGGACAAGGGAAAACATACAATCATTTTTCAAAACACTATTAGAAAATACCTTAAGAGTTATATTAAAAAGAAGTAATGATTAATGTTTGATGGACATTGTTCAGGATTATTCACAAGCCCCAATGATACAAACACTGTTAGGAAAAATGGATGTACGATGGACTGATATACGACTGGAAGCACTGTCTTGCGCATGATCTCCTTTGTAACCACATGTTCTTGGATTGTTCAGATTATTACTTGAGTGCAACATGTTTGTGTTAGTGGCGATTTTCTTGGTAAAAGATGCAACAAAAATTTTGCATTTTGAAACTGGAGAAAACTCATAGAAATGTTTGATCTTTTGAAACAAGCAAACCAAGATGATGCTTTGAGCCTTGCGCAATGTTTTCACAGTTTAAAAGTGGTGGTCAGTCAATTAATGATGATCCTCGACCTCAGCCCTATTTCATAAGAAAGTATAAGTGGAAAGATTCGTGTTTAGGGATTTCAAGTTACTTATTGTCAATAGATAATAATTTTATTAATTTCTATTTTAATCTACTGTTTTTAATATGAATATTTTAAATGTTATTGTGTTTTAACAATATACGATAATTATATAACATGTTTACATAGGAACACCCTATTTCATAATAAAGTATAAATGAGCTTATGACTTACACTGTAAAATGATGAAATAGCAGTACCATTTAAAATAGTAACAAAAATTTTAATGAAATTATATTATTTAAGGATGATAAGTAACCTCTAAAAATGAAAATTTCCACTTGCACTTTATTATGAAATAGGGCCCAGGAAGGCTTCATCTTTCATTTCAAATGATGACTCCCACGTTCAGAAAATCAATGATGTTGCGTATAAATCGCTGATTGACTGTCAGTGAACTTGCATAAGAGGTTAGCATCTAAACTGGGCCATGCTATGAAACTTTGACTGAAAAATTTAACATACATCGAGTTGCAGCAAAATTTGTTCCTCGTTTGATGACTGAACAGCAGAAAGAAAATCGAGTGGACGATTGTCAGCAACGTCTTGAACAAGGCAATGATCATGAAATATTCATAAGAAGGATGGCAATGGAAGAAGAAAGCTGGGTTACATTAAGACGTAAGTTCAATCACCACAATGTATTGGCTAATGATCCACACTTCCACCTCTCAATAAAGCACGTCCAATGGCACTCGATCCAATTTCAAAGTGATAATTGTTACAGTACAAGATGAAACAGTGAACCATATGTACTATACTATCAAGGAATTTTGCAGCGCTCAGGTGAAAAAATTCCGCTAAAGTGGCGAAACAACTCATGGTTCTTGCAACATGACAATGCCCGCATACTCAGCTGTGTGAATTGGTCAGTTTTGTGGCTCTTCATTCATCTTGTTTTTTTTTTTTTGTTTTTTTTATAATTTCCAAAATTAAAGGGCACCGTTTTCAGAGTATTGATGACATAAAGCAAATTTGTCATTGGGAAATAGAAACACCCCTGAGAAAAGTGTGAGTACTTTAAAGAGGAAAAGGACCAATAATCTATAAAACTAATAATAAAATTTGGTTATTTTCTGAAAAGACCTCGTATCATATCGGGCTTTTTCATTCAGACTCCTCATCTACCAAAGCTAAGTAAACAACTTAGAGAGGTACCTTTTAGTCTACATGCGCCTAATAATTACCTTTTCTTATTGAAATAACAATCAATTTGAGAATTAGTCCACATGATTGAAAGAATGTAAAAATAATCAATGTTTTTTTTCCCTTTATTATTGCCACTTAAATAAGTCTTGATAAGAAGATAAATAAACTAACATTGCCATACTTTTTAAGTTTAAAGGAAAAAAGAGGATACAAACAAGGTCTGAAATAAAACACCTCAAGGTTAAAGAGAAGCAAAAGGTATTTAAAAAAATATGAAATTAATTAAAGAAAATCTGATCCAAAGAAACAATCTCAAATCATAAAATATATTTAGCATGAAAAACATCCATGCATTAAATAATTAATACTAGGATAGCTATCACATCCTTATGTTGAACATTATCAATCTTAAGAATTAACCTATTCCATACGGCATCGATACTCCTGAATTTTCAAAGCATACTACACAATAAATGAAAAACTTTCAGTTCTGACTATGGTTCATCAACCTAAAGTTTGAAGACTTAAAACTTCTCAATGGAGAAAGATATTACAAAACGGTCAACTGGTTCTCAAATCCTTACTTTCAGAGACAGTACAAATACTAAATGGGTTGAGCACAGCGCACGCCTATTCACTCACATGGAATGGGGAGTGCACGCTGGTGATTGAGTAGGGACTCATCACTAGGGACAGCGTGCCGGTGCTCTCACCCATAAGGAATGGGTTCAAAATACATTTTCAGAAAATATGACTGTTATTAGAAAAAAAGTGAAATATGGACCACTGGCAAAAGGTATGGGTTAGTAGCAGCATGAAAACTAATAATAGTAACCGTAATTGACACAATTAATTCACCTCATACAAACAGAAAACGCTAAACAGTTAAAAGTAGAATGATTAATCTGGTTAGTTTTTCATAATTATGAACAAACCTAATTATAATGTTAACATTTAATTTAGTTAAGGTACAGGAAAAATGTAAAATGCATTACATCGATAAGATACATACCACCAATTCCACCGAACCCGCGGACGAATTGTGATCCTTCCTGTGATTTGTCAGTAATGATTTCGAGGGTGGCACCGAAACTTTTGTAGTTGTTCGCAAGCCATTCCAAAAGGGGCTGGCTTTCAACTAATTCAAGTTCAACCCCACTCTAAAAAAAACAATCAAAGAAATGTAATTAATTTATACAAATTAATAACACAATAATTCTGATTTATTTGCTCCATAAGACTTTTATTTTTTTCACAATATCTGTTTTTTACACAGATTTAAAAAAAAAACTGTTAACTGCAAACTTGTTAAGTCAGCAATCATAGAGATATGATTGGAAATTTCTTCAATTAAAAAAAATTAGTATTTGATAAATTTTAGAATATATTGCAATATAAAAAATTATGTTCTTAAATATAGCAATTGCACTAATTGTGACATGGTACCCCTTTAGAAGATAGTGTATCAAAATGAAAAAATATTATTAAAAATAGGACAAAACGTCAAATGAATAAAGATGTGATTTCTACAGATTTTTTTTTTTTAAATTTAAAAACCAGGATACAATATAAGGAAATTATAAAAAGTTATTATCATTCAATTAAATATTAAACTCATAATTAATAATTTTTAGCAAATAAAGATTTAAAAATTATCTGTGTATGGCTGGCTATTTGTTGAGTCTAGATTGGCTTGCATTGAAAATTTAAATTTGTTTTTCTTAAAACAAATATTTTCTTTAAGCTAATTAAATTTTCTCAAGAATAAATATCATCTATACTACAAACAGTATATTGGTGATTCTCAACCCAGAAGTAATTATTATGGACTCTACCACTATTTCGTCAAAAATGATTCCATTGATCAATATTGGGTTCAAAGTATCGGAATTTTACAATTTGGACTATTTTTTTTTTAAATTGTGACGATATATGATTACCGCCACTGTCTGAATTCATGATTTCAAAATGTTAAGTTGTCCTGATGGTACTTATTTAACAGTATTGAGAAGTATCATTGATTCTACTCAAACAGAGCAGGTAGAATATTTGCAAATATGGTTTTATAATTTTGAAGATGTTGCATAACCAGATTTATGTAGTTCTAAACTATTACCAGTTTTTTTTTTGTTTGTAATTACCGAATTCAAAAATGAATTGCTCCAACGAACGCTTTTGAGCGTAAGATAAATTTCAGCAAAGTGCGGTTTAGACTGGACACTCTCATATGATAAAACGTAGACCAGTTAGAAAGCCAGAACTATAACATTTATTCGTCTGTCAATGGTCCGGCGTACCAGATAAATTCATATCTTTTTACTTGTAATTATTATCATTAGATGTATTATTGACAGTAACATAGTTTAGTGTTTTATCAAGAATGAATCGTGAAATGCTATTATTAATGCACCAAATTATTATTATTTTTTTTTAAATTATGTTTTATCAATCTTTCTTTCCATTTCATTGCAATTATACTGCAGGAATCCAGAAAATGACGGTCCCCCAAGCTAGGATTTATTTTTTTCCGATTTTTGGCATTTATTTCCATGACACAGAATAAACATTTTGTTGAGTGGTTGTACTAGTGCTGAATTTCATTAGCTTGAAGCACAGTAATTGCCATAATTGGTAAACTACTAATGACATAGTTCGAATGTCATTACCGTAACCAAAATATTCATTACCCTATTCACCAAAAAAATAATTAAATATTTAAATTTAGGGACTAAAAATTAGTATTAATTTGGTTGATATAGCATTTCATAACAAGGCCTTTACATACATTTCTTTTTTTAAAACCTAAAAATATTTGTTTTTAAATCATGAAAATTGCATCTAGTTTGAGAATTACCCATATACTTGTGTTTTAATGTGATAACATATTAATTTAATATTCGATAACTATAGAGTGTAGCTCTTTACAGCACACGAAAGATCAGAATGCTCGTTTCAGTTATACACTTTAAATTTTAGTGACATGTATTTTATTAAAATTACTACTTTTTCTTAAGAATATTGAGATAAGGATCAAATTACATTAAAACTACTGACATATTAGAAAAAAAGTAACATGTTTGTCTTACAATGCAATGAGCAATTTTTCTTCATTTGACAGTTACATAAATTATTCCAATACACTTAAATGATGGCTGTCAAAACAAAATTTAAATTATTTACTTATGGTACCAACGAGCTTACTTCTTTATCTGTAAAATGGGTCTTGTCTTTTTCTTGCTCAGGTGTCAAGTGCAGAACCTTTTCTTCGGCGCTGGAATGATTCTTGAGTACGTATCGCTGTATGTCGAGGTTTTCCCAACATATGAGTGTTTCAACAGAACCAAGTTCTAGGGCTCGCAGCGTATCTTCAACACCAAAACAATATTTACCGGTATCCTGACTGATTTCATCAAAGTAGCGACCTGTAAATCAATGCGGGCTTAAATAAATTAGAATATTCATTTATGCGACATAAATAAACTCAGATGATCATTTAGTAAAAACCAGGTACAAAATTAATATGGATTGTCAAGGTAACAAAATAGTTGTATAATTAAGTTTAGCCATTTATATTTGAACACTATAGAGACTAATAGCCTATTAATAAGGTTTTCTGTTGCTAATGCTAATTGGTCAGAAGGCTATTAATCGGCTTTTGATTGTCTTTCAAAAAGATTTATGCTAAACTAAATTGATTTTTAATGAGTGACCACCTTTATCAATGAAGTTTTAATTACTTTCCGTGAACCATTGACTAGGCTAAGTCCAATAACAAAAGAAACACCTTTCGTCAATGTTAAATATCCATATCGCATATCCAAAATGAAAAAAGCACAACTCAAAAAATCTGCTTTTGTAAGAACGAACATTAGCCACAGGTTGAGATTTACAAAGAAGCCCACTCGGTGTTTCCTCTAACACACGTTGCCGGTAGATCACTTATTGTCTCTATTGGTTTGGCATCTCTTTCGGAGAATGGGGATCCAACGATTAAAATTTCCGATGTTAGAAAATTTTGAGAAGTCTCTCTTTCATTTTGGATTTGCAATATGTATATGAATCTATATAAACATATGATATTTTTTTCCCATCACGATAGGGGTGTATAAACAGTATGTGCCACAAATAGAAAAAATTTGGTGAAAAAGATCGTAACTGAATGATAATATAATAAATTATAAATCCCAAAGATAGCAGATAAAATCAATGAAGATTTCAAACTTTACAATGAATTTGAAAGTCACTTTCTCAATATTTAGAAGAGCTTAGAAATTCCAGAATGAGTGAACTTTTATATCTGGCTGCCATGACATTAACAAGTGGACAATCAAGGAACCATTGCTATAAAAACTTTCAAGACTATATCATAATAAAAAGTAAACTCAGAACAAGTGTGAGGCTGTTTCTTTAAGAGAAAAAAGGATAACATAAAGAATATGCAGTCTTGACTACAAAAATAAGAAAAACATTTCTCATGTAATGTTATTATTTTTTTTTTATAAATAGAAAAATTTAAACTTGGTTCAGTATATAAAATACATACTTTCTAAAAATTTCTATAAGAAGAATGAGTATGTATTTATGTAAATAAAATGTTTATTAAAAAGTTTTTATTTCCATCTTGTTAACAAAGACAATTTCTATGTGCATTTATACATTTGCCAAGCATGTAAAAGGGATATTTGGATTGGTTTGTACAGTATTTGGAGTGAGCTGATTAATAGCCAAGCGTATGTACACACTTGGGTTTGCCGTTGTTTGGCTAACGTGTTAACACACCATTAGGTTCTGGGTGATGATAGTTACAAATTACCTAGATGGTAATATAGTTACGAATGAAGAATCAAAACATACCTATCAATTTCTTTTCTTGAATAAATTTAACGTTCTGAAGGGATTCGGCGGCCAATTCAATAGCTTGATTAAATCCGTTTTCACCACCGTAAGACACATCTACCAGCTTAATAATTTTAGCTTGCAAACGCTGAAATAAAACAAAAAAGGAAACTCTAATTTAATAATTAATTCAAACTAGATTAATTAAAAGACAGAATTATATAATACAGATTATTAATTAAAACATCAATAAGCACAGATATTTTATGGGAAATAAATTACTGGGAAATAATTTTTTTTAATAATTTAAAAATTATTTTTAAAGCTAAATTATAAAAAAGCTAATAAATTAAAACCGAACAATACACTCAATTTAAAAAACTATTTCTGTGTATCAATAAATTAAAACAGATTGATGAAATATTAATTTTCATAACAAATAAAAAATTAGCAAAATGTAAATACTATATTTATATTTGTGATAACAAGAAGTATGAATAAAAATATCTCCTTTGCCCAAAAATAAGAAAAACTTGTGAATTTTTTAAATCTATTAACGCAAAACACATGTAATGTAAATTATTAGGAAAATAACTTAAGCATGAACATTTCAGTGTGCATGCGCCTAACAATAAACTTTTGATAATGAAATATCAATTAACTCATGAATTATTACACGAGATTGAAAGAATGTAAAACAATTCAGGACATTAAGAAAATATATATTTATATATGGTATATAAATATATTTGACAAGGCAACTATCTAAAGTTATATATAGAGAGAAGGCTTTCCCTATGCTACAGTCACAAGATTCTGCCTTAAGTTGTTTGCCTATATATATTTTTATTACATAGACCCATGAATAATCTATACATTATACAAAATGTATGTATGAGGACAGACTAAGAGCTCTTTATTCCATCATTTAATTTTTAAATTTAACCAAAAAATTAACCATAAATGTTATAAGTATGTACTACAAACATATGCAAGTCAGCAAAAAAAGTTTACAATTTACCAATAAATATGCACATAATTGTTTGTATTTTAAAATTAATTATATACATAAATATATAAGGCCTTTAGCTTTAAAAGAGATCAAATCCATTTTCAAACATAATCAAAAATTATCATTAAAATAATCAATTAACTAAGAAAAATTTGTGACTTTTCTTTTATGTACCTGAAATAAGTTCAGCATTAAAAACCTTTCTTTTATTTTAAAATTAAATGCCTCATATAAATAATAGTTTTACATAAATTTAAAATAACTATACTGAGTAAATTATGCTAGGTGAAATTAATGTAAAGATATATACCGGATCGAACATATCAGACTGACTCAGTTCAGTCTTAAAATCAGCACTACCTGCCAATATTAGACCAGCAATATTGGGCTTATCGTTAGTTATAAAAAGAGTCGTTGCAACTTCTGCTACTTTCCTAACATAATTGTGTCGCTTTTCCATTCTCAAACGGGCGAAACGAAGGGCTGATTGACCACCACGACCTAGAAAACAACAGCTAATATTAATAAAAATAATAATTAAGAGGCAATAAATAAGACTAATAAACAATAATGTAAGTAGAATTTATTTTATACATCTAAATTATAGAACTGGTATTGTTGGAGGAAACTAGTCAGGCAAGTGGGCCTTGTAATTCTTTTTGCCAACCCCTGATGGCTACTTTTAGTTCACTGCCCCTTACTAACTAGAGTGGGAGTGTCGAGACTCGGGAACATCGATAAATAAATATTAACTCACTCAAGTAGGAATAGAACTTATCACTTCCTCCAAATATATAAATTATAAAAACTACATTGAATACTAAATAAAATCATTTTTATAAGGAACGTAAAATCATTATTATATAGAGGGATAGTTGCGAAGTCAAGATTTATTTTAATGTCGCTTAGGAATTAACCTAGCCATGGGATGGATTACCAGTTCCTTTTTAGCCTCAGAATAAACTAGTTCTGTGTTCATTTCGTTTCGCAGTTAACCTTTTACAGAGACGGATATGCGTAGTCTAAGTAAGCATAAGCTAACTAGCAGCTTTGATTCTTACAATCATAGAATAGATCAGTAATCCCTCTTACATAATAAGACTAAAACCTCTCATTTCAAAATTTACAATACGAAAACACAAATTTAATTTTTCTGATAACTACTGTATTGACCAAACCCATCAGTGACAGGTAATCACTATTTTTTTTTTGTTTATAATATATAACTGGGCTGAACTTAATAACTCTATACTACAAGTATAGTTTTTAAAAATCAACAAAAAAACAGCTCACTAATTCATTTCAAACTTTAGGCTCACTAACTCCCTCCATACAAAGGTTTTTATCAGAAGGGATTAAAAATAGCTTGCATTGAGAGAAGAGTATAACAAATAGAACGTCTGGATAACTGAATTGCAACTGTCAGTTTGTAACTCAGTCTGCAACTGAATTGCAATTATATTTGTTTTGTTTAATTACAAAAAATAAATGAAATATCTTAATATTTAAAACCAAAACTAAATCAATTATAGGCAGAAAATTAATAACTTCACTTTGGAGTAATAAAACTAGTATTTCCAACTAATTAGTTTAATGAATATATTAAGTTAAAAATTTATTTGAGAACTGTAAACACAATTTATACTCAGTTCACAGTATCTAAAAAATATTTTGACTTTCTCTAAATAATCTAAATGAATCACTACCCTAAACAGATGGTGAGTCAATCACAACTCTCACTGTAGACAATTTACTTCTTTTTAACGACTCTAATACTTATGAACAAGAAAATAAATGAAGGTGAAAATGTTCCATTTTTCATGATATATGTATTCTCTTTAATAAAAAGAATAAAGACCTAAATTTCTTAAGTGATTTGCAGATGAAAGGAAAAAAACCCATAGCTCATCCACATTTTATTTATATAAGTCCATTTCAACATCATGTATGGCTAAGACAGAAACAAAAATGGAAAAGATATATAGCAAAATGAAATTAAAATATTCCTCTAACGGCGAAAATCAAACTTTTAAACTCAGTCAAGTTAAAATTATCAACTTAACTCATTCAATGGTGCTATAAATTTGCACTTGACATCCAACAGAATAATCAAAATTTAAATATAATATATAAATTCCCTTCAACAATCTTTCCAGTTTTTAACAAACTCTTACAATATTACGAAATTTTTTAGTTTTTAACAAAACAAAATAAGATGTATAAAAAATTATACATTTAATTTGTAATTAATAATTGAACAGTCCACGAAAGAAGGGGGGAGATCTCATAATGCAGTTCAAGAAAATTGTTTAAAAGTTTGGGAGCTCCTACTTTCTTCAGTTAATGGACATTCTTTAAATGCTTCTAACAAACCAGTTTCTTTTTACCACCTTATTCTACTGAACATATTGATGTGCTTAACTCCATTATAGAAAAATGTGGTTCTCCCCCGTTCTTCCGACTTTTCAAATATCTTTGTCTAAAACACACCTTAATCAGGTCACTACAATTGCACTATAATTATACTTTTGTTTTTTATTGAGGAATCACGTTAGTTTTTATTAAAACATATAAAGTTAATTTAATTGTATTAACTAATTAAATGCATGGTCTACTAAGCTTCAGTCTTAGTCATATTTCAAAAATCCACACAATTACAACTGATCATTGAGGCAATATGGCATGCCTTATCTCCAATATGAGCGAGATAACCAAAGGCAATTTTAGTTGAAAAAATAAAATAAGGACAAAACTTAGAACTAAGTATTTGGCTTACAAATGAAACATATCAAGTCCAATATATGATTTATGAAATCTTTATCTGTATTTCATAAAAGAAAAACAAAATAAATCCAAACTTAAAAATTTTGAATTGATAAGTTTCACTAGAAAGACTGCAATTTATATTACTAAGTGAGTAACAAACCATGCTTCTTGGGTAAATCAACGGTGAACTTATGAAGTACTTCTCGTGTGTTTCCTTGGAGGGTTCCAAACAGAGCTCCGTTACCATCCATAACAATAAAACCGAATTTGTTATCATCTGCCAAAAGTGCAGTTAAAGCTTCTGTATGAAACTGAAAGAAAAAAAAAGAATTTAATACGTAGCACATGCTTATAAAACAGTCACATATTGTTCACAATTGGGCAATAACGTGCCAATAGTATAAAAGATATGTTAAATAATCAATCAAACTAACCTTATTGTCACAAAGATAAAGCGATGTATTAATGGGTTTAAATGGTTCAAAATCTATATTAACTTTTTTTTCCTTCCCTTCTTCAGTCACTATTGTGCCACAGTAAATAACAAGGCCATTAGGGGGAACTGGAAACAACACAAAAATAATTATGACACTAAGGATAATTTTTCAATTTATAAAAACGAAATAATACTCACCTTTAGTATAAAGTTTCAGTCTATGTTGCACAGAAGTGATTGCACCCAGTACGGACAGCCTATTAACTCTCGACTTGATGTTGGACGCAGTACCAAATTCATCTGCCAACATTTTGCTAACCCTCGAAATCTGATCCTTGGGTGGTATTATTAAAGATATCATGCTTGTACCATTCCTAAAATGTCAAATAGTCAATATAGCACATGCTTTTTCAAAAGTGTTACACAATAGTTCACCTCCAATATGCTCAACTAACCCTCTAGCCATCTCTAAACTTTTGATGAGCTTCTTAATTTTCCAAATTTCAACATTACGATCTGAAGATGTTTCTTCAGTATTGTATGAGGAAGACATGGTATTGTTTTAAAAAATTTAAACTATTTGAAAAAATAAAGTAAATAATATGTTTCTTTAAATAACTGATAACCACACACACACAGTCACACAAAAACTCGTATCGAAACAAATGCGAATTATAAACGATTTTATCAATTATAATAGCAGTAGGGCACTAAAATATTTATAAAACTTTAAACTTTCTCGAACAGCAGAATGATGCACAAGGCCTTTATCCACCTGAAACCAGTTATATCCGGAAATCTAACCACGACAGGTCTCGTTACAGGGATTTAAGAGAAATGTGGAGATATGTTTCCTAATATAACTCGCACATATATACATTTCTAAACTAATACAGTTATGCTATTGATAAGGCCAACACAAATTAATAAAATAGAACAACCCAAACAGCCATGTGGTTGAAAATGGCTAGTGACAAGAACTATGCTACCCCCTGTACTCCCATTCAGGCAAGCCTATATTATTGACGTCACGCTGGCAAACTTGATTGAAAACTCTCCTACCGCATTATTTAATATTTCAATTTTTTATCAATTACGGTATGAAACAAAAATAATTCTATAATTTAAACGAATTTAGAAATAATTTCAAACAATTCATACACTGTATATGTCTTAATGAAATGAAACAGATGAATTCTAAAAACACTGGCGGGTAAAATTGAGCGCTAAATTTGAATTCAAAAGATTAATTATTTTTTATTTATTTTTAATTTATTAAAGCAAAATTTGTAGCTTTTTACAGCATTAATGAAAAAGAAAAACACTTCAGTTTTAAATTTACAAATAAAAAATCGACCTTTTAGTCACTAATATAAATTGTTCTCATCTTTTAAATCACATACATTTAAAACTTTCAAAATATTTTTACTATTTTTTTTCCATTTTCAAGCATCTGTTGAGTATATTTTGTCAACTAAAAAAATATATGTAAAAATTAATTAATTTTTGGTTCAAATAACAGATATGTAAGAAAAAATAATACATTATTATTAGATCAAAAAGTAAAAAAAAAAAAAGAATTTGCGGTTAGATGCAGATAGTTTAAAATTAAGTTTAAAATAACCCTATGTCATATGGATAGTCGATTTTTAATACAGAATTTTTAAATAAATAACAAAATTTAGAACAGCCAAAACTTCCTTTAAACAAAACCTATTTATTGGCATCGTCGAGTCAAATTAATTTATCTTATTGGACCATGATAAATGTATTTGAAAATATTAACAACTCGAGGTGTCAAAATAAATAGATAAATAAAAAATGTAAAAGGTTTTTTTTTCCACTCAATACCTACCATAGGTTATAAATATTTATTAATGCCAGAAGATATCGAAGTTTTTAGCTGTTAATTTGTATCATTTCACATGTGGAATCGTAAAAAAGAATGCTTCAGGATGAAATATTAATACGTAATTGTATTTTGAAAGGTTACGGAGTACCAAGCACTGTGCTTGCATTGAAGCATATGGTAACTATGGAGCTTGAAGTTAATGATAAAAATTTCGATATAATTTCACAAATATATTATGCGAAACCATCTTCTGATGATTCAATGAATACGAAGATAGTTAAAAATGTTGCAATGATTATGAAATGGTGCCCGACCTTCAATTGCGTCTCCTACGGATTGACTCATTTAATTATAAAAAGAAGTTTAGGAAATGATGGGATTTCTTATGCATAATTTCCTTCAATGAGCGTGTGCTCCAACACGCGCCACTCTGATAAAATAACAATTTTCATGACAACCCCTAATTTTATGGTATAATTGCTTAAAATATTTTATGAATACCAAAGATGTATCAAAAATTATAATGTTTAGGTTTTTTTTTTTTTTTTTTTTTTTTTCCCCCATCCTCAATGTACATACTTCATTCTGTGGTATTTGTTTAAAGGGGTTAAAGGGGTACAAATCAATATTTTCGCGAAAATAGATTTAATAATTTACACCTTTTTCTTAAATGTAAAGTTCATTATAAAGAACAAAGTATAACATACACCACCTGTCTCAAAAAAATGGCTTGTACTTCTTTACCTAAACGCCACAGAATTGGTAATATGAATTTCCAATACCGACTTAATATCCATGTGATAAAATTGCAATTCACGAAAAAAAACATTAAATTTTTACGGCCATAGTAATTAATTAACTTACTTATCGTACATTAATCAATATTCTTATTAATTTAATTTTTTAAGTTATCAAGAGGATTTTTATTATTACTGTACATCTTCCACTTAAACATATTTTCTGGTTTTCGCAAAGCTAATAGTTTTATGTGATCTTGCTAATGCGCATTAATAACTTTTTTTGTATAATCTTATTTAACCTATAATTGTATATATTTTTACCTTTGATAAATTTAATAATTTTTCCATAAAACTATTTTTTTGATACCTACCATCAAAAGTTTTGTGATTCGAGAAGGGATGTCTCAAGTTTTTGGTTCGTTGGAAAACTCCAAGTAATATGTTACATGTATTGCAATTGAAAAATCAATCATTGTATGCATATTATACAATGATATTATACAATGATATTATATTATACAATATAAAGCAATATGAGTTAATAGTAAATTTTAGTTCTGAAGATGAAGTTGAAGAAAAATTGACTGTTTTAAAATAATTTATGAGACTTAAGGGTTGTAATTCGTAATTAAAGTAAAAATGAAAATAACCCAGCAATATACTATACATGTATGTATCTAAGAAAAGTCAACTGAAAGAATAATATAAAACTTTGTATATTCAAATAGTATAAATTATGTATATTCAAATAGTATAAGTTTCTTTTATATCTCAGGAAAGTATTTATAGCAGCAAATTCCTCAATTTGAAAAGAAGCTTATACTGTTTCAATATAAATTTTATAATATTCTTCAAGTTGGTTTTTCTCAAATACTGCATTTTTGAGGTGTCACTTTTCTAGGGGGAAGAGGTGTGATACATCATTAAATGTAAAACGATAGTTCCATATATATTTTAATAATAATATTCCAATTTCTCTGTTTAAATATTTCTTAATTAACTGTTTATCCGTTTAAGGTTTAATACCCTCGATTCGTGAATTCGTAACTACTTAGATTAAACTTGAATTTAAACAAAAAAAAAAAAGAATTATACAAGGAATAGCAAAATTGAAAAGTGACATATTTATTTGAAATATAATAAATAAATATGTCACTTTTCAATTTTGCTATTCCTTGTATAATTCATTTTTTTTTTTAAATTCAAGTTTAATCTAAGTAGTTACGAATTCACGAATTTGGGGTATTAAACATTAAACGGATAAATACTTGATTAAGAAACATTTAAACAGAGAAATTGAAGCGAAGATGGTACAACTGACCGATAACGAAATAGTATAGAGATACTTGAAAACTCGAAGAAAGTAGGATCGGTTGTGTTGTAGAATCGGTCGTTTTAACCGGCTTTAACTGGTATAAGCTCTTACACCTGAACTTCAAGTTTTTTATTTACTTTTTAAAAAAATTATATTTCCAGCTGGTGTTCACCTGAACAAAATATTAACAATGCGAATATTCTTATATAAAACCACTCATTGCAAATTCCTTCATAAGTTTATGAATAACAAGTACAAGAAACGATGTAAATATTCAAATCATGAGAAAATTTGAATGTGCTTTCTTTTTCTTTATAAAATTCTGAATTTTCTATATTTTAAACTAATTTTAATCAATACTATAAAATTATACAAGTATTATTTATTCAAAAAATGTTTAGTTGATAAAGTCGCTCTGATTGGTCGAAACCAGTTCGCTATAAATCCGATATGGTTTAAATGTCTATTATCTGTTTTTGTGCCTCAGACCTTATTAAGCGACGGGAAAATACCAGATTGTAAATGACCTCAGCTGTTTTATTCGATTAATTGCAAAGGATTGCTTAAAATAAAGATTAAAAAAAATATATATATAGGTATATATTTATTAAAAACATCAGCATCAAATCTCAGAGTAACTTAGGAGTTGCAGCCATTAGGCGAAATGAATAAAATTGAGCGCGTACTCATTCCTCAAAAAAACTGAGCAGGTGCTCTGTGGTTCGATGTTAATAAATACAAGTTACACAACGAAATACTTAAATACTCTATTATTATTTATTCAAACCGATTTTCGTTCAGAACCAATTTTCTTTATTATTATTTTAAGCGTATGGAGTACGTGGCTCCACAAATATGGACTGATTATTGATTTCGGAGTTTCTGCTCACCTTTCTAAGTGAGTGAAAAGTGAGAATGCTTGCCACGTGAACATAAAAATAAGAGGTTTAAAATATAATAATATTTCATATTACATATAATAATTACAACTAAGTATAACCTAATTAGTGATTAGCAAGAGTAGCCAATACCTTCGAATACCAGGAAAAACAGCCCACAATTCAATTTCATAAGAAGCAGCCATGTAACAGATATAATACCAAGATAATTAATTCATTGGTGTACTAATTGTTCGTAGATATAATTGTTGAATTGAGTATTGTGAAATGAACGCAGAGCTTATTGTTTACAAGACATATAAAATTAATTTTATTAGGAAAAGTATGACAATAATCCACATTTGGATTAAATAAAAAATGATGAATACAATATGCAGGTACCTATATTATGAAATAAATTTTAATTATAAATAAATGTTTTATTGCTTCTCGATTATTTTACGAATAGTGATGTTATGAGATGTTTCTAGTGAAGAAAAGTGATATGTAATTTTTTAAATAGTAGTTGATGACAATAGAGAAAATTTATTTATTATACAATATTTATTAAGATTTGTTTATTGTACAGTAATTATTGATAAAAATTTGTAGTAGATTATCGTTTTAGACTTAAAAATGGACTAGTTATATTCGAAGCATCGTTGACTTGAGCAATAAAATTAAATAAAAGAAGTTTGAAAGGTTACAAGTTCTCTGAAATCTAGCATATTCATAAAATAATATAGATGCCCACTTATTTTTCAATTCGTTTCACTGTGGGACGGACGGATTTTTTTTTTATTCGAATTTTAGGTTCTGTATAGCTTGAAGCATTACATTTTGAGGGGGTTTAACATTTGTTAGGAAGTTGTACTTTATATTGTATATAATTGTACAATTTATAAGTTTTAACTTTCATGTTACGTTATTTTAAAAGGTTATATTATCAGGGAGAGGATTAAGCGGTAAGCGGATTAATCGGTCACGTGGGGCCACGGATATAAAGGGCCCCCTTGGGGCATCGAGGTCTTAATATATCTTAACAAAAAGATTTTTGGGATGACCGAAAAATTTCAAAAAACCCATTATTAAATAACAAATCTAAAAACAAAATGTTTAATATTTTAACTTCTAAGTTGAAACTGTTTTTTTTTTTTTGGGAGGCTCCGATATTTTTATCGCTAAGTGCCCCCAATCGTCTTGATCCGCCCCTGCATGCGTATTAATTTTGTTACTGTATACCAGGATTATCCAAACATTTTAGTCTTAAGGCCACACTGATCCATTCACAAAGTCTCTAAAGGCAAGACCTAGCCAGGTTACACTCACATTCTCATACAATTAAAATATTCAGTTTTATGATATTATGTTTCTAAATTTACCTTTAAATAAATCATTTGATTTATATTTTGTATAATTTATAAACATTTTAAATTATACAATGTAATGAGAATAAACCATGGCAGTCCGAATTGGTGGTGCTCGGTTTACCGCGGACCGCAGTTTGGATACCCCTGCTATACATAGTCTATCTATGTACCATCTAACATGTCTACTATTTCACTATGTATATTTATTTATTACAATAATTGCTACAAAAAAAAAACTCCTGAGCAGCAGAGCTCCGTCACTAAACTCGTATTTTCACTAAAATACAAAATATTAAAAGAACGGGGGAGCCCGCAAAAGGCAGTTTCCTAACATACAGAAATTTATCCATACTTTTATTACATTGTTCTGCCCCTCCGCTGATCTTCGATACAGCAGTAGAGATAAGCAAAACTTTAAAAACGCCGAAATTTGACCCAAAGGGTGCCGCTGGAGGTGATCAAATGTAGCGGGAAAAAAATTATATATATGTGTGTGTGTGTGTGTGTGTGTGTGTGTGTGTATTTACACATATATATCAGACATCTCCAAAACTTCCATAACCGTGCTCTAGGTGTTATGAAACGAATAATAAAACGCGGTCCCGCCCTTCATCGCCGACCTTCGACCCAGTGCAATAGTCTATTTCATTTGGAAAAAATACGTCTAAAAAGGTATTGAAACAGTTGAAATAGCCTTAGGTTTTCTGCCTCCTAACTCAATTTGGAGGGATTTTAGAGGTACGCAAATATTTAAAAAATCGAAAACCCGGGAGAGTGAGGGAACCAAGTTGAGACCCCCAAAAGATACTTTCCTAACACCAATTCAATTCAAATACAAATTTTCAACCCTACAAATTAATTTGGTGGAGCTGTAGAGATGTGCGAAACTTTAAAAACGACGAAATTTCAGATAAACATATCGAAATTTCGACTGGAATCTAACCATACATTTATGGTATCGTTCTGCCTGGAAGAAAAACCCTACATACCGAATTTCTGCTTATTTGACACAAGGGCCGCTTGAGGTGCTCAAAGGTAGAGGAAAAAAAATATTTATAGTTGAAAGTAACATCGGAGATCGATCATTACTCAAAGGGATTTTGAGACAAAAGAGGTTCCAGAACAATCCACCTCATAAGAAGACAGGGGCCCTCTGGACGAAGGAGAGGAAGGTAAAACACAGCCAGAGAATGCGCATGCACTGGGCAAACATTAAAGCAAACTCCTAGCAAAAACGTTGAATATCGTGGTCCTTAGATGGGCTATTCGAAATTATAATATATATATATATATATATATATATATATATATATATATATATATATATATATATATATATATATATATATATACACACACACATATCAGACATCTCCAAAATCTTCCATAATCGTGCTCTAGGGGCTATGAAACGGATAGAAAACGCAGTCCCGCCCCTCACCGCCATGCTTTGACTCAGTGCAATAGTATATTTTAATTGGGGAAAACACGACTAACAACAAAGTATTCATGTAGTGAGTGTACCTTTAAGGGTATGTAAAATTTATGAAATAAGGAGTGCTTTTATAGAGTGAATAAAAAATAAATAAAACACTCAAAAATAAAAAAAAATAATTTAGCTACTAATCAGATCAATCACAAAAATTATTTAAGCTGTAAAACTTAAATTCATTATGGTTTATCAAATAACTACAAAAATTTGATTCAGTCGGCTTCAATTTATTTCTCCTAGATTTTCAAAACAAATTTGATTATTATATATATATATTTTTCTTATGAATAATATGGCGAAAGATTTAGAATAGTGAAGGATACGAGCAGAAGGTGCGCTTGAAAGTCAACCTTGACAGTGTTTTCTGAACAGTTCACTAGATCGGCTGTTGACCCCTCAGATCTCAATAGTTTGCTCTGTATACTGTAATCGAATATATAAAATTTTTTTGATTGCTAAATACTCTCTTGGGAACTGGTTTATTCATATTTTAAGACAAGGAAGACCATACATCATATCCTACTTATTGATTCACATCCTGAAGTTAAATGTCATTAATTATCTTGTCTGGATAAAAAACAAAACACAAAACATGGCAAAATAAAATCTAATCCAAAATTTTTTTCTATGATTTCTTTTTAAATTTATACATATAAATAATGAAATATGTCGGTTTAATACCCCCTCCACCATTGCTACTTTTAAACTGTTAAATGTCAAAATAAAAGACCGATCATGTATATATAATATACAGAAGTTACCCAATCCAGCAAAATTGGCTAACTAAATGTAGATATTATATTTGCATACTTGATTGTTAGTTATAACTATCATTAAGTCAAGGTCTCTTTAAAAAACAAAAGATTTGCATTTGCTATTTAAAAACAGTTTTATCTTTCCTTTTTTGCTAATTATTCCTCAAAACTCAGCATATCACGATTTCAAAGGTTTGACGTATGATTGCAAGGGCACTTCTATCTGCCAGAAACCATTCTTTAAAGCGGGCCCTACACGGTCATTCGGAATGACAGCCAAGCCGAAAATTGACATTCTGATTGATAGCAGGCGAAGTGAATAAAACTGACCTCTTACTCATTCTACCGATCTTCCCTTTCGTAGACTCAACATTTTACTGAGTACCTGCTCACATAGCATGCATTCTCACGTTTTATTCACTTACGAAGGCGAGCAGGTACTCCGAATAAATAATCAGTCCAAATTATTGTGGAGCACGTGCTGCATTCATTTAGTAAAATAATAATTAAAAGAATTGTAAAGTAATAATAAAGAAAATTAGTTTTGAACGAAAATCGGTTTTAAGTAAATAATAATAGAGTAGAAAATAATTGGAAGATTCCAGAACACAAATCCTATAGACTCTAAAATACCGGCAAACAAAAAACCAGTCAACGTTTCACCAATTCAGGAATCACAGGACATACACCAATAAATCACATCTATGAAGATCAAATACAGCACATCTCACATCAATCGTCCAGAAAGACGCATCAACCAGAGATAGCACATCACTCCAAGACATCCAATCACATACCGAAGGCAAAGGGAGGTAACATAACAACAACTGAGAAGATTTAATTCAAACTGTTGATGAGCAGAAAACGGAAAATACACATAGAAAGCAACTAAAAAAGAAAAAAGGCCTGAAAAAAATGCATATACAAATAAATAATAAATATTAAAGACAAAGAAAAAAAATATATTAAAAAAAAAAAAAAAAATATGAGACATGAGGCTTTGCGTTTTTGAATCTCCAATTGTTTTCTAGCTATTAATTTATGCCTCTTTTCAAGTTTTTTGCTCTTTTATATAAATAATAGAGTATTTAAGTATTTAATTGTGTAACTTATATTTATTAGCATCGAATCACAGCACCCGCTCAGTGTTTTGAGGAATGAGTAAATGCTCAGTTTTGTTTACTTCAACTCTTGGAAGATTGATACTGATGGACTTCTCTATAAGATTCAATCACGGTAACTAAAAGAGAGAGAGAGAGAGAGAGAGAGAGAGAGACTAGAAGGGAGGGTTGCAAAGTGCTTGTAATTAAATGTTAAATTCATGAGTTGGAAAAATTATCAAATTTTTGAAATGCTATGCCACGATTGCTAATAAAAAAGTTAATAGGATGAAAGTTGTAGAGAATTTTCTTGTCTTTCAGAAATAAATTTGGTTGGTTGCAGCTAAATCAAAAAGTTTGTTTGATGAGCAATGATTAGGTAAGAAGGAAATAGACCAAATAGGAAATGAAAATTGTTGATCTAAAGCTCACTTAATTGTGACGAAAGGTTAAGTTTCACGAGGAAGCAATGGGAACGGACACCTAAAATTAATGTATTAATTAAAAAAAGTATTAACAATAATCCAGATATGGATTAAATAATAAAAAGTAATGAAGACAATACGCAGACTTGAACATGGACTAGTTCGGTTCGAAACGTTAATTTAATCAATAAAGAAGGAAAAGAACTTTGAAAGGTACAATTTTCCCTGAAATTTAGCGACTTGGTAGGAAATGAAAAGTTTTATTAAAAGGATAAAATTTAAAAAATACACAATAAAGTAAGGTAGATATAAAATATACCAGAAAATTGAAAGACAGAAGATAAAAACTAGTATTTTATAATCAGTGGTATTATAATTAAATACCAGCAATGAATTTTTTCATAGTAAAGACTAACAGACTCTTCTACGACAAAATGGACGCATCGTCCCACTATAGAGGATATGCTCTCAACAGACTTTCCTGACAACCCTCAGCGAAGATGTGGGTCCATGCATGAAGGACATATTGTATTTTTTCCCCCTCTTTTTCTCACAAACCTGACCCTTCATCACTCAACCGATCAAGCCCAGACGAATCACTATGGATACCCCTTTGTAATACCCTTCAAGCCACATTTTGTACACATATTTCGTTTATCACCATCAGCTGGTTGTGCATAGATGTTGATTAACAATAAATGAGTCGTTTATTTAGAGAGTTCTGAAATATTAAATTTCCACTCGCCACTGAGTATTCACGGTATTGACGGACGAAAAATGGTGTGGAGAAGGCCCAACACAGAACTCTCTTCTAAGAATATTCGGGGCATTGTTAAACATGAGGGAGATTCGGTAATGGTTTGGGGTTTTATTGCGAAAAATGGAGTGGAGAACATATTTATCGACAGAATAATGGAAAAATATAAACATATTGAAATTTTGCGTGGAAATTTACGCTTAGAAAGTACATTCCATTATTATCAAGAAAATGACCCAAAGCATAAGGCACTAACACGCGAGTGGCTACTCTATGATTGTCCTGAACTGCTAGAAACACCACCTTGATAACCTGATTTCAATCTGATGTGTGGGGATATTTCAAGTTAGTAATTTGTAAAAATGATATTACGCGGAAGAGAATTTCGCTCAATAAATGGAAACGAATTTCCCGAAATTATAATTGCAAATTGATTAAATCTATGTCAAATAAACTTGAAGTCGTTTTTCACAACAAGTACTAGACTACAAAATATTTAAAATTCGAAATTATCAAACATTTTAATCAGTACGAAAAATTACGAATAATTTTATGACTTAAATGTATTTATAAATTTGATAAAATTGTTGTAGAATCAATAAATGATGTATCTTTTTTAAACAAATTGAATGCATTTCTTTCATTTTACATTAATTTTTAGGACTTGGCTTGAAGTTAAAATAGAAAGAGGAAAATTATAATTTTTTTTGTTAGACACCGTACAATATGACCTTATGAATTTCAACATGATTTAAATTATGTTAACTAAATATTGATACTAATTAGAATTTTATATGTTAAGATTTTTAAACTTAAAATTTGTTGCGCAATAGAGGATATAGCTTCCACGTGTTTGGACCCGGGAATAGGGTTAGCCACGTGGTCTGAAGCCGGGCCAGCTTAGCGAATACCACGGGGCCACCTCAGGTATTCATGGATTCGTTATTTAGTCATACCTCCTAGAATCGATGGTAAACTAACATTGAAAGCTATTTATCGAAAATCAGAAAAATAAATCGAAGCGAAAAACATCAATTCAATGAGTTTGCAGCCCGGGATGCCATCCTCTCAAAATTGTATCAATTAAACATTTTTGGAGAACTTCATAATACAAAACTCTACAAGAGCATACTAAAGCTGAATTATTTATCTCGTTACTTGGGACCCATATTGAAATTTAATATTAAATAAATAAATGCTGAAAATATTTCACCATTGGTTCATTTATTTGTATGCTACGTTTCGGCCTTTAACCACCCAAGGCTCTTATTTAGTTAATTTAAAGAATAGTAAACTGCATTAATATATAAAAAAATATATACTTAACAATATACCTACTTCAAACAAGTAAGTTAAAATGCAACTTCTTCTCTGAAACTTCTCAGTAATTTAATACATAAAAGTTACCATGTTATTTCAATTAAGACACTAACATTTAAATTTTATAAAAAAAATTAGAGTCCCACCTCTGTCATAATAGCTAGTACAAATGAAACTCCAAAGAAGAAGATAATATAATATTATCATTAAATATGACAATTAATATGTCTATGTTTACTTTGACTAATCCTTTAATTCCTTGTGAATTGAGTTGGCTTTATGGGGTCATTTGCATTTTTAAAATGCACGTGCAATGTCAGAAGAAAAAATCGTGATTCGCGGTCTTTTGAGATATTACTGCCAAAAAGGTTTAAGCTCAAAGGCAGTTGCCGAAGAAATTTGTGCCATAGAAGGGTTGATATGTGCAAAATTTTGCTTCAAAATCCGAAAGACAATAGACTCCGGAAAAAATTATCACAAGTGGCGAAAAGGGGATATTATTAAAAAAAAAAACCTAGCAAACATAAGCAGTGGGTACAGCCAGGTGAAGCTGCACAACCGGAGGTTCGCCAAGATCGGTTTGGGAAAACAATTATGCTTTTTGTTTGGTGGAACTTTGAAGGCGTTTTGCATTTTGAGCTTGTTCCTGAAGATCGGGCAATTGACTCAAACCTTCACTGTGAACAGCTTGATAGAGTTTATGCAGTTTTGAGTGCAAAGTACCCCGCTTTGGTCAACAGGAATCAATCCATTTTGCAACACGACAATACTTACATCGTTCTCGTTTGACTAAGGAAATTTTTTCGGAACTGCAAGGGGTAAACGTTTTGCCTCATCCTGCGTATAGCCCAGATATTACGCCATTATAGATTAATGGCTCATTTTTTAAAAGGCCGGGTCATTGATAATTACGAGGACGTAAAAATTGGATGTGAAGAGTTCTTTGCTTCAAAATCAAAGGAATGGTACCGGCATCAAATCCAATTCCAATGAAAAAAATGGACTTTACTTTGAAGAGTAGTATTCAATAATGTTTAAAATATGTAATCTGAAACAAAGCTATACTAATGCACAAGGACTTTTGTAACAACCGAGTATTAATACAGTTAGCTTTGCTTTAAATAAACTAAATAAGGACCTTATTAGATATTGCTGAGGATGGTTTAAAGGCCGAAAACGTAGCATGCAAATTTTCAGCCTTAATTTATTCATATAAATCCCATTTCATCTTAAATCAACAAGCATATTAAATGTTAAAAATAATTTAAATTACAGACTTATAATTTTTTTTACACAAATTTTTGGAATGGCCAAAACAATAAAACATTTTTTTTTTCTACAAAATTACTTAATAATGATACTACAATTTAATAATAATTTCTTAAGTGAAATGTTCATAGCAAAACTAGTAGAGCTTGAAATATTTTTTATTTACAAAAATTATTAGCAACACTCTTCTTGCCTTCTTTTCTGGGAAGGTTTGAATAATCGAGTCAAAATTCAATGTTCTTGCTAACCTAGACTGAATAGACAACACTTTCTTTTCTTTTTAAACTATAAACAACATGCATATTTATGAATTAGGCTACACTGTCAGATTATGATAAAAGTACATGGTATACTTTATTAACAAATTTTTTCACTACATAAATGTTTTTAGTCAACTCTTATCAGGCCAACCAGAAGCCCAGACCCCGAGTATTTTGGGGCTCTACGGGCCTGTCAACATAGAAAGGGGAGACAAGCGGATCGATTTATTTAAATTGCTTTCATATTTATGATGTCATAATTAATATCAGGCTAAATCATGTGTTCAAACCAAACCATTTGTCCAACGGAATACTGTACTTGAAATAAGCAGTACTAAGGCCTCGTTTATATTATGATAGTTTTCTGTCGTGGTAGTACTGTCGCGGCAGCGAGATAGTGTGGACATGCTGCAATATATTTCTCTATACGCTGACAATAAACCTTGCGACGGAAAAATGACAGATGTCGAACAGCTGACTTAACACTAGCAATTTGAAGGTCATCATAAAAACTAAATTACATATATAGTTCTTATTCCTCCTCCAAGAATTGAATAACGTCAAAAACGTTGAATAGAATAAATTTATAAGCTCAGAAATAATCGAAAAACACGGTTGATAAGTAGGTAAGGTCAGGTATTTTTGTGATATTAATTTACAAAAAAGGAGTGAGAAAAAAAGTATAACCTAGAACTATTCTGGTCTCCACAAAAATTAAGACACTACGTCATCAATTGAAACCTATGTCTTGTCCCATAGTATCCTTTAATAAATAATATTTCGCTTCTCGCTTTTGGATCCATTGCTTTAACTTTTTTATAACTTTCTAACTGCTTCAACTTCGAAAACTCAATCTGAATTAACATGGAACCATCATACAAAACTACTCGTCGTTCCCGGTCGGTTCAACCGAGGCACCAACTCCTAATATATTACGAAAATGCCATACAAATGATAACTCAGGCTTATTTGGACATAGAGAGCTGAGAGCTTAGGGGCTCCACTAAATCATGGAATTCCTGGCTACCCGATCCTCACAATCTTAAATCCTTCGTAAAATCCTTAGAAGTCCTTATTACAACAAAACTATTCACAATGATCTTAATACCCATACGTTGCAGGTTCGACCCGAAACAGATTCCTATCCTCCCATTGTAAACTCGATCACCACTGCTTTATAAATTTGCTTTCAAATCGTTTCCCGACTTTCTTCGAAGCGTCTGAACAGAAGATGGCACCGCGATCACCTCACACAGAGCTGTCATTGGAGTACTTCTAAAGGATAGTTTCTTCACAAGTCAAAATGTCACGTCAAATTAATCAGCTCGTTTACTTGTATTATCAACATAGTCATAAATTTCAATAAATAAATTTAAGAAAAGATAATCATATTGCTTATGAAGAATATCGTGGAAGCTATTTAGCTAACATACGTATAATTATGAGGATTCGTGTATAATTTTCTACGCATCTCTGCAATAATAAATAAGCGTTCTTAAGATATAATAAGGTGGTGCTAATTAATATGTCAAGTGCGACCACCTCAAATTCTATGAAACCCATTAGAGCTATTACTTAGATAAAGCTACATTCAAACGCCAACGTTCATAGAACAATCATTCTTCAGTTGGAATAAACTATAGCCGAAGCTATGTTCTGATTAGAACGATTTATGTGTTTTTACTCACTCTTTACCCCTCTTACTCTATCTCATATACACACATATATAGCTAATGAGAGTCAACCAATCAACGTTCCGGCAATTAATTCCTCAATTAAGCTAACACTCTCCACCCCCTTGAGCCAAAAATCGAAGCCTCCGCCCGGAAGCATCCTTCTTTCCAACTTTCATCTATGATGACTTCAACTTTCCTTTCACCCATCCTGCCATCAACAAGCAGCAAGAAGATCTTGATTGTACAGGATAGGGCAGAAATAACTGACACATTTTGAAGAATTATAAAAAACAAATCAATATCTCTAGGAAAAAAAACATTGTTTTATTTCCAAAAGTATATTGAAAATAGTATCATTTCAATGATTTTTAAAAATTACATCTTCCAAATGTAAGTTAGCAAACTTTACAGTAAACACATGAAAAGTTTTTTCCCTATATAACAATTTTTTTTTTAAATTTTATTATTTATCTAGTAGAGTAGGATTTTATGAAGGCGGAAATTTTTTACAATTACAATATATTTTTAAGACTCGGTAGCACTGGTAAAGACCGAAACAACGTCTCAGAGTCGTCTGTATTTGGTGCTTACGTCGATTTTTACACCATTTCCAATTTTTTTTTTCTCGATATATAGTGAGTGGGAATCGATAGAGGTGGCGCTTACGTCCCATAATAAATTGAAATATAAATTTCGAATTTTTCAAAAAACGCGTCGTATTATTTAGTTTGTTGAGTATACTTTACAATTCACTTATCACTTTGTATTTTTTTATGAGGACGAACCTTTAATAGTAACATAACAAGATTACGCAGTCTTACGCCCAGTTATCTGAAAAGCGGAAGCGATACGCAGAGCGTTAGATGATAGATCGCCTTGAACGAGACTTACTTTCGAAGGGTCAAACTAAAATTTTTAGTTACAGCCCATACAGGAACAGTTTTCTCCTAACATTCAAACTTGAATTCGATAATAACATTTTAATAACTTACTAATTACTTATTTCATAGCTCAATATAGATTTTGATTTAATATATTACTGCGATTGCATAATATTATTGACGGCATTTAAGCTGTTGCATAATGTTCTCCAGAGGGGAAAACTGCAAGATCGTCCAGAGCGCTGGAGTATATTGATCGGATGGCACGAGCGTAGGAGAGCACCCACGCCGGCCGTGTTCTAGGTCGGGTCTATAGCACTAAATATAGAGAGAGACCTGTGGTCTACGTCATCTAGGACCGGTGTCTTGTCTGGAGCATCATCGTGTCCGACGGGTCTTATCATTCAATGAGTGATTTGTATCTTTGAGATTAATCGCACCAATTAGAGGACTGACCCACTCATTATAATGTCTACCTCAACATTACAATAGGACCGAGTTGTTAAGTTCTATGATATAAAAAAAAAATTATGTAAATAAACTTACTGAGATTTACAACTGTATAAAAAATACAATAACTAAACATGCTATCTGATTAATATATGGCAGTGGAGTGTAAAGTGGATCACTGACGATAATTTCAAGTCGGATGGAAAGTAGAACGACCGTGTGAGAGTGAAATCCAGTGCGGATTTTTCGGAAACATCCGGTGAGGCTGGAATTCCTTCGGCCCTAAACTCCATCACACCACGCCAAAATCCAATCACTCCAACTGCGCAGTTTTTAGACAGTAGAATGATAATGATAACAATTTTTGGTCAGTAAATACTGTATAGTTGAAATTTTCGATATTGATTGTGTGAAATAGATTACAAAAATATTGATATGAATAACTTTCAATTTTGTTTAATTTTTTGGTTTATTATTTTGTAATAATGATTTTGTTAAAAAAAATATAAATATCAATTAAAACGAAGTAAACTTTTTTAGTGGACTTATAAAAATGCTTAAAATATTTTTTAACATTTTATTGGGGGTAATAATTAAATCATTTAATGTTCTTGGTAAAGAAGAGGAGCTATTCATATCCCATTAATTCGTCAGAATTATATTAAACTGTACATTGAAATATTTGTAGACTGTAATTATTATAAAATACGTTTTTAAGTGTAATATCATCACTACCTGTCGGTAAAGAAATGGAACGATGGAATGGAGTGATAGTCAGTGTGGACCTAAAAATCTTCTTCACTCCAAACACTCCATACCCTTTTTAAATTTTTCAATTTAGTGTGATCGTCAGTGGCCTCCTTCACAGCAATGGAGATTCTAAAAACAAACCAAAAAGGTTTTTCTTGAAAAATCATAAAGTAAGTACTTAACAAAATTATTTAATAATTTAAATAAATAATTACACAGTAAGCACTCATTTACCTTAGGGCTTCAAGCCCTGATGAAAACCTGCAAAACGTGGGTTTCTAATAAATAGTTGATACTATTTGCCTTTTTTTTTTTTTTTTTTTTTTTACCGACTCCCTGAGCATTTTATTCCTTCATTATGTGTTCAATATGCTCCAAAGCGTCAAACTGTTTCAGAGCATCCATGGATTTCCCCGAAAAAGAAGGAAAAAACACAGGTTACATCATTCACTGCCAGGGCGTCACTAAACGTTTTCGCTTCCCGTAACTTTTTCCTACAGCGACCGGTTTCCTCAACATCCTCATTGGAACTAATAACTATAACAGGTGGTGTAATTATCACCACAAGTATTACCCGTTGTAAACATCTCATCTCATCAGTCATGGAAAAGTGGAAATCTTTAATATTATGATGACTGGATAAAGAAGAAAAGATGCCTGTCAACCGGGGTTACTTCGTCCATTTTTAAAATTTACAATCAAATTTTGGATATTTGTAGACGGATTTTAGTGAAAAAAAAATCACCCCATTTGTGCGATTGTAAACTAAAACTACTGGTGTAGTGTTTTTTCTTTTATATCATTATCTCTAGTCACCAAAAATTAAGAAGTGGGTGGGCAAAGTCGCTTCAATGATAGGGATAACTTTGCCCACCCACCTTTTCCTTAGAGCTAATCCCCTTCAATGATATGGGTAACTTTGCCCACCCACCTTTTCCTTATGATATTTCCTGCACTTTTGCCAGGCCAGCCTTGTATTTTCCCCATAAAACTCTTAAATTTTCCCCTAAATTCACCAACTTTAACCCTAAATATATCTAAATGTTCCTCTAAATCCACCAACTTTAACTCTTTAATTCTTATTTTTCTATTAGTGTAACAAAAATTACCGCCTAGTATAAGATAATAATAAATTATTAGAAAAGTAAAAAAAAAAGCCCAGAAGGTGAATAAAACCCTAAATCTAGGTGGAGAAATCCCAATCTGGCAACTCAGATTCCCTCTATAGACAATGCTCCTACTCTGTCGTTTTGGAAGGATCAGGAATGAAGTTAAAAAAAATATAACTCATTTTATTTAGTGAAATTTTCAAAGAAATTTTTTGAAAACAATCGTAAACTTGAATTACTGGCCTAAATCTAATTTCTGAATAAATACATTGAAAACACAAAATCAAAAGTAATGGATGGGCCAAAGAAAGCCTTTAATAAACACACCAGAAATCGCACATCCAGAAAGAGGAGCACATACAGGCACAACTCGAAGTTTTAATAGTTTGATCCATATCATCCCGAAGAGCGGTCCATCAAGAAGACCAGTCCAGCAAGGACGAGAGCACTGATCCCTCTAGTTCAATAATGGCAATTTAAAAAATATTACAACAACAAAAACTAAGTGAGCAAAGACACCCCGTTTTTCTAGCGAAGTGAGAGGTGACTTTGCCCCATCCATCCCGGTTTTTAAATTTCAATTAAACAGAAAAAACAACCTTTTGCCAATTCTCGTCACAGAACTAAATTATGTAATTAATTTCAGTTACGTTTTGTTCAGGAAGGCTGCACAAACAAAAGTTCAACACCAATAAAAATCGTTTCATTGAATGTCTGATAAAGAAAGCAGCTGTTTGAAAGTCAGTGATGCCAAGGTTACATCTGTGAAGGTTCATCAAGCATCTCTGGTGGCACTTGAATAGAACATATTTCAATACTGATTTTTTTTTTGTTGCAAAAAACCATTTGACCACGCGGAGCAAAGTCATACCGGTTGACGGTAATATCTGGTTACCGATATCAGTGAAAAACGACACGTATACATATAAGAGAGAGAGCTAAAAAGATTAATTAATATTAATTATCAATGCACATACTGACTATAGATTATACAGACTTTTTATGTCTCCGTCCTGAAAAATGGACGGAATAATAATTATCTACGATGAATAAGATAATAAAAATAAAAGCACAAGATGAAAAATATGGATACTTTTTTTACCGTGTTCAAATTTCTTATAGTTGATGGATAAATTGTCATTAACGTACATTTTGGTTTATTTTCATTTTTTTTTTATTGTAGCTGTTTTAATGTGAAATTGGTAAAGTTTGATTTTGTGTATTTGAATTTTATTTTCTATTCATTATTTCCTCAAGCAAATTTACATTAATTAAACATCGTTTTGTTTGTTAAATTAAGAAACTTTTGTAGATCAGTTTGTATTTTTTTAATGAAGACGAACCTTCTAAAGTCATTAGATCAGGTACGCAGAGAAATAAATTTGGGAAACCCTACATTAGATGATCGAATAAATGATTCGAGGGTCAAACTAAAATTTTTAATATCTGGTTTTGGAAATCAGTGTAAAACGACACAATTAAAAATATATATGTACATGAATGACCAATAAAAAACGCTGCAAATTATTACACAATGGTTTATTATTTCCAAGTAATAATATTTAAAAAATATCTGTCCATTCACAAGACTTTCCATACCCTTGTTTGGATTACAGTTCAGATAATTAGATTATCTTTCAAATGAGCATTTGGAATGTTTCGGGAAAGGATCATGCATGTGCAGAATACTTTTAAAAGATATCTACCAAGTTCAGCAAAGAAAGCGGTAGGCACCTATGGAGTAGAAATTTGAAGTTTGACCTAAGATGATCGCCTTGAGAGTGCCGAACTGAGCATATTAAGAAGAAACTGTTTCAATGCAAGTAGGCTGAAATGGTTAGGGCATGTAATCAGAGGATGAAGTGGTACAGAGGAAAATATTGGCTATGCACTTCAGTGGGAAAAGAAAAAGACCAAGAAGCTGAAGGAAGTGCAGAGATAATCCAATGAAGGAGAGGATGAAGTAGAGAGATGCGAGGAAGTCAGGAGCTCGCAATTGATAAGTCAGGAGGCCAAAGACCACGCTGACACGTAGTGCCAGAGAAAGTCTTTTTTTTTTTTTTTAACGCCTTGGTGTGCTGATTCTAAAACACCTTACATTTCTCCTCTATCCCTCTAAATGGCCGAGTTTATGGAATTATAAAATCTTTAACCGATCGCCATTTTGAACCAAAAACGTGTCGAGTTCCGAGTATCAACCTGGGGTGAAGTGTGACTGACTACATTACCGAATCTCAAGAAAATCGGTCCAGTAGTCTCGGAGAAAAGTCGCGGACGGCGGACGGAGGGATTTTTTTATTTATGCAATATTTGTATTTGACATATCTTGAAACGTAAAACTTCAAATTTTGAGGGGGAGGGAGATAAAAAAAATGTTTTCTTAGTCGTTTACAAAAGTCTATTATTGAAAAAATAAACCAAAATATTACGTCTAACAACACGAATCCCATTTTACAATGAATTATATAATATCTTTTTATGTCTTCGTCCTGAAATAAAATAAAATAATAATATAAGAAGGTTACGGTAATAAAGATGAAAAAAAAGTATGATGGACAGAAAATGAACACGAAGGTTCATTTTCTTTTGAATTGTTTGAAAACTGCAGTCTTCAGTTGATTAAGTATAATATCTCCCCTAAGCTAATTCTCTTTCCTGTTTACGATCTTCTTGTCTTCGAGGGCGCAGTGATCCAGGAATTCAGCCATTACAAACATTTAACTTAAACGTTACGAGGCTTATCTAATCAAAAAATAGTTTACGTTATAAACTATCATATATTTTTAAGCATTAACAAGCAATTACCTTTATTCGATTTAATCGCCTTACATATTTCTATAATCTGAACTTTACATTAATATTAAAACGTTTATTTCACAAAGTCATTCTTCCATATTCACATTTTTTACATATTAATATTTCGTTATTATAAATTGTAAAATAATAAAATTTACTTAATAAGTCCTTCTTGTTCCCTATCACGAAATCTTTGAATATCTTTAAATTCTTACTAGTCAATTTATCTTATTCCTCCTCTCCGCGGTTTGTTTTGTAAATTTTGAACATATTGCATACTTCCTTGTACGCAGTAAAAGAAGTATTGTAATCACGAAAATTTTCGGCTTTAAGATTTCAACGGAAATTTCCATTTTGACCATCCCTCAATCCATTTTGACTAGTTTCGTTGTGACGACCGAACGTACGTTCGTTCGTTTGTATCTCGCATAACTCAAAAACGGTTAGCCGTGGTACGTTAACATTTTGTATTTGACATTTTTCTAATATCTAGTTGTGAACCTCCATTTTTGGTCACTACATGATCACCAGAAGTGGTACATTACTTGAAGGTCATAATAAATTTTCATAAAAAATTATATTCAAGTATAATGTAAAACTTTTCAAATTTGATGTATAAAATTCATATATTAATATAAATAACAAATTAGATTTTGGTTAAAATTGGCAAACCGAAAATGGTACTTTACTTGAAGGTTATAATAGGTTTTTGTAAAAAAATTATTATAAAATATAATGCAAGACATCTGAAATTTAATATAAACTAGTATACCCGAGCAAGAACTCTCGCATTAGATATCAATCCTAATACATTAGAAGTATATGCGATATTAGAGAAACATATTTATTCGAGTAAACAATACAATACTACCAAAAAAGATTATTTAACACACACATTTGATGAAGCTACATATTGTAATGAATATGTTCAAGTTCATACTTGATAAGTAATTAGCTTACCCCACTGGAAAATATCTCTTCAATCTATCAGTTATGCAATTAGATTCAGCTATACCATTTTCTTATGTGTATTCATATTTAACAGTGTCCTTTAGGGTTGGAGATGGGAAACAATATATAATTTCCCACTGATTAAAAGTGTTTGTAAACAGACTCAAATTGATATAAAGTTGCCATGACAACGCCACGTACGCAAGATGGCTTAGGGAATATGTGGTCTTATATCGTGCGTTATCTCGAAAACGGTAGGTTTTTAAACTTTAAAACGCTGGACCAATACGCTCCATAGGAGCGTATATGATCTGGATGTCAAATTCTTTAAAACCCAACTTATCCCGTCTCGATCCGACTCTCAGTCGTCAAAGTTTTGAAACCTTCCAGTTTTTCAATCACTTTTATTTAAGCCCTTGTAAGATTTTAAGAAACAAAATTGGAATTCGTCACATCTCCGTGAAATTCTCTTTCTTTTGATACCTCACTCGTCAAAATCCATCGCTCCTGAGAGCCGGAAAAGGGATCTATACTACCGTAATAATATATAGTAGTGATAGTGATAACATACTAGATTTTGGTAAAAATTGGCAAACCGAAAGTGGTACTTTACTTGAAGGTTATAATAGGTTTTCGTAAAAAATTGTATTAAAATTTAATACAAGACATCTGAAATTTAAAATAAATACTAGATTTTGGTAAGAATTGGCAAACGAGAAGTGATACTTTACTTGAAAGTCATAATAGACTTTGAGTTGACATCCGCATGATGGTATAGAAGGAGAAATCCCTAATAATAGACTTTCATTAAAAATTATATTAAAATATAATAGAAAACATCTTAAATTTGGTATATACGAATTTTTCATCAATATAAAAAATATATTAGATTTTGATCAAAATTGGATAGCCGGAAGTGGTACTTACTTTCACTAAAACTTTTTTTTTACTTCCCGCCTTCTTAGAAGGAAGGAATACGAATCGTGCTAAAAATCACAAAACGAGATTTTCATGGATAAGCACGTTTCAAGTTCCGTAATGCTGCGTGCGCGTGTAGATAGTTTAATAGGCGTACAAGGAAGTCATGTGGTGTCCATATCAGATATTTTGTTTATAATCTAATTTATTATGATAAAAGTTTATGTATAAAGATTATATCTTCTTAAATTAGTTGAAATAATTATTACGAGAATTCAATAATATAATCCATTGTATAACGGTGATTTGAGTAAACAGAAATCGACACTGTTTAGTTCGCTTTGGCATCTTAATTAAACGAGTAATTTCAGTTAATTTTTGCGAAGATTATTAACAAAAAATTATTTAAAAAAAAGAAGTATGTATTTGATGGAGTCGTATTATCAATTTATAACCAGAATCAACTCAATGAGGTTCATATGATTCCAAAAAAGTCATTTAAAAAAAATACTGAAGAGCAGTGAGTCGTTAACAATTCGGAGAGGATAAAGATTTATTCAAAATCCAACTTATCATATATCAGTGTAATTTATAGCAGTTAAAACTTTTTGAACTGTATGAAACGTGCTACCACTAACATTTCTGGTACTTTTTTAAAATAATAAAAATATAATAATATGAAAAATTTTGTCGAATGAATCCTCTTAAAAAATCATATTTTTTTTTTCTAATGCTAATTATCAGAATACTCTTACATTTTGTGGGTGCTTTTTTAATGCAAGTTAAGTTTCCACCAGAATATCGATAGTATAAATATGTATATATATATATATATATATATATATATATATATATATATATATATATATATATATATATATATATATATATAAGAAAAATTTTTAAATTAAGAATTTTAACTAAACATTTTTTAACACAGAAACTTTCGAGAAAAGTAGTTTGTAACTAGTTAGTTTGTTAATAAAAGAAAATATAAATTAATTATTTTTAGAGTTGAAAGATAGATTATAGAGGATGATAAAAGAGATTTTTTAAAAAATTAAATATCATAATAAAATATAATTTAAAATACCCTTAAGAAAATCTTCATAATTATTAGGACAGGGTGTTTACTTATCATATAAATTTTTAAAAATAATTATATTATCGTAAACAACACAATTAATTAATTAATAATATAACTATTAGACCAATTAATACTTAGCTTCAGTTGCAGGCGTTATTGAATACAAACTTGCAATACATTTGCGTTTCGCGGATTTGCGGTTTGCAATTCATCAGGGGCACTATGCAAATACTTGAGGTGCTTAGCAGCAACATACTATTTAATTTTATTTATTTATAAATATTACTCATCATAATTCGATACTATAGATGTTAGTTTCATTAAATAAAACATATTTATACAACATCCAATATTGCTTGATATAATCGACGATATATATATATATATATATATATATATATATATATATATATATATATATATATATATATATATATATATATACATATTTTTTAATTCAACAAGAGAATTTCTCTTTTTAATAAATGATTTTATGATGATTATATCTATACAATACAGTTTGATATAAGTTATGCTGCATCTAGTGGTATTATGTGCATTAGGTATTTATGTCAACTGTTTCTTAAGAGTAATGTTCAATAATTTGATTTAACATTAATGTAGTCCTGAATCGGTGAAAGGTCGGTGATTTCAGATACTTTTGTTGAGAATCTTCGAAAAATTATCTGAATATATAATATCTATCTCTTTATTGCTTATAATATTGCTTTATTATTTAAAATATTTTTATTTATGTAATACTTTTGTACGTAAGGGCAATGTATCCAAGGAAAAAATAACTAAAATGGAAACGTATAATATATTGAATTTTTCTGTCAATATCAGTCACACTCGTGTAAGTAATCCCCAAAGCTGGAGGGGGAGGGAGGAGGGAAGAGAGGGGAAGAGGAATACTGAATAAACCCTTAGCGAGTTACCACGCGCCGAGAATTTATGAAAAACGCCACGTGTAATACTAAAAGGATCAGAAACAGAAATTCAATTTTATACAGCAATAACGCTACGATATAATTACTTATTGTAATATTAAATATACCTAATAAATAAATTATTGCTTCAAGAGACTTTTAAATTATATTTTTTACTTATTTATACACCATTGTTTAGGTTTTTTTTAACCAAATGACTAGATTTGGCCCTATACTATATTTACAAAGGATTTGAAGCATTAAAGATTATAAAAGTTCAAGTACAATTACAAAAAAACTATAAAAATCAATTCAATTAAAAATATTATAACTTTTAAAAGTTCCAATAAAATACAAAAGCTCAAATTAACTACAAACATTTTATGAATTATCAATTTTAATGTAAAACAAAAATAAATAATAATAATAATAGAATAAACTAAATGAAAATAATAAAAAAAATATTTTTTATTCATCAAATATAGTAATCGATTTCGTCTCGATGTGTTCCTCTAATAGTAGTTAAATAAGGCTTCTAGAAGTTAAATCATATCCTTTATATGATTTAGCTTCTATTTTTATAAAATTGTTTTTTTTGTCATACTTGTCATTTGTTCTTCTTATCATTTACGATTCTCGTCCTCTTATTAAAATCCATCATAAAAGTTCTACTTTTTTTTGTTCTAAAATAATTTTATTTGTATTTAAAAAAAAAATTCCAAATTATCGTGACTGTTCTATCTGCTGGACTAATAGAGAGAGTAGTTAAAGAGTCATGCCCGTCTCAATTCTAAATTATGTTCAGGTCTTTTATTTTTTTCATATGTTTCATAATTTAAAAATAAGTATTATTATTTTAAAGAAATTAATTAATTTTACTACCACATTTTATTATTTATTAAAATATGTCGTTAATATGAACTTTCATTTTATACCGGCCAACTTCATATTTATAAAATTCCGTTAGAATTTTTCGTTGCCCTCTAATTTCCCGTTGTGAGTCGTCAAAAAGTACTTTTAAAGGCGGCTATTGAAGATCATCGAACAATGGAACGATGGAATGGAGCGACTGGAGTGCTTGGAGTGAAGAAGATTGAACTCTAGAATGAATAGGATATAAACAGTGTCTCTATAATACCAAGAAGGTTAAATAATTTAACCTTAGAAATTTTAAGCATATTAGAAACTATAAATCTAATAAAAACTTTTATTTCCTTTTAATTAATACTGATATTTTTATCATAATTAATAAAATAAAATTGTAATTTAATCATATCAATATTTTTGTAACATATTTTATACAATCAATATCGTAAAATTTAAATTATACAGGTAAATACCGTATCTACTGACTAACATTTTTATTATTATTACACAGATATAAACTGTGTAAAAAACTGAGCAGTCCATTCAATCCATCAGTTATCCACACTTAAAGTCGGCTTGTGTGATTGGATTTTGGAGTGGCGTGATGGAGTTTAGGACCGATGGACTTCCAGCAGTTCTGCATCATTCCAAAAAATCCACACAGGATTTCGCACTCACGATTCTTTCACGTTCTATTTGGCGTGTTGCTATTGGAGTGACGATCACTAAACTCCAAAAAAGTCGAATCAAGTGAGCGTTGTGTGCCCTATCCTTAGCCAGGACTACCTCATCTCTTCTTACTAACCGACGCACATTGCGGTCGCCTGTGGACAAAAGTCGAAAATGCGAATATGTTTTCCAACTTGTTTTGCTTTAGTAATACTTTCATAGTGACCTCTGTAGTATGAAATAGGAGCTTTTAATCCAATATTATAAAAACGAAGGATAGAAATCATGTTTGAGCAAGTGGCAGATCGTATATCTGTCTCAACGAAACAATTTCAATTTAGTAGATCCTTCTTTCATGTTAAGGGCACATCAACTTCAAATGAATTTTTAGACTGGAAGGCATCGAGGAAGGTAAATAATATACATTTTTTTGTTAATACTTTTGAATAACATTTTTTGGTTAATATATTTAAATAACATTTTAAAAAAAACTTCAAATAAACATTTTTCAATTTCGATCCAAAACATTCTTAGTTGCTGAAATATTTTGATTTAATAACAATTATACATCATAAATATACAAATCTTTTCTGCTTTAATCCGCTTTGAATGGTTCTGTGTTTGTTTGTTTCAGAAAACTATGATTGGTATTATATGCCGTCTAGTGTACATAATGTTTTATTTCATTAGAAGGCTTCCCATAAAGTCATCAGAAAAAATAGATTGAATCACACGTGGAAGAACAGTAGTGACAGTTCCAATGCTGATCTTTTAAATCAACTTTTAATATTTTCGGACCCTCCTGCAAGCAGGAAAGCGAGCCACTCAAATTCGAAGCTTTATTTACAGGACATTAAAAAATATCTTTTGGACGATGACGACTCTTCTCTGAATTCACTCCAATTTGAACTGGAGAACTTATCTCCTTCTACGTCATCCGAAGAGAGTACTTCAATGAACAGCGACTCATTATAATTTTCTGATGTAATTTAATCAATTCATGTATTGTAAAAAAATTGTTTGTGATATTAATTATTAGTTTGTTAACTCTAAAAAAACTTTATTGAGGAAGGTGTTAGGCTTTATAACATCAAGCTACGACCCTTAGGAACGGAGCAGTAACCATAAATAAATTATTAAAAGAAAATGTGTCTTTCTTGCTTAAGTGTCGTTATCTTTACCAATCCATACGTGTGGAAGCAATTTGACTGTACGCACTTTTTAATAAGTGTGAAACTGGTGTGTGGAAACTTAAAACTTATTTAAGTGAAATTTTTTTGTGGTTCATAAAAATATATTTTCGTTTTGACCCTATTCATTGAAAATGTCAGCAATAAATGAAACTGAACATACTATAGATTGTTATTTTAAAGGTTTTGTAAGTTAGGGGTTAGTCCAAATTGAATGCTGGTGAAACCGCGGTGTAATAAATACGATTTTAGTATGTTATAAACCTAACAAATATTCCTTACTCAAACAAAAATTACAAACAGATTTTTTCTTAAATATTATTGATATATACTTGCGAGAAAACTGTAAGAAATTTTTATTTATTTTTTTGATTTAGGAATAGACGAGGAACAAGCACGTTGTTGATTCCCTTTTCAACTTTCTCATTTGCATTAATAGTTACATATTTAATATTTTAACATAAGGCATTTAGTAAAAATATAAGAAAATATAATCATAGCATATTTACAATTGCAAACAAGAATAAAAATACTGTGATGGCTTATTATCTAATATTTTTCTTCTGCTTATTTATTATTACTAAACATTGAAAATATTTTATTCTTGAAGCTCAGTGAATCCCTGAGAAGGTGGAAAAGATATCGGATTACCGACTGAGGCCAGGTAGAAAATAAATAAGTTTGTGAAAACCGATCCAGAGGCACTAAGAAGGTTGGCATTGAAACTGGTTCTCCTCCTTCCAGCTCCTCGCTAGGATAGATCCCACCCTATTAGACAGGATAAGCTAGCTCAAGGATACCATTATATCTTCCCCATCCTTTTATAAATATTTATCCTTCCAATATTACAAAATGATATAATTAGATTAAAGGTTTATAAATTATAATATATAATTTATGCTAAGCTAGAAGACCGTGTGTGGAGAAACTCGGGTATTAGTTCTGGATCCAGATGCGATATCTCAACAAAATTATAAAATTTTAGTGGATACGGCAATAGATCAAAACTATGATTTTATTTATTTTGTCTTTTCCTCGTTCCTTTTTGTCTTAGGATCGTTAAAGTTTTAAATACTCCATTTCATCAACGGAGGTATATTAAACAAAGGTTATGTTATTTTAAACAATTTAAAATCTAAACTATTATATAAAGCTGAAGAGTCTGAGTGTTGAACGCGCAAATTTCAGGAACTACCACTCCGATTTCAATAATTCTTTTTTCGATGGATAGACCGTGCATTGAGGAAGGCTTTCGGCATACAGTACAGGAAAAATAACCCAAATGGATCAAATAAACAACAAAATTTGTTGATTCCTGATGCTTTGTTTGGTCATGTTTATTGAAATTTCGTATTGGTAAGAATCGAGAACTGTAGAGAGAGCTCAAATTTCGGTGAGACAATCCCATCTGAAGGATGTCGAAAAGTGGAGCGAGGTATTCGCAAAATAATTTGCAGAAATTAAGTCGAGTTCGGTATCGTTTCTTATAGTTTTTTGTTCCGAATTGAATGAAAACGTTCCCATAACAATACAGTCAAAAGCAACGAAGTTATTCCTGATTTTAGATTAAAAAAACAACAGACAAATCGCATTTTGTGACTGAACTATATACTGGGTCTCTCGTAAGTGACGGGAAATATTAAAAGAGGTAGACCTGAAGAGCAACAAAAAAGTTCAGTTGGATACATGGTCCAATCCCCTAACGAAAAGTAGGAAATACATGGTTTGTGTTTTTGGTTTATTATTTTCAATAATAGACCTCTGTAATCGACCAAGGAAAAAATTGTTATAACCCCCCGTCAAAATTTGAGGTTTTACGTTTCAAGATACGTAGAATCCAAATATCGAATAAAAAAAAATCCGTCCGTCCGCAACTTTTCTCCGAGACTGCTGAACCAATTTTCTTGAGATTCGGCACCAATGCCATATGTCACACCAGGATGATCCTCGGAACTTGACATTATAATCCGTCTGTTTGTTTCAAAAATGATCCTCGGAACTTGATATTATAATCCGTCTGTTTGTTTCAAAAAGACGGTCGATTAAAGACCTTATAAACCCATAACTCGACCATTTACAAAGATAGAGGGGAAATGTAAGGAGTTTTGGAATCACCATAACGAGGCATTGAAAAAAAAAACAACTATATAATTGCCTATTAAAGATTTTAAAAGCCCATAATTCGACCAGTTATAAAGATAGAGAGAAAACGTAAGGTGTTCTGGAATCAGCATAGCAAGGCATGGAAAAAAAAAATCTATATAATTGCCGATTAAACATTTTATAAGCCCATAACTCGGCCATTTATACATGTAGAGGGGAAATGTAAGGTGTTTTGGAACCAGCATAAGGCACAAAAAAAAATCCTACATCTGTAAATGCTGTTGGTTAATTATTCTCAATAATAGACCTCTGTAATCGACCAAGCAAAAAAATGTTTCATCCCCCTTCCCCCCCCCTCAAAATTTGAGGTTTTACGGGGTAAGTGCATACTCGGGGCAAGTGCATATATTTGGATTTATTTCAGTTCTATTCTGTTGGAAAAGCTGCCTTCTATGGGAACTCGAAGTAAATAGTAAAATCCAAATAGACTGCAGCTCTCCCAACAAAATAAATCCCCATATATGCACTAGCCCCGGGTAAGCGCTTACCCCGACTTATCTTACATTATAATTTATGGCACAAAAAAAATTATATGAATTTTAGTACATTAAAAAAATTAAATTAATTAAAATATTACGAAAACTTAATAAATACATAAAGTTTTATACAGAAAATGTACACTATGACCAATAAATACTTCTAATAAATACTTTAAATACTTTAAATACTAAATACTCTTAACATACTCCTCAAATTGTTCTGTGTCCCTCTGACGACTGTGCCTTTATTGCCACAATAATTTTGACATGGTTTTTGATATCCAAGTATACATTTATCAATCTGTAATGGTTGCCTTTACGGTTTTTTATGGCCATAAGAAAATTTACCCGACAGGAAATTTCAATGGTTTGAACTCAACTGGCATATCCGCCTCAATTAGTCCTAATCTTGGAGTAATCGCGCTTCCTGCATTTTACCTCCAAGAGAATCAGTATCAGCAGAAGAGGGGCCTTCTTATCGCTTTGCTACCATTTCAAGGCCTTAGTCCTTCCTAATATCGTATTATTGGTTCATCACCAACCTGTAGTTATATAGTTAATGTGAAGGAGTCACACTAAGTCACTTCAAGTTTGTCCGGCGCAGAATATTTTATTATTTATTATCTTCTGATTTTTACGTTCCTACCGCTACTAGGTATGGAAAGTATTATAATCGGGTCAAAATTTCGGTGTGCAGTTTTCAACGGATTTATGCCTCTCAGAGTCCCCTTAGTTGAAAAAAAAAACATTTTCATTCATTGATCTGTCTGTGTATCAGTGTCACGATTATCTCTTGAATGGATGGAGCGATTTTGTCACTTTTTTATATATCGGCCCCTGATGCCTGTGTACTAAATCGGATGACTTGTGCACAATACCGGCTGCGCAATATTTGAAAAACGTGTTTGTCTATAGACTAGCGGAAAAACGGCTCTATTTTGATGAAACCGGCCTGAAGTCTTCTACTTAAAGTTCTCTAACTATTCTTATAAAAGGTACATCCTAGAGAAAAAGGAGGAAAAAATGTTATGACGAACAGAATATTTTATTTGCGCATAAGTCGAAAAGTATGCATTCTTTGAATGACCAATCCAAATTATTAGAAAGTTAATTAATTTCCTTAAAAAAAAAAAAATCATTCAAATCGGTCCAGTATTAACAGAGATGTAGCGTTTTGAACTTTGTGCACATGCTATAAATTATTCTGAACACGTTGCAATGGGCACCGGTCTACTTTTGTTTAATTTTTGGATAAATCGAGAATTACACATTTCCTGGAATATTCTAGATGTGCATTTCAAAGATAATTAAGTTTACTTAAACTTAAATTTACTTAAATTAAGTTTACTAAAAATAAACATTAAAAAAAAAAATAATCGGACTAATATAAAAGAACATATGTATGACCATGAAATATAGTCATGGGGAAGAAAGGGCAAATGGAGAAATTGTAAATCAACGAGAGAAACATTTTGAGGAAGAATCCCTCTACGTAAAGTCGGAGAGAATGTCTGATACCATGAGGAAAAGGAGGACTGACTTCTATGGACTAAGCAGACCTTTGACTTCTTTTACAAAAAGAAGATTAACCCAATTCCAGTTCAAGGAAGTGGAAAAAGATGTGAGAGAACTTCAGATTACCGAAGTCATGTTAAAAAATGGTATAGCCAAGACCTTGACCAAAGACAAAACTAAGAGGTTCCAAGTTAAGATGAACACCAGAAAACCGATTCAAATCTCAGAGGAGGAAAGGAGGAGGAGATCGGATAGAATGAATAAATATTGGGGAAAAAAGAGGGCAAAAGCATCTAAGATGTGATTGATCTGACGTACACCAAAGACGAGTTATTCGAAGTTTAAAAAAAAAAAAGATACATAAAAAAATGTATTTAACTGTAAACCAAATCAGTAACGAAAGTTGCGTGGATGAGCACACCATATATTTTTGTTATATATATTTTTTTCTGAATTTTTTTGTCATTTATTATAAAAGAATTTTTGATTATCATGATTATTTTAAATTGTTGCTAATTAGATAAACAAGTTATAGGCATACATAAGTTCTGAAAGAGTTTCTCGTCATCGCATCTTCCTAGTTAACAATTTTATTTTTTGTTATATTTTATATTAATTTGTGTGTAATTTATATTTTAGTATAAAACATTAAAATAAAGTTAAAGTGTTTAGATTTTTTTAAATATTCAAGTTCAGTAGAACCCCTGTTAACCAACCTCGCATTAGTCGTCCTTCGGATTAACCGGACTAGTGTAAAAAAAGAAAAGAAAAAAAGAATAGAGAAAATGAAGCGCTACCTGGAAGGTGACGAGGGACCGTTGTTTACTGGAGATATCATATATAATATATATATATATATATATATATATATATATATATATATATATATATATTATATACTACAGATATCATTACATTTTAATCTGTTATATTTGTTCCCATTTTCGTCAGTTTAGTTATAGCACGTTCGGACCGAACGTTTGTGCATTGCGATTAATCATGAGTGAATCTAGTGCGAAGTATAAACGTGTTGTGAGTATGAACACGCGCCTCCGGCTTACGAAGAAAATTGATAGTGGTGAATCTGTGAAGAAATGAACGTGGGAAGAAATACAGACAACGATTAGTGAAGCGACAAGCGAATTTGAATGAGACAAAGTTCCTTTCAACTCGCTGCACGAAAAAAAAACATCCTTCGGCATTGTTCACGAATCTCTGTGCCTGTGTTTTTTTTTCAGGAATGTCGGAGAGGTGCTTCCATCAGTAGCCCAATTTCGAAAGAAAAAGCTCTGGCCATTCATTAAAAAATTCAAAACCGATGCGAATTTTTAGCGAGTGTAGACTGAATAGACCAATATAAAAAGCGAAAGTTTATAGCTGCTCTGATGTGGCATTACAACTCTCGAAGAGCTCACTCTCGAACTGTCAGAGGCCTTTTTTAGTTTACTTGCGAGTTTTACTCTCGAGAGTGAAAAACGGGCTCGTGTAAACGCACCTTAATGCATCTATTACAATTATGTAACATTATAGAGGCGTCTATGAGAACAAGGATGCTATTTTCGATCTATCTTGAAATATATTAATTTTAATTATAACAAATGTTTTGTTGTTATGTTAAAAATTATTTTTTAAAATATCTGATGTGGACTCCCCATAACTTCCTTGTACGCCTATTAAATTATTTATCGCCGGCTCAAAAAGTGACCCTGAATTTGTTTAATAGTTTCTGAAGATAGCAGTATCTTAAAAACGACACTCGGCGTCGTGACGTCCATCTATTGGCACATAAAGACACACACACATTAATATAAGCTCTTGTTTATGAAAGTCTTATTTCGTTTTTATATGTCGTTTTCTGCCTATGTCACTAGACAAAGCATAAGAAATCTACGGTTTCAACATTTTAAGCGGAAGAACCCGATTAACTTATATGTTATTCTCCTGTTGCAAACAGGTTCAGCTTGTTCAGAAATGGGGAGGAAAACAAGTATTTTAAACTCAATTTTAACACATAAAACAAGTAAGAAAATTGTTTAATTAGAATGGAAAAAAAAATCGAGTTAATAACCCTTATCATCGAACCATATGATCTCTGTATTAAATGTCGATTATACCTTTTGATTTAAGTTTATTATGACCTTGAAGTAAAGTATCCCTTTCGGCTCTTCAGTTTCAATCAAAAATTATTATATTACTTATAGTATAATTTACAAAATTTGAGATGTTTTACATTATATTTTAATATAATTTTTGATGAAAGTCTAATATGACCTTCAAGTAAAGTATCACTTCCAGTTTGCTAATTTTAAGCAAAATTTATTATGTTATTTATATTACTATATAAGTCTTAAATACCAAATTTGAGAAGTTTTGCATTATATTTTAATATAAATTTTTATGTAAATCAGTAAAGTACTACGGTACTACCTTCAAGTAAAGTACTACTTCCGGTAATCATGCAGTGAACAAAACAGGAGGTTCACAACTAGATTTTACAGTAATCCTAAATACAAAATTTTAACTTTCTACAGCTAAATGTTTTTGAGTTATGCGAGATACGTACGAACGTACAGACGTCAGGACGAAACAATATTTCTTGAGTCAGAAATCATTCATACCCCATTTCTGCATATTTTTTTTTTATTTGACAAAATAGTCCTAATTTGACAAAAGCCCAAACATATACAGCTGTAATAAATAATAAAAGGAATAATAATAATAAAAGGAAATATATAATAAATAATAAGGCGTTCCCAAAATCACAGCTCACCCAAGGATGACATAACCATTCGCTATTCATTGGTTAAAGGTTTCATACGCCCATACCTCGGTCATTTATGAAGATAGAGGAATATCATCAGGTATTTTGGAATCATTATCAGCTACAAAAAATAATCCCAAATGTTAATATCTATCGTAATACGATGATAAATTAAAGTATCATAACATCGTAAATTAAAATGGAGCAGATAATGACTACTAGGTTTCTTAACAATCACAATTTTCTATATAGTCATTACTGAATGAGCTGAGTATTTCCAAACCGTGAAGAAGAATGGCGGATTGTATTGATGACGGTCTATTAGATAAAATTCCTATCTAATAGATAAAATTCTAGAAATTTAAAGGTCATCATAGACACTCGAGTTATCTTAAATTCGTTATATATAATTTAGTTTAATCCTTACTGACTATTGGATTTTGTCTAGCAATAAGAGGAAAACACAATTTCTAAATTTAGTTGGACTGAATATTTGTATTTTGTTAATAGTTTTGAAGGATCTGATAGGAATTTGCTGACATTTAAACTCGGAGGACATGCATCCTTCAGAATTAATAGTAATCCTGGTCATTTTCATATTTCTAATGATATTCGGTGTCCTTCCGTTTCCATTGCATAGAAACAAATATTTTGATTATTAAAAATTATAAATTCAAAAATATTGTGATAGTTTTGCTAATTCTCTAAAATTTATAAGTCCTTTATAAGAAAGCTTTTCCCCTCTTTCTGAAATTTCATTATCTTAAAATGGGTTATATTTGAAATAAAATGCTGTTAAATGAAAGCAGGATTATACGTATATTGAAACGTAAAACCTCAAATGTTGAGTGGAGGCTAAATTAGGCTCAAAATGGTCCTAGAGCGATTTTTCAAAGCGCTATTTGTTCGTAAAGGGGTTCCATGAAATATATGTGAGGTTCGATTTAATACCTCAAAAACGCGTTTGAAAATTGGGTTTTTCTTGCTTCGGCCAATCGGGCGTGCGAACGAAGGGGAATTGTTACGTACCACGAAAAGTTATTACTATTTTTTCCATAGATAGGCATCATTGAAAAACACAATTTAAACCCCAAAATATTTTCCTATGACATTCACAATTACAAGCCCAGTAATTAAATTTAAAAATGACCATATTTCTCGGTTTTTATTCATTTTAAACAAAAAATAATACGTAAGAGCTCTTAAAGATACGAACATTTTTTTTTGGACAATTGAAATCGGTCACAATTTTTGGCAAAAAAAAAAAAAAAAAAAATGAAATATCCGAGTTCTATGTGACAGATTTTGCACGCTGTTCAGGAACTTGCTGAAGTTCTCTATGAGGAAACATCACCTGGAGGTTTAGTTTCAGTCACGTTTCATGGATTCGAGATGTTAGTAATACAAAAAAAAAAAAAAAAGATTTACTCTCCATTGCATTTTTTACATGGTCCTTGGAAGATATTTTTGATTCTTCAGAATAATTCAAATAAAATTTTGCATGGTTAATAAGGATGGAAAATGAAACAGATGAAAAAAAAAACAACATGAACTTCTGAAATTGAAAACTATGGGTTTCATTTTAATTTTTGGTTGGATGTTTTAAAATAGAATGACTCCTTACAAACCTGTCACTGGTTATTAGTAACAATCAGCAAATTGCTTGTCCACAAGAAAAATACTGAATCTGTAAAAATAATTGCTTTAAATCGATTTAAAATGCCAATACCATAGTTTATTATAGGCATCTCTAGGGCAACTTATAATGATAAAATGTATCAAATAATAATGTATATATGTATATGTATATAATAATGTATCAAATAAATGAACACGATAAACATTATTTTTCACTTTCACTTTTTTACCAATGTATGAAATGTAAAGTATTGCGGTCATGAAAATTATGTTTTAATGTTCTCAGCCCAAATAACCAAGTCTCGAAAAATGATCTGTGTGTGATAATTCTAGCTACCAAACGAACAGTTGTACGAAACTGAAATTGCGTATTTTAGGAAGGTATACACCTGCGATGTTACAGCAACTGATTTGCCACGATTAGAAGTCGATGTTTATGTCGAAAATCGAGTTACGTCATATCATCGATTTTACACATGTTTATAATTGTCTCGAAAAAGGCACTAACGATTAAATGCTCTCTAATATCAGCTAGGTCTTATCCTCATTAAAATAATCTGGCATGGTTTAAGTAAAGAAAAACAAAAACAAAAAACTGGGGGTGGAGAACTGTTTTTTCTTTAAGAAATTGAAGAAACTGGCGATAACTGAATTTTGTTCATCCTAATTTGATACCTTTAGAAAAATATTGAACAAAAACAGAAACATATTAGCAACAATTCAGTTTATTTGAAAGGCCTAGAACAATCCAGTGTTTGAAAATATAGAAATTCGCACAGGTTTGCGAACTCTAAAAAAATTCTGAATTATTTTTGAACAACCAAAACACTAAGGAATGGAATACCTACAAAGTATGATTTATTTTAGAGGCGGTCAAACAATCATGTTTTTTTTTCTGGACCACTTAGAATGGAATTGCCCTTTAATATTATTATATGAAAATATTATTTCCATGGAAACTAAATAGAAGTTTAAAAGTTTTTTTTAAGTATCTGGTAAGTGAAAGTTATGTAATGCGCGCACCGCACCAGATATTTTAAAAGTAAAATAAATTTGTGAACTATAATTTATTATGAACCGTTAATTTAAATTTTAAAATTGGCAGGATCCATTTTGAACTGCTCTTTGATTGCTTTGATATTGTTTTTATTTCTAAGTTTATAAGCGATGTTAAGGCCTTTGTCCTGGTGTAATTGTATTATTGCCAATTTACAGTATTCCTGTGATTGTTCTGGAATTAACAGTGAAGCGTGTGTGGGATTACTGTATCCAATTATAGACAGCATATGCAGCTGACAGGTTGTTTCAGTATATAATGCCAACAATTTTGAAAATTTAAATAGAGTTGTTGAAAGATAAAATATAAATGATAGTTAAATTAAAGTGAATCATAATTTAAGTTTAAAAGAGTAGATAAGGTAATACGTATGTCAAATAAATAATCCCTTTTTTTGCTGTGGTCATAACTTTTTTTCCTACTCTCAAGTCAATCCCTAAAAATCATACTATCGGAAATTTTTATTTTAAAGAACAATGAAATATATGGCACTATAGATGCCATTTTGGTTAATTATTTTCAAAAATGAATCTTTGTAATCGACCAAGAAAAGGGAATTTTACCCCTCCTCCCCACAAAATTTGAAGTACAAGATACGTACAATTCAAATATTGAATAAAAAAAATCCGTCAGCCCGCCGTCCGCGGCTTTTCTTCGAGATCACTTGACCGATTTTCTTGATATTTGGCAACAAAGTCACAGGTAACCCCCAGAATGATCCGCGGAACTCGACATTACTATCCGTCATTTCTTTTCAAAATGGCGGCCAATTGGAGATTTTATAAGCCCATAAATTCGGGGATTTATATCGAATAAAATAAAAAATCTGTCCATCCAAATTGTATATATTGTAATTGATATGGTCAATCGAAAGGCAATAAAATTCCCTAAAATAAAATTTAAAAAATCATCGAAATCGGACCAGTATTAGCAGAGATATAGTGTATTAAATTTTATAAACCAATTTCGAGTCGCAATTGGATCTTGGCCTCCTGAGTTATCCATTTCCTTTTCTCCCTGTTCCTCGCCACTATCTTCCAATCGCGGCCCCCAAGCTTCCTCGCATCTCTCCCCGCTTCATCCTTCCTTGAATCCTTCCAGTTGCTTCTTGGTCTTTCCTTTTTCAATTGAAGTACGCCTCCAACATTACCCTCTTTATCCTTTCACCCTCTATTCTGACCATATATATTGGCCATCTTAGCCTACTTCTTTTTAGGAAAGTTGTGTGAATGGAGACATCAGATATATTTAAAGCATAACTGTATGACAATAATAAACCATTGTACAATAATTTGCGCCGTATTTCATTATAATTATATTCAATAATGAAAGTTTGTTCTCAACCAAACTAAGAAAAAAATAATTAACTCTCCTCAATTGAGATTTTACGTTTCAAGATATGTAAAATGCAAAAATCGAATTAAAAAAAAAATAGGTCCATCCGCCGTTTTTCTCCGAGAATACAGGACCATTTGTTTTTTTAGATTTGGTACCTAAGCCACAGGTGAGCGTAAGCTAATTACTGTAACATATACAGTTTTTTTTTGTTACAGATGATAGGTAGAGGGGGAAAAAATGAGACGATATATTTTTATTTAGATGATATATATTACTTAATATATTTTTAATATAAACGGATTATATGTATAAAAATACTAGCTAGACCCGTGCGAAAAGTCCGCACAAACCATAGTTTGTTTGTATCAGATGAGGGATTCAGTACAACTTAAAGTATTTACATTCAGTAATATTTATACAAACCGAGATTTAATACATCTATTTAACATGGAACCCTCATACTAGACTTAAAAGACAAGAATTTAATCGACGATTTGGCTAATTATATAGACTGCTAAAGAGAAAAGCTCAACTTTCAGCTCACAACAAACTGCTAATTTACAAGACGATTCTGAAACCTGTATGGACCTCCGGACTCGTACTCTGGGGAACAGCTAAATTTTCGAAAATCAAACGCATCCAATCCTTTCAGTCCAAAGTCCTTCGAACAATAGTCAATGCTCTGTACTATGTAACCAACAACGCTTAGTCCAATGGCTTTCAATACCAGTAACGCGACTGAGTAAGAAGCGCTGGGATATCCTGGAACTATGCTTTTCCATCCATAAGTGGGGGGGGAGGACAGGCCTGCCTCAGGGTGTCCCAGGCCAATGGAAAATGGTTAAATAAGTATACATGCGTTTAGGATGTTAAGTTTATTTTATTTTATATAAGTTTATTTATTATTTCTTGTATTAGATTTATTTTTATTAAATTATTATTTAATTTTTTTTTTCATTTTTTGTAAATATGGTATGAATGATTTCTTTAATTACTGTTACCATTGTCCCTGCTGAGACAGAATGTAATATTTTTCTATAAATAAATAGTTCAGAAATACATAAATTTATTAATCTAGTAGATTAATAAAATCCATACTTCGCCATGGAGCGAGGAAACTTTACTTTTTCCATTATAATGTTAATTAAAAAAGTTTTCCCAGCACAGTATTAAAAAAAAAAAAATTACAATAGCTTTTAAACATTGCCTTTGGTACAATAACTTTACTCAAAGATTTGAAAAAGAGAGAGAAACATACATAAATCTATCAAATATATCTAAATCTATAAATTCATACTCATGGAATCAAGTTGACTACACAATCTTTTTAATATGTGTAAATTATTGTGTAAAAAGCGTGATTGTGAAAATAAAATGAGAGTGTAAGGGGAAAAATCAATGTGATACTTTATTGCCGTTTATAAAAATTTATTTTCATTTTGAGCCTGTTCCTTGAAAATGCCTGTTACAAATAAGACTGAAGTTTTCACTTGATGATTTCACTTCAATTTTCATTAAGTTCATTTTTTGCCAGGTAAATCACAAGGATTCTTTTATTATTCATTAATTTATTATTTTTTCTATCAATACATTTACAATTCGATTCTTAAGAAATTCTTATATACTCCTCATGTTTTATAAAGGCTTTTTAGACATAGACTTCCTTTTTTAACCAACTTCAAAAAAAGGAGATTATCAGTTTGACTTAATGTTCTACGTATGTCCATTCGTAACTTCGCCATTCTGATCAAAAGGGTTCACCCTCGAGATGGTCCCATATAAATTTCTCTAGAATCCGACGAAAACTTTTACAAATAGAGTATTTTTTAGTTTTTCAATTATTTGCAATTTATATTTCATTACATATGATCATGAACTTATATGTGATACAATATGAAATAGCAAAAAAAAGTAGAGAATACTTAAAAAAATTATAAAACAATTTTTTTAATATTGTTAGAGATAGAGAGACTAACCTCAATGGACTACAGGTAATCACTCGAGATAATTACAGTAGTTTAGTTTACAGGTCTATTTCTAAATCTATTTGTTTATTCTTTTTTTAATAACAAAAAGAGTTATTTTACTAATAGTGGGATACACAATGGGCAATTAACAAACGGCAGGGAATCAAAAAAAAAAAGATGAATCCAACAGTTTTTATTTTATACTAAATAAATAGATAAGTTAATCTTTGCTCCCTCACAGAAGCCAGCCAGTTAGGTGGGCATCACCAATGCCTTTATTTAAAGTTTACCCACTGAGGGATGTGAAAGAAAAAAATTCATTAATAAGGTACACAACAATCACTAAAAGGAAATAAATAAAAATTGTTAAAAAAAAAAAAAAAAAAAAGTCTTCAAAACTACACAAAAGAACCAAGAAACACACAATAGAAATGATTTATTCCTATCTGTTCATTTTTTTTCTTTACTATGTAACTATTGTAATTTTTTAATGTAATATGATTACGTTTTTGTCAAACGGATGTATGTATTTTTTGTTTCTCTTTTATTAAAACTCGTTTGTATTGTTTCACAGGAATAGTTTTTTATTTTATTGTTTCTATATTATTTATGATTTTTTTTTTTTTAATATGAAAGCCAGAAATGACTTCGTCCCAAAATAAAGGTTTTTTCCTATTCTATTCTAATACAAATTTAATGCAGGTGAAACCGCGCGGTATAATTAGTGAAAAATAAAGGAAAAAACAAGGAATCTTGCGTCAAATTAAAAAATGTAACTTCAGAACATAAACATCTGATGTGGACAATACATGACTTCCTAGTAAGCCTATTAAACTATAAATCCGTGGCTCAAAAAATGATCCTGAATTTGGTTACTAGTTTCCGAAGATTGCAGTAAAAACGACACTCAGCGTCGCGAAGTCCATCTATTGACACATACAAACACACAAGCTCTTGTTTCTGGAAGTCTCATTTCGTTATTATATGCCGTTTTCATTCAGTTGGTAACAAGTTCTCAAGAGATTTCTTCGTGTTACTTGACAACATTACAACTGTGTATTAGATAAAGCATTGAAAATCGACGGTTTCAACATTTTAAGTGGAAGAACCCGCTTAAGTTATATCTTATTCTTCAGCTGTAGCTCACAAATGGGGAAGAAAAAAAAGTAGTTTACTCTCAATTTTAACACTTAAAGCAAGTAATAAAATTGTTTAATTAGAGTGGAAAAAAAATCGGGATTATAACCTTTATCACCGAACCATATGATCTCTGTATTAAATTTCGATATACCTTTCGATCTAAGTTTATTATCACCTTCAAGCAAAGTACCCCTTTCGGCACTTCAATTTCAACCAAAATCTAGTCTGCTATTTAAATCAATATATAAATAATAAACGCCAAATTTGAGAAGTTTTGCATTATATCCTAATATAATTTTTGATGAAAATCAATTATGACTTTCAAGTAAAGTACCACTTCCTGTAATCATGTAGTGACCAAAACTGGAGGTTCACAACTAGATTTTACAACAACCCTATATGCAAAATTTTAACTTTCTACGGCTAACCGTTTTTGTGATGTGCGAGATACGCATGAACGTACGTACAGACATCAGGACGAAACTAATCAAAATGGGTGGGTCAAAATGGGATGGGTGGTCAAAATGGATATTTTCGTTGAAATCTGAAAACCGAAAATTTTCGCGATTACAATACTTCCTTTACTGCGTACAAGGAATTAAAAACACATTTATAAAAGTACTTAAACCTGTATTAGATAGCATCACTTACACTTACTCCATGTTTGAAGCTGAATCAAAGCCTAGTCGCATTATTTTCACAGATTAATTACCCAATTAACTGGACCAATACAACTGGAGCTCTGTCCACTACATCTACATTTACCTTATTTTATCACCTTTAAGTTACGATTAATAATTGTGGTTTCTTTCTATATTTACTTTTTCTTTTTTTTTACTAGTGGAAAAATCATTTTGTTTAGAATTATTGGTCTTTTATAATTCGAATGCGTGTTTATTATAGTCTAGGGACAGAGAGGTCCTAAGATATTCGACGCCCTTGGGCAACTAAAAATAATGTGCCCCTCTTCGTAAGATAGGCATACACATAATATTTTCTATTTCATTTAGAATAGGTTATTTGCTTATTTTTGTCATCAAAATATTTTGAATAAAAATAACTAAATTACTAATAATAAAAAAAAATATAACAACAATAAAAATTACTGCCCCCAAAGGTTTGCGCCCTGGGGCTATAGCCCATTTAGCCCTGTAGAGATGTAAATATAGAGCAAAAATATCGATAAATATATCGTATCGGCCTCGATGTTCTTAATCTATGAAAGGAGAAGAGAAAGGGCTACTTTACATTGGAAGAGTTGGTTTACATTGGACTGAAGAATAGGGTAATATAAATTACCTAACAAGTCTTAGATTTCTAATAGCTTTGATAGCAATAATTAAATATTTTTATATTGCTCATCGAAAAAAAAAGTATCAGTTTATGAACAATTGTCAATAAAAAAAAAATAGTAACATACCACACCAATAGTCTGCTTTTAACAAGTTTGTTGTGGTTCTTTGGCTTTCGAACCCGCCGTCCATGTAGACTTTTTTCAATTGTAAAACAAAAATATCGATACTCAAAATTTAATATCGATATTGCGATGTATCGAATTAAAACTATTGGACAAAAATATCGATATATTTTTTTCATCGATATTTCTATATTTTTCCAGCATCTCTATTACACTCCTATGCTCATGTACACATGACCTTGGAGGGATGCTGGCTTCTGAAACTGGTCGTAAGAGAAGATACAGTCCAACCTCTATATATCGAACATGAAGGTTCCTTGAAAAAATCCGATACATAGAAAGATAGCAATTTTTCACCCTTTTCAGGCTAAAAACAATTACAGCTATTATGTAGGATTAATGAAGTACCAAAGGCAATTTTTAGGATTAACGATGTAATAAAGGCAATTTTTAAGGATTAAAGAAAAACAAAACTGAACGATCAATAGCACTTATTCGAAAAATTGTTCAAATTACTCTGTGATTGCAGATTTTTTACAAATGTGCATTTATAATTTAATAAGGACAAGTATTAAAAATATCCAAACATACTTAAAAATTAATTTATTTTTGTTTTCGCGCAAGATAACTTCTAATATCTTGTATGTACGTAAACTAATCTTATTGATGACACCCACATCTTATATTTTTTTTAATTGGAATTTTTTGTTTGATATATAGACATTTTATTCGATATAAAGATTTTTTTTTTGTAATAAAAATTCAAGGTTCCTAAAAAAAGTTCGATAAATAGAGATTTTCGATATATCGAAGTTCGACTGTATATCAAGATAAACTGAAAGTTCTCTTGGGCTTTCTCTTCCTCTTGCGAACTAAGATATTATTATTATGGTAATATATTATAATAATGTAGTATTATACATCCCATTGATTATACCAAGTATTACACTCTGCCATTGACTAAAGCGAGAAGCGAGATGGAGTGGGGGGAGTCTGCGCTGAGAGTCGATATTGTATTGCCAGTGCCTACCTCACCGCCATGCCAGCTGGTTAGTATGTTGTCGCCTCTCTCATATCTCATCGATGCTGTCAAGTTAGTATATATAATTAATTTTATATATATATATATATATATATATATATATATATATATATATATATGTATATATATAATATAGTATTATAGATATTTACATCCTCAACACTACTATATAAAGTGATAGTCATATATATAATTTGTCTTTAACTCCTCAATTAGGGACCAATCAATCTCTATATGTTTCAGATAAAATATATATATATTTTTTTTTTAATAATTTGCATCCTACAAACTTCATTTTCAAACATACATACCACAACTAAATTTATTATAGACATTTTTAATTATTCATTTTCATCAGTGACATTAAACGCTAATCTGTCACCTACCAGAAAAATATTTTTTCTAATTGTTCATGCTTCTTATCTTTTTTTTCTAACGAATTTTAAATATTCCTTTCCAATACTCCTGTAACTTTTCGTAATTTTTAAATAACGAATTAGATTTTAATAAATAATTCGTTTTATTTAATTTGAAAATTTTCTCTTCAATTTTATTTTAGTAACAGTGTTTTTAATTTACCAGTAACTAAATTCGTAGGGAAAAATATATACAAATACACATAGAAAATTACATTGATTTCAGACATTTTAAAATTTGCCTATCTATTTATTATAAGTAGCATTAAACCCTAACAGACCAAAATCTAAAAAAAAAATATTTTATTGATAATGATTTTTTTTAAAGATATATTTTGTAATATAGTAATACTGTACTAAAAAACTTAACCTAAGTATATGTTTCAGATAAAATATGTTTTGCTTTTGTTAAAAATAGTTTGCATCGTACTAACGTTATTTTTAAGTATGCATACCATAACTAAATTTATTATAAACAATTTTAAATTTTCATTCATTAATCTGCCAAGAACCAGAAAAATATTTTTTTTTTATTGTTCATTCTTCTAATTTATTTATAGTTTCTTTTAATATATTTGAAATATTCTCTTTAAATGTTCATGCAAGTTTCATAACTTATAAGTAACGAATTCGATTTAATAATTTGTTTTATTTAATTCGAAATATTTTACGAAAAAAAAACTTTTATTGTTTGATGTTTTAAAACTTGCATATGGATACATTATTTGTAACTTATATAGGCCTAATACCTATAAAATACTAATGGACCAAATACCAATTAAAAAAAATTATATGTTTTGTAATTGATAATGACAATTTGTAATTGACAATAACTAAATTTACTATATAAATTGTTAAATTTCCATTTTCATAATTGTCATTAAACGCTTATCTATCAAGTACCAGGAAACTATTTTTCTAATTATTTAAGCTTTTTATTAATTTATTCATATATATTACAAATATTCTTTTCTAATGTTTATGCATGTTTTCTTAATTTATCAATAACGAATTCAATTTATATATAATAATTTGTTTTTAATTTAATTTGGAATTGTTTTCTTTTATGTCCATTATATTTTAGCAAGTGTTCTTAGTATAACAAGCACTGATCCGGAAAAAAAAAATACATTTATAAACTTCATTTTAAAATTTGTACATCCATTCAACATAAGTAACATTAAACCCAAATAGACTAAAGAAATTTTTTTTTTGAAACTTATAATTTTTCTTTATCTAAGAATTTGTAGTATGTAAGACAAGTACTAAATATGGTATTATAACTTTCATAGCAGTGTTCTTAATTTATAATTTACGAATTTAAATATTAAATTAATAATTTTTTTTTAATGCATTTAATTCGAAATTTCTTCTGTTCCATAAATCATTACTAGTATAAAAATTGTAGATAGTTTATTAATTTCTTTTTATCTATAAGTATATTTTAATGGTATATATTATAATTGCAGGACAGTTTAAATCATCAACAATGTTAAGTGAGCTAACAAACATTAAACAAGGAATGCTATATTATTCGTTTACATTTTTCTCTTTTTTTATTATAGTAATATTACTTTTATTATTTTTGTTATTGTTAATTATTTTGTTGTTACTATCTCTTCTGCTTTATATATCTTACTTATTATTTCTTCTATTTTCTAATTTTTTCTAGTTATTATTTTTTCCTTTTTGGTTCTACTAATATTTTTTTCATTTTCTTTTCTTTCTATAACTATCATTATTTTCTATAATTCATTATAAATATGTTTAGTTCATTATATTTTGATATCGATATAGATTATATTTACTTACAATATATGCTTTAAAAGTGTTAATTCAATGTGTGTCATTTCGGACGACGAAACGCCTACACATGTACATATAAGAGTTAAAGCTTTGAGTGGGAGAAATATTAAGAATATTATAAAAAGTATTAATTGCTTGGGTACCAATATATAAGGGGTTTCACTAATGATCACTCTGCTCCGGCCGCTCAACGCCAAATGGAACATGGAACAACCCAAAGGCTGTGGCCTGAGTGGAGAGCGTGCAGCGTTTATAAGAGGATTAACAGCACGCTCTCCACACAGGCAGACATTGATATAAATGCACCTTAATATAATATTACCAAATAAATAAATGTTTATGTTTATAATATAATATTAATTAGAATTCTATAATTTATAAAACAATTAATAATAAATCATAATAAATTAAATTTTCATATAACCATATGCAGAATTGTAAATTATATAAATATGATTTGCACTATTTGATAAAATTCAAAATAGGTTATGCATATAAATATAAATAGCATTTCTTAGTCAAATTTAGCTATTTCCATTTCAAATTAAACCTTCGCATCTAAATTCAACCTTTTTTGATTTTAATAAATTAATATAAATCATTTTTACATAATGTTAATGTTTACGATTTTTTTAATTACCTATTGTGTTCACCTTATTACTTCCTTGTACGCAGTAAAGGAAGTATTGCAATAGCGAAAATTTTCGGATTTCTGATTTCAATGAAAATATCCACTTTGACCACCCCTGAATCCATTTTGACTAGTTACATTATGACGTCTGTACGTACGTCCGTAACTCAACATAACTCAAAAACGGTTAGCCGTAAAAAGTTAAAATTTTGTAATTGAGATTGTTGTAAAATCTAGTTGTGAACTTCTCTTTTTTGTTACTACATTATCATCGGAAGTAGTACTTTACTTGAAGGTCACAATAGACTTTAATCAAAACTTATATTAAAATATTATACAAAAAATTTCAAAATAACGGTTCAAAATTTTGGGATGATCTTTTAACCCTTTCTTTATCTCTATTTAATAATTGAAATTGCTTTTAATAAAAAATTTTATTTTTATTTGTATTTGTTAAACATCTATTATTCTTTTGATGTGTAATAGCTATATATTATTTTGATCCTTTGACAAAAGTGAATATTGCTGAATGTAGCTTCTAATTAGCCTGTTATCAGACAGATGGGGTAGGATATTTATAAAAGCTGAAGTTAGAATTTAAATATTCTAAATCAAATATTCTTAGATGGTTTCGCGAAAATATATTTTACTTTTAGTAAAATTGTAAAACTGAATTTTTATTCGAAAACCAAATAACGGTTTCGACAGACTAGAATAAACTTAAAAATAAAACAAGTTGGTAAATGTTATTTGTTAAATAATTGTAAGATCTTCCAAAACAGACGTGTTTATTATTTGAACAGGTGTCAATAGCTGATTGCGCAAGATTAATTTGTATAATGATATGATACAATAACAATGTAATTAAATAATTTATCGATTAATTAATTGAAATCGCTCTTCATACCTCTATAATACTTGACAGAATAATCTTAGATTTCCAATCAATACAAATTATTAGATTTTGTTCAATTTTTAAGGTGAAAATAGCTGTAAAATGTAATATGAAAGAAAAAATGTGAAAAAAAAATATTTTTTAAAAACTGCAGAACTTATGCTCCACCAACACAAAAAAGCGATTTGAGGGCACAGTTTTTAGTCTAAAACATAATTAATGTTAGCGATATTTTAACAAATTAATTTTGTTTAAATTTAATTATTTCTTGAGATATATTATAGTTCATTAATGTTTTTCTTTTTTTTTTATTTATTAAAAAATCGAAAACTGGCTTAAAGCAAGATAGAGAAAATAATATGTTACTTTAGTTTTTGTTTTTTTAACTTCCTTTCAAAAGAGCACATGTCTAAATTGGAAAAATTTTCAGTAAGGGAAAATAATGAATGGCAGAACTAGTATAATATTTATCCTAACTTAAGCTTTGTGAGAGAAAGGTATTTGCTAGTTCAATTTTGATTGGATATTATTGAAGTGTTCGATTCAGAACCCTCCGATTTTATCAAAGAAAATTAATAACGTGAAAACCATATTTTTTATATTATGGAATGTGTCCTTTTTAAAAGTAATCTCCTCATATACTTCTTATCATATCGTCATCGTCACGAGAGAATATCTTATATGCCTTCAAATATTCTTTGTCATTTTTATATTTTGGCTACCATATTTTTTTATTGTCCAAATTAATTTGAAATAGGAATCATTGAGAACGAACCAAAACATAATACTCAGAAAATTAAAAAATTGACATTATTATTCTATAAAACAAAAAAATATAAAAATCAGGATATTTGATGACACGATATTTTCTCGGGACGACGATATATTTAATTTGTTGTTACACTGAATTGGTTTTAATAACAGGCATTTGTCATGGCCACACTATTTATTTTTTGGTTTATTATTTTCAATAATGGATCTTTCTAACCGACAAATAATTTTTTTTCCGAGACTACTGTTTTGAAATTTGGTACCAAAGTCACGGGGGACTCCAGGATGATCTTCGGAACACGACATTATCATCCGCCATTTCGTTGGAATTGACTGTACCAAAACATACTGCTAAATAATATTTTTGGATAACATTATTAATAAATTAATTGGCCAGTTGTTAATTTAAAGCTATCATACATCTGTCAAAAACTGATCCATGAGATTTGAGAGGAGGGCTGGAGTCTCCATCCTTAAAGTACATGGAGGCACATTTATAGGTTAACAGGTACCATATGTTTTTTTGTGTGTTTTTATACAATGCCAATTGGGTATTGGATATTGTTAATAATGTTCAGATTTAAGAGGATATTTCGTATTAAAAGTAGAATAAAACACCTGCAAGTGACGTTTTTAAAATTATACGTTCAGTTTCTTATATTACATTCTCACATTTTGAGATTAGAATTAAAAAACGAATTTAAAACAAAATGGGCAAGTAACGAGGTATAAAATAAGTTGAATGCAGTGTTACCAATAGTGTCATACAATTTTTGTAACTTCTAAAAAAGGGAATAAACAAAATAACAATGATGATTAACAGGAAAATATAAAATTCTATGATATAAATAAGTTAATATTATAAAACTAATTCGCAGTTAATTATCAGATATTAAAAATATTAAATGTACAATATTTAATTGAAAACTGTCGATCTGCAGCAGGCCAAGTAAAACAATAATGATTGGCAGAAAAACATAAAATGATATGATATAAATAAATTACTATATTAAAAAAAATATCTATAGGATATATATCTAAAAATAGATAGATATTATTATAGGATATATTTAGGATATTATTATATAAGACATAATTAATGATTAATAATAGATTATATAACATGTAATTAGATTATTGTATTGTTTGTGAATAAATTAGATAATAATTTAAAGTATTTCGATATTTAAAAATAAATAAACAATAATGATTTAAAATCTTTTTCGAATTAAAAGCGCTCCTGACAGACAGCCGTAGCTATGTTAGTAATAATACTTTGAACACTTTTGTAAATAACATCAAATTCTGTAATTATTATTAATATTAAGTATTTTCTATCTATCTGTCATGCGGGAAGCGCCACATCAGTGCTAGCTAGTGTTGCATTCATATATTTGTGTATTTATATAAATTATATGTTTTTATTTTACAACATCAAATTTGCTAGTTGCCGGGCAATACAATATAAAACAATAAATAAATAAAATATTTTTAACGGTTTCAATATAAAATAAAACTATTTTAATCTGAAATTAACAGCCGGCTAAAGTTGAAATAGCCGGAAATGTAGCGTGTGGATAGGTTAGTTTGCTAAGCTTCTGTAAGCCTTTACATGTTTACCGTTTGATTTGCCTAGGCTTGTCAAATGTCTAAAGGCGCCTCTATAGTTTACACAACGCGGAATAGCGGAGTTAGCATAATCGAAGTGATATATATATATTATATAATAAATTTAGATCATTTCAACTTTATTGATGAGAATTTTTGAGTATCGGACGCAAATTTGAGTGCGCAGGGGCTTTTTTAGAGCAGAATTACACTGGTTATAAATTCACCGATTTCAAGAATATTTTTAAAAATCGGACATGAATTTATGTATTGAGAATTTATGGAGCAGAATTCAGCTCTTTATAATTTCACCGGTTCCAAGAAAATTTGTAAAAATGGGACAAACATTTCGGCCTTTTGGAGCGGAATTCGGCTGGTTATAATTTCGCTCATTCCAAGACAATTGATGGAAACCAGACGAATATTAGCGTGTTCTAAAGATTTCTAGAACAGAATATATAGCTTTAGTGTTCAACTCTATAGCCTGAGAATTTAAAAAAATCGGATGGAAATTAGGCCGTTTTGAAGATTTCTGAGGCAGAATTCAGCTCGTTATATTTTTCATAATTGGATGCGAATTGTCAAGAACCTTGCAGGAGTAGAGTTAAGCTCGTTATGCTATATCCCTTTTCAAGAAATTTCTTAAAAATCCGACGCGAATTCAGGTGTTTTGGTACTGTCTGGAGCAGAACTCAGCTCGTTTTAATTTAACATAATGCTACGTTTTTTCTTATCATGATCTCAGCGCATGATCGTCAATGATTTAAAGTTCCTGAGACAGCAGTTTGGTTCCCTGAGGATATCGCTTCTGCCGGAATAGAAATTTCATTTAACACATAATATTCCTGTTCGTTAAAATTTTTGCTCTCTTAATGATGCAATTGGTCTGTTTTAGTTGAAGATATTAATTATAATTTAATTGGAGCTTTAAAGGCATCACAAGATTCTAAAAAAAAAAAAATTGTTCCTCTACAACCCATGAAGGGTCTTGGGTTCAGTGCTTGGTAAGGACCGTACTGTTTTTAAGCCAACGGTTGTGCAAGGAGGTGATTTGACCGAGATCACGCTCAACCGCCAGGTTTTTCCCCCAATTAAGGGTACACACTTTATAGAGGCTGGGTGAGCCCCAGGAGGGTACAAGATTCTAAAACTCTACTAATATCGATGAACTGAAAACTATTGGATTGAGTAATAATAATAGTAAATAATAATATTAAATAATTTAATAAAAAAATAAATAAAAAAAATGACGACTGCTGAAATAACTTTTATATCTTACATCCATGTTCGTCCTAAGGGAGGTGATGTACTTGCATATCTACTTAAGTACATTGGTGGGTTTTTAGGGAAGTTGACGCCCACGAAATATTGAAGCCTAGTGTTGTAGTCGGGTACCTTCCGCATCCAAACGAAGATTAACACTCTTCTTTATTCAATGCATTAATTTACTTATTGTATGTTCACATGCGCAGATGCAAGGAGCTTTCTATACTTCGATGAGAATTTTCGAATGGGACGGAATGTACTAGCAACGGTAACATAACGTATGGTGGAAGGCACGAGACTACTACACCAAGGTTCAATACATGGGCGTCAAATGCACGAGAAATCCACCAATGCGCTAAGACGAATAAGGTTGAAAGATGTAAAAGTTATTTCGGTAGTTGGGAATATTTTTATTTTTTAGTAAATTAAATTTTGTTTTTCAAGTATTAGCTAATTTGAGTAATTTGACCCATCATACTAGAAAATCGATTGATCCACTCTCTCAAAAAATCGTTGGATACCCACAAACGGACAGATTAAACACATTTAACATCACGTTTCTTCTGTATTTTGAGCTGAAAGTGATTCAAAACATTCACGGGATCACAACAAATAATTTGAGCCATTAAACTTGAAAATCGGTTAAGCTGTTCGCTCAAAAAATCGCTACATGCTTACTAACGGTCAAGCTAAACACATTATCCTCCTTGTGGCTTTGCCGTAATCGAGCAAAAATAAGTTAAAATTAACAAAGGAGTTAAAAACATGAAAAAAAAACACGAAACAAAATGAAGGAATTATGGAACAAAATGTAAAAATGTTCAAATGGACTAATTAAGGAGAAGTTCCTTCATTCGTTTCAATAAAACTTTTAGAAAATTCATTCTACAGCTGGACAAAATGAAAAGAACAAGAGAGAAGAAAGAAATATATTTAGCAGCGAAGAGAAGAGGGAAATAATCGCCCGAAGACAAAAGGAATCCGATTATAACGAAATTGAGGGAGCGGAAAGAAGTTGATAGAAGACCCGTCAGGAAGAGTCGAGACTAAACGAGAAACAGTGTTATTAGGATCGTAAATCTATTAATTTCATGGAAGTCGTTAAAGTTAATAAATTTAGATAATGTTGTATAAAATGAGTTTGAAAAAATTATCTCTTAAATACGTAAACCTTTGATCTCTCTTATCGGTAAACATTTGACAAAAAAAAAAAGAAAAAAAAGATAATACGATGGACTGACATACGGGTTAGTTTAAGTTTTTTTTTTTCTAATATATTGAAAAAGGTTTAGAAATATAAATATAATATAAATTATACAAATAAAAAAATTCAAAATAAAAAAATACAAAATACAATAAAATGAAAAAGAAAAAATCGAATATATATCGTAACAAAAGAATATAATATAGAAACATGATGAAATATTCTAAGGATATTATTTTGGAACATTTCAAAAAACAAAGCCTTACGTTTCTCAAATTGCATTAAACAATTGACCAGACAAAGCTTCGCTAATTAAAGCATCATCACGACAGTAAATGTATATTTTGGAATGACTTGATGTGATGTGCCGAATCTATTTGGTAGATCATTTTTTAAAGCGGCCACTGATGATCACTTCAAATGTAACAATGGAAAGATAGAGTGTAACGACTGGAGAGTTTGGAATGAAGAAGATTTTAAGGAATCCACGGAAGACCATTTCAGTCCATCGTTCCATTTTTACAGACAGGTAGTTAACTACAGATACGAATAACTATTCATGCTCAAGTAAAAATTTATTTTATAACAATTACAGTCTACATATGTTTCAATGTACAGATTAATATAACTCTTGAGAATTAATAGGATATAAATAGTTCTTCTACAATGTTAAGAACATTCAATAATTTAATATTTACCTCCTCCTTCCATATACAATATAAAAAATAGTGAAAATTTTAATGATATTAGAAATTATGAAGTTATTGTAAAGAAACGGTACATTACATTTTATTTAAAATATTGTCTACCACTAGCTACTACTTTTCCCCATCTTTCTGGAAGGATTCGGATACCACACCGAAAAAACTTTTCATTTTTTGAAGCTATCCATGAATCGATCCGATTTTTCGTATCTTCATAAGATGTGGTGCTGCTCAGACAGACTATGTGCCATTGACCGGAACAAGCGGTAATCACTGGGCGCAAGGTCTGGGGAATACGGCGGGTGGGGTAGGATTTCCCATTTCAATCACCAGTGATTATACGGTGCGAAAAAACTTTTATTTTATGCCTGGCAAGCAGCATGTAAGATATGCACAATCGGCGTTCAATGTCTCTTGGCTTCATTTCCTTCATTTTGTATCATTTCCAACGATTTTAAACGATGTGAAATTGCTTGTTGACTCATTCCTAATGTAAGTGCAAGTTTCTCTTGCGTTTGGCACGAATTTTCTCCTAATAATGCTTCTAATTCTGTGTCCTCATACAGTTCCGGCCGGCCATTACGTTCTTCGTCCTCCACGTCAAACTCACCGAGTTTAAACCACTCACGACAATTTCTCTCACTAAAACAGTATCACTCACTGTATACTTCTACAAGCAATCGATGGACCTCGGCTGCAGATTTCTTTAAGTTAAATAAATAAACCAAACTTCCCGCAAATGAAACTTATTCGAAACAAAACGACATTTTCGCACAAAAAAAAAAAAAAAAAAAAACGTACTGCTCACACAAAGTCACTAGTATTTAAGGTTATGTTGTTACCAGATGTCCAAACTTGCCATGTGCGTTGCTCCGCTGACAATTTCAACATCATCTTGTCGGTCGAGCCATCTCTCAACAACGGCAGAAACTTATTTGTACACCTGATAATTCCACTAAAATGTTTATTAGCTTTTAATTAATATTTGTTAAAATAACTAATAGTAAGAAAAAAAAATGTGTTATTCACATCTATATTTTCATATCAATTTGCATAACATATTTCAAACAAACAATATCGTATATATAAATAATACTGTATTTACTTTAATTAGTACCCATGGAATTCCAGTCGTTCCAAAAAAATCCTAACTGGATTTCACACTCACGATCGTTTCACGTTCCATTTGGCGTGGAGTCGTTGGAATGGAGTGATCATCAGCTGAACCCCTTTTAGAGTGTGAAATGATCTATCTTTGGTCTGCATTCATGTGATCTTGTCCTGTGCTTCTGTTCTGATGATGATACTGGTTGGCGAAACGTTTACTGGTTGGCTATTTATTGCTATTTGAAACTTTGTGCTGTTTAAGGCTTTGTTTTTTTAAATATTCCAATCATAAATTTTGCCCCCATTTTTTTGAGTTGTTGATCTCCATAATTAATGAAAACATATAATAAAAAAACTGATCCAATAGAATCCAACATGGCAATAACATGATTATAATTTAATTTTATTTATTTACTTCTGGAGAGGGGTGGTTCAATGAGTAAGGCACTGTATTCTTGCATCCTGGGTTCGGGTCGAGTCCGGCTTCGGCAGATAATTATTTATTCTTTTATATCAGCCTGGGGTCGGGAAACCTTCTAGGGCTCGCCCAGCCTCTATAAAATGGGTACCCTTGATAGGGGGGAAAATCTGATGATTGAGCGTGATCCTGGCACAGCCGTTGGCCTAGAAACAGTACGGTCCTTAAGTCCTGAACCAAAGATTTTTTTCTCTTCACTTTTTTACTTCCTGTTGTCTTTAAAAGCCGTTTAGATAGTATACTAATAATAAAGTTTCTAATCACAAATTTATTATTAAAAAATACAGTGTATTATAATTTTATTTGTTTAAGGCTACATTATTCAGTCAGTAGTAACAACAGAAAAATGAATATATATATATATATATATATATATATATATATATATATATATATATATATATATATAAATATTTTGCCGCTTATAATAATAATAATAATACTGACCAATACATCGGACACATTATTGTAGCATATTAAATTCTTCATCGAATGAGCATAGCAGAACGACTTAGGGGTCACTCTATAAAATTGATCAAGCATTGATAGTTTTATTTTATCATTCATTACATTAAAAAAAAAAAAAAAAAAAAATCATTTGCAAGAGCATCCAGATTCAATCTATATTTATAGGCAGGAACAACCAAGGGCAGCAAAATATATAAAAAATAAAAAAATTCGAATCAGTTTTAGCAATAGGTTCTGAGAAATATGTCTAATGCCCCATATCGTGCTATTGCCAACTCAATTACGATTTTAATACGACAGATGGCCTTAACCTCGTAAGTTCCAAAATTCCATCAGAACTATTCCAATCACCTTAATCCCCAGTCTCTCTGTAATCCTTCTTGAAGGTTGGAAAGCAGCGGTATTTTTCTCATTTTGGTTAACATTTGTTTTTAGAGTATTAAAAGTTTCTGATCCAAAGATTTAAGTTCAAATCACAGTTAATAACTATTGAGTCAACGTTTAGACAATTCAGAATTCAGAACCAAGCACAGCTAAATCACATTGAATGAAAGAAATAATTTGTCAGTATATCATTCTAAGCGATTAATAACATAACACAAAGCACATCTCATATTAACAGGTCAAAGCATACTTAGATACCATAGCATGATTTGTTGACGTGAGATGTGCTATCTTTGCTGTACTAATTAATCTATTGATTAAACGTTCTATGATTTTGTAGAGATGATATATTTCGGTGGGATACTCGAAGTATAATAACAAAACAATAAGTTCATTTGACCTTATAAACCAGACAAACTGAAATAAATATTAATGTGAACTTAATTTTAATTTTTAATATCGATGCCATGTCGGTATTATTTATTATTAACTTTTTTCCGTCTATATCCCAAAGGGTCATTGGCGTCTAGAAAATTGTTTATACTCTGTTATAAATTAATTACCCCAGTAATCTCCAAAAATTATATTACACTTGCTCTACATTAACTAGCAGTGTTTCTCTTAATGTTGTTGATAATATTATTTCTTCTAATCTATTCAAATTGAGGCTGTATTGCTGACTAGGATATTATCAGAATTTTCATATGCGGCGATTCAAGACATCTTAAAAGGTAGCTAGGCTATATGTAAACTGACTGAGTGTTCAATCTTAAGTCGACACAGTATTTATTATATTTAAAAACATTATTATATTACTTTTACAATACAAAATAATATAAGGTAATGTGGGGTAAGTGGGTAATTATCTGGTTAAATTCAAACCCTCAACTGGCAAGAGCAGCTCATAACAGGGCATGAAGTCTAAACACTGCCGCATCAGAAAGTTCGCTAAGGTGAAGTATAACGAGTTGTTAAGTTATTAGTTCCAACCTCTTGATAAATTTGTGTCTTTCAACTTTTACAGTACAGCGGTTATCCACTAGTAAGCCCTTTATTTTATTTGTTATTACTTTTATCCATGACAGTTTTCTATTTTTCAAGCGCTTGTCCGCAGTCATCCAGCAAAACCTGGTAGGGATAAGTGCAGACCTCTATTGTGTGACAAGTGTGCGAGGTGTAAACATGATAGTAAGCAAGTTTTGTCGAGGCAACTACGGACTAACGAATTAAAACAAAATAATTTTTTTCAATACATTTATTCAATTATATTCCACATCCCACTTTCATAACTCCATGAAAATTGTAAAATGTAAATCTTAGAAAAGGTTTAACTTTTTTCGGTGATTATATCACTATAACAATCCTCTGGCAACCGAACTATTTAGTACTTCCCCTACGTCTTAAGCACTTACCCCTTAAGGTAATTGTTTGTTTGGAACTATTAAATTGAATTATCAATCTTATAGAAATGGATGTGATTGAAACATAGGCTTCAATGTAATGCTTAAGCATAATTGCCTTAGGAGCATATTTAAAAACAAAGAAAAATCTAGCTTTAAAAATAAAGATTTTACAGTAATTTAAAATAGAAATTTGTAAAATATAGTGCGCAATTACCCCACATTGCCTTACCTAAATTGCAAAAAGCGAATTTGAGCATGTTTCCGTTACAACGGTCACCTCAGGAAATATCTTGACCACCGCCAAATCGTCCGGATAGGATGATGAGTTCGAGTATATTAAATATAAATAATATTTAAATATATTTATATTAAACAGAAATAACAAATACATAACGTAAAAATTTTGCAAATCTTATAATACCTATACTAGTAATTTTCATACGTCAGTATATACGTACGTTGATACGCCTATTGTAGTAGAATCGCCAGTGACCGCAAAAGGGAAATAGATAAATAGCAGATTCTTAATGGGGGAGGGGACAATTTGATCTAGTTAAGAGGATTGGCAACACTGCTCGTCTGAGAATGTTCTGGACTCTTCTGACGTCTAACATCCTAATCTTTTTTATGCTTTTTTGCAATATTTAATAATTGAAAATAACAATACAGTATAATGAATTTCGAGCAATCAGCGTATCACAGAAACAAAGTTTTATTCCAGAACGTCGACGATCACTCCAAATGAAACAATGGAGCGATGGAGGGGAGCGACTGGAGTGAAGAAGGGCCCCACTGACGATCGCTCCACTCCATCGTTCCATTTTTTACCGACAGGTAAATAATTTATTGATATTTAGTCTACAAATATTTCAATGTATAGATTAATATAGCTTACGAGAATTGATGGGATATATATGTAGTGCCTCTACTCTATTAGCTAGAATATTTAATAATTTAATCTTTACCTGCCTCCCTCCAAAGACAAAGAATATTAGAAATTATAAATCCACTAAAAATGTTTATTTCCTTTTCATCAATATTTTTATTTTTTTTTAACATAATTAATAGTAAAAAAATAAACGAAATTGAAAGTTTCGCCTAAAAACTGATCGGACCATCGATCCATTCCATCAGTTTTCTACACTAACCAGTTGAAGCGATTTATCTTGGCGTGGCGTGATAGAATTTAGACTCCACACAGCCGCGCCGTAACACTAAAAAAAATCCACATTCCACAGGCCATTGATTTTTCTATTACTAGACCAAATTGTTAAAAACCACTCAAGGTAGAATGATAAATAGATAAATAAACATTAAATATAATAAGAAAACATTTCTCAAAATTGATAATCTAATTTAAAATAAATATTAGGGATTGATAACTTATTTGTCACTTCTATAAATTTGTTTTATTGAAAAATAGTTTCGAATGTTATACATTCATCTTCAGTTCTAAAAACACACAAAATATTCAAAAATAAGCAATTCAAAATATAGTTTGGTATTATTATACATATTAAATTAGATGTAATATAAATCAGTATTATAAAACATGCTATCTACCTTTCGTTCATTGTTAGTTCAATGCGAGAAAAAAACATTAAAAACTTTTCTGTTTGATATAATCCATTTAAACCTTGGTGAGTACCAACATGTATTTGATTTCTTGTCTTAATTAAATTAATAATTCATAAATGTTTTATAATACCGATTTATATTACATCTAATTTAATATGTATAGTATTATACCAAACTATATTTTGAATTGCTTATTTTTGAATTTTTTGTATGTTTTAAGAACTGAGGATGAACGTATAACATTCGAAACTAGTTTTCAATAAAACAAATTTATAGAAGTGGCAAATAATTTATCAATCCCTAATTAGATTGATCCTTCTATACCATCATGCGGATATCAACTAAAATAAATATGATCACACCCCTGAAATGTGATTTTTTGTTTGTTATTAATATAAATTTATTGTACTTTAATTATTTTTGTACATAATCATAATATTAAAAATGAATAATTAATTGATAAGTCTGCTTCATTCAAGCAATTTTTGTTTACAATATTTTTATAAAGACTGAACAGCTGAGTGAACTGTAACATCTTTTGTTTTTTGTAATTTTACATTTCTTTACATTAAAAGTAGAATGGTACATAATCAATTGAATTAATTAAAAACAATAAAAGGCTAACGGATTACTTGCCTAGTAAACAATGAACAGTAATTAGAAACGACTCTACAGGTTTTAATATCGATCTACAGGTTTTAAAATCATTTTCGTGCTGTTTATATGTTGTTTTTAAAGTTCACATATTCATAAACACATGGTTAAAATAAAACTGAACTGATACTTGATGGATTGTTTCTCAAAATAGATATTCTGACGATAAAAATATATAAAAAAATTTCTTAATCGCACATTTGATTGCTTTGATAATTAATAAAATGAATGATCCAATTTATGATTGATTTGCATTTTGATGAATATTATGAACTAGAACTTTAGGTGTTCAGAATAGACACTGAGGATGGCAAGTGTGTGTAATGAATGGCAACTTTCACATCCTAATAAAGGGACTAACTTATTCAATATTGGTCGTCGGCTCTGGTCTATGTCGTAATGGCCTATATTATGTTCGGTTCGTCAATAGTTATTCAAAGTCATTACACCAGAATATAATAATACAGAAAAAGTAAATAAAACATCAATAAAGAGGAATTCAAGACGAAATGAAAGCATTTAAAGTCGGAGAACGCTTGTTATTTCTCAGTTGAAATGAAAAATAAATAAAATATACCTATTATAACTAAACATTTATAACAAATATGAAATTTCGGTTTATCATGCCTGTTAGCAGAATATAATGTTTTTTTTTTATTTTCAATAATGAACCATTACACTAGATAGTTAAAAAAGCCTTTGTCCATGAAACAACCCTTAATTCCAACTCTCATAATTATCCTATAAGAATGTTTTTGTTCCTACTATTTATATCAATGTTTACTTTGTCTAATTCTTTAATTCAAAAAAAGGAAAAAAAATAACTTTTAAATTTTTAACCTACCTTATTCGGAAAACGAAGATGTTTCTTCTAAATTTATTGCTATTTGTAAGCAAGTTGATATACAATTGTCGCACTATGCCATTAATAATTGCTTCCGAATTGGAAAATGTCAGGAACCTTTAACATTCTCATTAAAGGAACTGCAACGAGCAATTAAAACAAGTAAAAACAGGAAATCTTCTGGCTAGGATAACATCATATAGGTATGAGATTTTAATTCCTGAATGGGAGCATTATATATTAATAGAATTATCTTTGTATTATCTATAGAATTATTTTCAATAGAATTATGGAAACTGAGAAACTCATAGGCGCCTGGTCAAATTCTAATTTAATTTTAATAAATAAAAAAGGTGACAAAAAAGAGGATGGCATTTAACGTGGTATTTCATTGATAAACAATATCACAAAGTTATTTACGAGTATTCTAGCCCATAGGATTCAGGCCTGGACTGAAGCGAACTTACTCGCAGAGGAACAACCTGGATTTCGAAAAGGAAGAGGCTGTGTTAAACACATTTTCGCACTAATATTACTTATTAGTATAAATCTTCAGGTTATAAGGAAGTTAGGTTTATGCTAGATTTTTAGATTTTAGAAAATCATTCGACTCCATTAACCATGAGCTCCTTTGGAAAAGCTGTTTGACTTTGGTATCAGCGGTAAAATTGTGAGATTGCTTAAAGCTCTATATAACAGCTAAAATGAGGGATGAAGTATCAAATGAAATCAGTTCAGGACCAATACAAGGAGAAACTCTGAGCCCAATTCTTTTTATTATATTTTCTTCAGACATAATACATATTATTTGGCTAACGGTGCATCAATAGATATTAAAAATGAAGTGAAAATGCTGCTATTTGCAGAAGATATTTTTATGTTAAGTAACTCGTAGTATAGCATCCACAAAAACTTAAGATACAGGAAAGGTATTTCGTCCAAAATTCACTGGTCTTTAACCATGAAAAATCAAAAGCCCTAGCAAGCCACAAATCACCACGAATGAAAAAATTGAAGTCACTGTTTTGGCAAAATAAACCTTTGGAGTTCACGAAATGCTACAATTATCTTGTAGTACCATTTTCATCATCGACAAAATTTTCAAAAGCTGCTAACCACTTTATTCAGAGATCAAAAGTCGCAGGAGCGAAAGTACGAGAGATACGAATGGCCCCCTCAACTTTTCTCTATGTAACAGAAATTTGGATTTTAAGATACTTGGAATCTATTGAGTTAGCACAGGTGAAATCTCTCATACAATTATATCTCTGGCTAAGATCAACTCCAAATTATATAGTTCGATTGGAAGTTGGCCGTTCACCAGTTTAGATGACAGTTTTAAAGAAAATTATTAATTTCTGTATAAAAATATCAGCATTACAAGAACATCGGCTGTCTCGAAAGTGTTTGCAAAATTCGGTAGTTTTGGGCAATAGAGAGCCAAATCTTGATTTTAACTGGATTTCACAAGTTAAAAAGTTAGCCGCCTTTAATTGTGCTGTAGAATACCTAAGGATTTTTTGGATCCCAAAAATTAATTATGAATAAAAAATCCTATTTTAAAAAGCGTATCTAATCACTTATACTCTATAGACATTGGACGTGCATTTAATTAAAATTATAGCCATCACTACAGACGCATCTATAATTACTCTCTTCCCGAACCAGAAAATTATTTAAAATTTATTGTCTCTACAAGAAAGCTACGCGCAGTACGCCAATTAAGGGTCTCGAGCAGTCACAAACAAAAATTGGATCACAGAAATATTACCCCTATTAATAAAACAGACGAAGTTGGTTTGACAACCAATTTTGATATAACATTCGTTATAGCTTAAAACACATATTGCTGGAATGTCCATTTTTAGATACCTTCAGAAAACAATATCTTCAGATATATACATGCTAAAACGGAAGATTTATCGTTAGAGCCTATTTCGGATATTAAAACTCTTAATCAGTTAAATAATATATTTTAATTCCTTATATGTGTTTTGGACTATACGAATAAAACAAGCCCTTAGCTTTATAACAATTATAAGAAAGATTAGGATCAGGTATTTTTAAAATAACAGGGTCTACTTCACTTATATAATATTCTTGTGGTACAAAATCATTAATTTGTTTGCAAGACCGTTACATTTCTTTATAATTATTGTTGGGAAAATTTACTTTTGTTTGTAATTAGTATTATTTGAACGGCAATACACTTCTTCACTGTATAAGGTATTGAATCAAACAATTGGAAAAATATATATATATATATATAGGGAAACGATATAAACCTATTAAGTATGTGAAAAATGCAGGAACGCGTTTTGTGCTAATAATGAAGATATTATGCAATAACTTTATTTTACCTAATTATTCACTATTAGTCTCTCATGCATAAATTAACATTTTATTTAGTAGTTTTTACTGTACGATCACTTTAAGAGCAAATAGTTAGCTGCAACTAAGCGGATTTAGTCTAAGTTCATGTTGGAATTAGCTGTAGTCTATGGTTTGTAGCATTATTACTAACCCATACTAATTGGGCCAAACTCCAGGGCTAAATTGTATATATAAGCCAATCAAAATATATCTATCTAATACTTTAATTCCTTGTGACTTGAGTTGGCTTTATGGGGCCATTTACATTTTGAAAATGCCCGTGCAATGTCTGGGGAAAAAATCGTGATTCGCAATCTTTTGAGACATTACTGGAAAAAAGGTTTAAGCGCAAAGGCAGTCGCCGAAGAAATTTGTACCATCGAAATACTGCCGCAGAACACAGATCAGGTCGCCCATCGGTCGTTGATGATGACGTTCTTCTTGAGTGTGTCAACAAGGACCCACAAGGACTACTCACGAGATCTATCGGCCGTAGTAGGGACTCAAACCTCTACTACAGCTAGACAGAGTTTATGCAGTTTTGAGTGCAAAGTACCCCGCTTTGGTCAACGGAAGCCAAGCCATTTTGCAACACGACAATGCCCCTGTACATCGTTGTCGTTTGACCAAGGAAAATCGGAACTGCAAGGAATAAAAGTTTTGTCTCATCCTGCGTATAGCCTAGATATTGCACCATCAAATTATGGTTTGTTTAGATCAATGGCTCATTTTTTAAGAGGTCGGATCTTTCATAATTACGAGGACATAAAAATTGGACGTGAACTGTTCAAAACCAATGGAGTGGTACCGGAATGAAATCCATTTACTGGCAGAAAGATAGGTGAAAGTACTTGAAAACAATGGATTTTACTTTGAAGAGGACATTTATTGAAACATTCAATAATGTTTAAAATATGTAATCTGAAATAAAGCTACACTAATGCACAAGGACTTTTGAAAAACCTAGTAATCGATGAAGGAGAAGAAAAAAACAAAAAAAACATCACAGAATTTGAGGTTTTACCAGTAGCCTAACTAAGGTTGAATAAACCAAGAGGTCAACATCCAGTGCACGCCCCTACCCAATTTATAAGCATTCTCCCCCTCCAGATTAGAGATAATTTACACTAGAAATACTAATCACTATATATTTTTTACTCGATATAATGTTAATTATAAAAGTAAGCTAACACAAAAAAATAATAATACAATTTTTATTAAGAAATACTTTCAATAGATTACAATCGAAGACAATATTATATAAATTATTGGTTTATTTTGTGCACATTTTCCAGGCTTCAAACAACAGAAAATATCGTTCCCTGACAGAAGTAAATCATACATCACGGACTTGAATCTAACATTCCCTTCTGTTCCAGAATCCCATAATGTAGGAATGGAGTCTTGGCTATTTCCTATTCTTCAAGTGCATAAAATCAAATCAAAAACTGTTCCGCAATCATAGTGCTAACACACTTCAACCGCTTCAAAAGCATTTATCAAGAATGTAAATTGATTTAAACCGATGGGTCCAAGAGCAGAGAGGGAGTGGGCGCTGCCAGGGTGACGGACAATGGACATCAAATGTTATCTCTACCACTGCTCTCTACCATTTATAATGCTCAGCTGTGAGCTATTAACCCTGCTGTGACATCCCTAGATCCTAAAGCAATTTGTCGAGCTGTAATTTGTTCTGACTCCAAATCTGCCCTCACAAGATCCCTTTTCTCAGAACTGACTGGTACTCGAGACCTCACTAAAACTCAGAACATATGAGATGGCTGGTTGTACAGTCCATTGTTTATGGTCACCGAGCCATGTCGGTATCTGAGGTAACGAGATGGTAGATAGCATAGCTAAGAGAACTATCAGAGAGGGCCATTTGATCATCACCACCAAACCGAAAGAAATCATCTATCTGATCAAAGAAAAGGCATGGGAAGCGTGGCAAGCGATTTGGACTGCTACAAGAGATAATAAGTTAAGTGTAGTGGAGCCGTAAGCTCACCGAAACAGTCCAGAAAAGAAATCGTGCCCGTGACCCGGCAGAGAATTGGAAATACTAGGCTCACACTTGATGAGAAAAGGATCACAACCTGATTACGTCACCACTGGAGTACACTGACAGTCGTTCACATCCTCATCGAAAAGCAGTTTGGAGGAAATACTTCAAAACGAAAAATGTACAAACTTAATGAGGTTCTTAAAAAAAAAGCTAAACTATTTAAAATTTAGTTATCTTGCAAATTTCAAACTTTAAAACTGTAATATAGGATGAAAAGGACCCAGGTGACTGTAAAGCCCAAACATTTTAAATAAATAAATATATAAATTATTGTGTGAAATGATCCTACTCTCAATTTTTCAAAAGTGAACGTAGGGGCTCTTTCATTTTCAGTACTTAGATTGCTAAGTCTAGATGAATCCAAGTATTTCTTTGTAATTAAAAGTTTTGAAAACGATCTTTATTTACTAACTACAGTAAATAAATGCAGGCAGTATCAAAAATATTATAAATGCACTGATAAGAAAGAGAAAAGTCTAAAGAATTTAATGAAAAACGCTGCAAATTTATTACGCAATGGTCTATCTATTCACGGGACTTTCCAAATTGCTTTGGTTTACAGTTTAGATAATTGGATTATCTTTCAAATGAGCATTTGGAGTGTTTCAGAAAAGGAACATGTGCAGAATACTTTATAAAACATAACAACCAAGTCCAGCAAAGAAATTAAGCAGTAGGCGCCAAAGGAATAGAAATTTGCAGCTTGTATCAAGATGATCGCCGTGAGAGTACCAAACGGGCGGTGTCAAGAAGAAACTGTGTCAATGCAAGTAGGCTGAGATGGTTAGGACATGTAATCAGAGGGTAAAATGGTACAGAGAAATATTGGATGAGCTCTTCAGTGGGAAAAGAAAAAGGAAAGACTAAGGAAGCTAAAGGAAGTGCAGAAATAATCCAAGGAAGGATAAAGTAGAGAGATGCGAGGAAGTCAGAAGCCCAATTCATAAGTCAGGAGCCCTAGGGTCACGATTAACAGCAGCGCTGGCGAATTAGTCCACGAATTTCATTACGTATCTCAGCTAATACTGATCCGATTTAAATCACTTTTTTTAGGAAATTCCATCAGCCAAATTAATGGCCGAGTTATGGGCTTATAAGATCTCTAATCGCCATTCATATAGATTTTTTTTTTAATGGCTTATGCTGATTCCAAAACACCTTACATTTCTGCTCTATCTTTATAAATGGCCGAGTTATGGGCTTATAAGATCTGTAACACGATATTTGGATTCTACGTATCTTGAAACCTAAAATTTTGAGAGGGAGAGGAGGGTTACAAAATTGTTTTCCTTGGTCGATTACAAAGATCTATTATTGAAAATAATAAACCAAAAATAAGGTTTTAATAGTATAGAAATTAAGGCGAAATAATAGAGGTTATGGATATCATTAAGACAATGAGAGTGAATACGGTAAACTTTTAATTGAAGATTTGGATATAAAGAATTGGTCCTGAAGACGGGAAAAGAGAGAGCAAGGAAAATTCTAATAAAGGCATAGGGATACTGCAAGAAATTTCATCATAAAATCAAGAGTAGAATAGTATCCCGTATCTAGAATCTATATGCCTATAGATTCTAGTAAGGCTAGTTCTCATGTATGCTGCGGATTATTGGACCGTAACCAGGAATCAGGAACTGGTTCTTGTAATATTTGAGAGAAGATCCTGAGGAGAATCTTCGGGGCCATCTGTATAATGGAACATTTTTTAGCAATAAACAAAATTTAATGATAGTGTTGGGAACACTGCATTCAACTTATTTTATACCTCGTTGTATCCCCATATTTTTTTTAATTCGATTTTTAATTATAATCCCAAAATGTGTGAATCTAATACAAGAAGGCTAACGTATTGCATTATTTTAAGAACGACTGGGAGGAATCATAATGCTTTTTAAATTTCAAAAATAAATTTGTTTCCTACTACCACAGCATTGCAATACGGAAGAAATACAACCTTTAGCGCCACTTTCAAGAGTTTTATGCAACTTTTAATACGAAATATCCTCTTAAACCTGAACATTATTAACAAATATTAATAATATCCAACACCCAACTAACATTACATAACTACAAAGGGTGAGTGCCCGCCAACAGACGGCTAACCTATAAATGTGCCCTCAAGTGAAGATTGGGGACTCCTGGCCTAGAGTCACTAAAATAACTGAATACACCTAACCTATTGATATTTAATATATTTTTTGGAATAGCCGTTTAGCTCTGTTTTTTTTATATGGATCTTCTTTTCTGTTCATTTTTACTTACCTTTTTCTTTTGTATTTATCATATTTATTTCCTATTTAGTATTTGAATTATTTTAATGGTATTTCGTACATTTTTGGTAGTTTAGTATGTGTTTCTTCTGTTTTTCGATGATCAGCTGTTTTTAATTTAATCTTTCCCAGCTATTGTCATATAATCGCACATTTCCTTCAGTGTGTGTGGATGTCTTGGGATTGGGTACTGCCTCATTTTGGCATCGTTCCGGGCTGCGCATATGATATGCTGCATTTTGTCTGTATATATATTTTATCTATCTTCCTCCTTATGTCCTTAAGATGCCTGAATTGGCTAAATATCGACAGGTTTGTTGTTTTCCGTTATTTTAGAAACCCTCGGTTTCGTGTGTGAAACTTTCCATTTATATCCTAAAACATTATAAATAAATAGTGAAATCGTACAACAGAGTCTAAAGTAATGGTTTTTCCAATGACTCTACTGGTAAGAGCCAACAAAATAACAATAAATAAATACGAACTACCAATATTTGGTAAGTGTTTTAAGTGTAGCACTGTTGAATTGAGATGTGCTATATTTGGTTCACAATTATGTATTAGTGCTTACTGACTTATTAGTGCTTGAATTGGCGAAGTATTGAATGCTGAGTTAGTGACCTGAAATTTAGGGAATTCTTTGTTTGGAATCTTTCCATAATGCCCTAAAGTTCTGTGTTATTGAACTGCCCACGAGCCAACGTTTTAAAAAATAATGCATTTCTTCTGTTTATTTTTTCCATTTCTTTTGTTACTAATTATATTATTCATTAGAAGGATCAAGTGTTCTTCAGATTAAATTAGATCCCAAATCTTGCCACATAAATATGCAATAATTATTATTTAATACGTGTTTTAACAAAAGAAAGTTTGAAGCTCTCTGTTGAATGTTAAATATTAACACCCTGAATTAACGCTTTTTTAATACCTAAATTATACAATCTAGAATTAAATCACTTAACATTAAACATAGAGCAGCAAATGTTAGACTACTACGAAATTACCGACTATTTATTGATGCACAGAGTATCGATTTAACTACTTGGTTAAAAACAAAATAAATTTGAAGAAACAAGAATTCAAAACAGTGATTCTGGCCAAGGTCCAACTGGCTTTCTACAAACCTCAATAGCGCCACGAAACCAGTTTGTATACAAATTACAGAGCTAACATAATCCGTCAAAGGGAAAGTTTGCACTATATTATCTATTTATATATTATGTTTTTTAAAATAGCAGAAAAAAATTAAAGGAACATTTAAACGAAATTTATGGCGAATCGGTTGCATTGTTATTTGGGATTCAGCCTCACTAGTACTTTTCAGGTCTGTTTACACAGTGACACTAACCGCAACACTGCCATCGTGTATTGTGCATTTACTGACGTAGCAGTAATGTACCACTATCACGTTGACGTGATAGTTGATAGTAGCTTCACGACAGTGAAAGCTACTGCCATGTTAAATCCTATTTGTAAACATGTTGACAGTGAACTGTTGCATCTTATCAACAATAATGGGTAATTAGGTGGGAAAACATTGTCCCCATATATTGTTGATTCGATTATTTCTGAACGTGACGTCTGTAGGTACCTTCGTACGTGCATATCTCGCATAACTCAAATACGGTTAGCGGTAGACAGTTAAAATTTTGTATTGGGATTGTTGTAACATCTAGTCCCTTTTTGGTCACTACATAATCATCGGAAGTGGCACTTTATTTTCATCAAGAATTATATAAAAATATAATAAAAAACTCTTCAAATTTAGTATATAAGACTTACATATTAGTATAAATAACATAATAAATTTTGGTTAAAATTGGCAATCCGGAAGTGGTACTTTACTACAAGGTCATATTAGACTTTCATAAACTATTATATTAAAATATAATGTAAATCATCTCAAATGTGGTAAATTAGACTTTTATATCAATAGAAATAATATAAGAGATTTTGGTTGAAATTGTAAAGCCGAAGGGGTACTTTACTTGAAGGACATTATAAACTTACATCAAAAGGTATATTGATATTTAATACAGAGATCATATGGTCCGGTGATAAAGTTGATAAATGCGATTAGTTATCCGCTCTAATTAAACAATTTTATTACTTGTTTTAAATGTTAAAAATTAGTGTAAAATACTTTTTGCTCCCCATTTGTGAGCTACAGCAGGAGAATAAGATATAAGTTAAGCGGGTTCTTCCACTTAAAATGTTGAAACTGTCCAACAATTTCCAATGCTTTATCTAGACAGTTCTAATGTTTTCAAGGAACACGAAGAAATCTCTTGGTAACTTGCTACAACCTGAAATAAAACGACATATATTAACGGGATGAGACATCCAGAAACAAGAGCTTATGGGTGTGTCTCTATGTGTCAATAGATGGACATCGATGAGATACTGCTATCTTCGGAAACTAGTAACCTAATTCAGGATCACTTTTTGAGGCTTTGAGCCACCGATTTATAGTTTAATAGGCTTATAAGGAAGTCATGGAGTGTCCACATCATATACATATATTTTTTTTTTTGGGCGCTACGGTCTGCGATAACCTAGACCTCTGTTACTCTCCTGCACTCTCTCATACCCTGCTTGCCAGCCATCTTCTGAATCCTATCTTCTTCAAGATGTCCTCCACCTGATACAACCATCCTGACGTGGCCTTTCTCTACCACCTCGGTCCTTGAGCAGGCATTTGGGGATTGATCATACGTGCCGCATGATCCAACCATCTGATCTGGCTCCCCCTCATAATTGAGACCAAATCAGGTTTCGTATACATCCGGGGCAACTCCTCATTGTAGTCCGGGAGTCCATGCAGAAAAATGTGACTTATTTTACACAAAGGTTAATTTATTTCAAACAATTATGCTCTTGAAGAAGAGCTGTAAAATTGACGCAAAACTGTGCTTCCTACCGAAAACTTTTATTTTTCAAGAATTTAAGAACTAGTATTTAAGAGTTACCCCCCTCATATGCATTATATATATATATATATATATATATATATATATATATATATATATATATATATATATATATATGTATAGTCACATGTCTAAAATATCAGATTCGGCTAACCTCGACATACAAATATTAGCCTTGGACTGACAGAGAGCAGATGTTACGATCACGCAGCTTTTTATAAAACCAGACTGAAATACTCAATGTAGGAAGAACTCGCTTTCTAAACATTCCTAATCGAAAGACAAAACCAACATGGTAATGCCAATAGTATTCAAGGGCGTATTCTATACTTCTTAATTCAATTAATCTCTCAGTTATAGATGATATGATTAAAATATGAATCGGCATGTTTAGAGAGACTGTATCTCATCGGATTCTACTTTGCTCTCCACAATTCCATTTATTTAGTATATTTATTAATTCTGCTATTATTTTAATTAATTTATTTTTAGAAATAAATACATTTATTACTGGTATAAGGTACTTGCCTAAAGCGTGTTAAATTGATCAAAATGTTGAATTTTCAGAAATAATTGTACAACATTATTCAGCATAATTCAAAATTATCAGCATTTAAATAAATTTAAGTTCGGCAAATAAATTAGAGAAACAGCCAAAAAATCAATTATAATATTATTAGTTATTGCACACACCTACCTCATTTAACTCATCGCGTTGTCTGTTATAGCCAATCGCGGATTATGGCTCAATTCAAATAATAACTATCAATTTAAATTAATTGAAATTAACAATTTATCAACAATAGTTATTTCATTAAGTTTTAAGTGGAACATTGAATTAATTTCACACCTTTAACGAAAAACAATATTCCAATTTAAAAAAAATTAAATTATGAAGGAGAATCTTGGTTGGGGTGCGGTCAATAAATGAACAATCAAATAAGAAAAAACTTATCATAGTGTGTGTCGACGTTTCGGCCTAAGTCTTAGGCCATCATCAGGGCTATGAAAAAACAAGATAAAAAAAAAGATGGAACAGCAGTGGTAGTACCACTAATAATAAAAAACTTATCAGATAGTAAGATGAAGAAAATAAAAAGTATAAAGAAAAATATGATCATAATATGCTAATATTAATGTGAAAATAAGAAATATAGAAAATTATGTTGATGAAGTATAAAGAACGTAAATAAGGTATAAAGAAAAATATAGAAAAAAATAGATAATGACAAGAAGGTATTTAAAATTCTATTTATAATACTAATTATAATAAAGGCAAGAATGAAGATTTATGAATATCAAAAGTACCTCAAGATTTCTATATAAGATATAATGAAATAAATGGACAAAATTTATGTAGAAAATAACAAAGTAGAATAAATTAGTAAAATATAATTATGTAAGCTTAAAGATATAATAATATAATCATAAGTAATTATTGTATGTGGGGAAGAAAAATAAAACAATCGGTATGGATAAACTATATATAATCCCAGCCAATTTTCATTTTATCACTATTATATGATTTTTAACCCGTCACCTTTGGTTTATTCTAATAATTCTAAGTCTTTTAAACCAATAATTTTACTTTTTAATCCAGTGTTGCATTCATATCTTGGTATCCATCAAACCAATACGGTGGCAACATTGTTCTGTTTTGTTCTTAATGGTCATAATTCTGACGCATTCAGTTGGCGCCTAACTAACTATACGTCAGTCAGGTATGCTCTTTCTTGTTATTCATTATCTTTTCTCCTTCTTTTATTGTTTTACTTTTCTCCATCTTTATAATTCTTTCCATTCTGTTAATAGTTTGTCCATCCTGATTGCTTTATTTTTCTTCCCCACATTACGATAATTACTTGTGATTATATTACTCTATCTTTAAGCTTACATAACTTAAAGACTATAAATATATATATATATATATATATATATATATATATATATATATATATATATATATATAAAAGACTTATATATCAATACAAGTAATATATTCGATTTTGGTTAAAAATAGCTAGCCGGAAGTGATACTTTACTTGAAGGTCATAATAAACTTTTATCAAACACTATATTAAAATATGATGCAAAACATCTCAAATTTGATATATAAAATTTTTGTACCTATTAGTTTTATATTTAAAGAATATATTAGATTTTGGTTAAAACTGTGTAGCCAGAAATGGTACTTCGTCTGAATTTGTATTTTATTTTTACCTTCCGCCTTCCTAGAAGGGAATCGTGCTAAAAATCACAAATCGAGATTTTCATGGATTAGCGCGTTTCAAATACCGTATAATCCGTTTATAACATTTTTATAATGGTGTGTGAGTCAACAGATGGAAGCCAATAGACGTCGGGAAACCGAGTGTCGTATTTGAGATAATGCTATCTTCGGAAATTAATAACCAAATTCGGGATCACTTTTTGAGCCACCGATTTATAGTTAAATATCCGTACAAGGAATCATGCGATGTCTGATCATGCGACATCTGACATTTATGGTCGATAAAATATAAAATCTTAAATCATTCCACTCATGAAAATCAGAATTATCAAACGAGCATCTTGGCACGTGTTAGGATCTCACATCTCCATAATGATTTAAAATGTTATATTCACTGATGCTATAAACTATGTGAGATATTGCAATTAATAAAATAGAAAATTAAAAAGAAATTGTATGTGCGATCTGGTATAAAAAAGAGAAGGAAGAATCTCTTTCTATTCTTTCTTCCTCATGCCTGAAGTCTTATTGTTCAACCTGTAATTACTTCCTAGCATTCATCCATTGTCATTATTAATCTTGGCAGTTTTTGGATTATTATTTTTAATAATGAGTCTTTGTAATTGACCAAGAGAAAACATCACTTGACCTCCCTCAAAATTTAAGGTTCAACGTTTCAAGAATTCAGAAGCCTGAATGAAATAAAGAGCTTCTATAGAGGGGTGAACAATAGTAGAGCCCCATTCCATCCTAGAGTTAAATTATGCAGGAGTGAATACGGAACCCTTCTTGCTGGAACTAATGATATATTGGAAAGATGGGTGCAGTACTATAGCCATGAATTGAACCAGTGATGAGATGGTCCAAGCAGAAGAGGATACCTCTATCTCCTCGGATACTCGGGGACATCGTAGAGGCCCCTCATTTTTGAAAAAATGAAAAATAATAAAGCTACCGGAGAAGATGGTATATTTGCAGAACTTCTGAAGAAGGGAAGTGAACTTCTGCATAACGAGCTATATGACTTAATTCTTTCCATACGGATCGAAGAAAGAATTCCCGAAGAATGGAAGAGGGGAGTGATATGCACTTTGCATAAGAAGGGTGATATTCTTGATTGCCGTAATTATAAAGGCATTATGCTCCTTCAGTGTGCTTATAAAGTGCTGTCCAACATACTGTTTGCCAAACTCCTCCCATTCGCTGACCGAGAAATCGGAAACTACCAAGCTGGTTTTAGGAAAGGCAAATCGACCACTGACCAGATCTTCAGCCTCAGAACTATTTTGGAAAAAGCAAATGAATATAGAATGACGACACATAATCTATTCATTGACTTCAAGTCAGCCTATGATAGCATAAAGAGACCCAAACTTTATACTGCTCTTCAAGAACTCGGGACCCCACCCAAGATCATCAGGCTTATAAAGATGACAATGGATGGTGTTAAATGCTCCGTAAAAATTCAAACAGAGCTTTCCATGGAGTTCTCCTCGATTAAAGGGCTGAGAAACGGGGACGCTTTGGCATGCCTGCTATTTAATCTCGCTCTTGAGAAGGCAGTTCCTAGACCTTATGCGGGCTGCTCAAGAGATGGGGCTTGCAATAAACGAAGATAAGACGAAGTGAATGCGTACTGCAGCTCATTCCGCTGGAGAAGTTGTGGAGTTTGGACGGTTTAAGTTCCAGAAGGTAGACCACTTAGTAGTTCACTTATCTTGGTTCTATAGTTAGTTCCGATAACAATATTTGCCTGGAGGTGGGGAGGAGAATTCATACTGCTAACAAGAGTTATTTCGGACTACGGAAACACCTCAACAACCAGTATATAACAAGGAAGACGAAACTGATGCTCTACAAGACTCTGATTCGTCCCAGTTTTGATGTACGCCTCAGAGACGCGGACTCTAACGAAGGCGAGAGAGAATGAGATCCTCATCTTCGAAAGGAAAATTCTTCGAAGAATATTAGGTCCAGTCAAGATTGGTAACGAGTGGAGAAGAAGAAAAATATAGAACTATATGAGCTATTTGGGGAAGTGAATTCGGTTAAATTGATCAAACTCGGACGACTCCGATGTCCGGACACGTTGCTCGAATGAAGAACATCCCAAAAAATCTTCTGGACGGAAACCTTAACCGAACTAGAGGGAGAGGGCGACCCAGACTAAGATGGGAAGATTGTGTCTCTCAGGACGCTAAAGCCATCCTAAAAGTAACGAACTGGAGAGCAGCTGCACATGACCTGGCGAAATCTCAGCGAGGAGGCCAGGGCCCACGCCCACATTGGGCTGTAGTGCCATGGAAGAAGAAGAAGACGTTTCAAGATACATAGAATCCAAATATAGAATAAAATAAAATCTCCTACAAATAAAAAATTGCTGAATCTTTTTTAAGCTGTTGATGTGAGATGTGGTATAATTAGTCCGTATTTATGTAATTTTGCCTATTTCTGTTCTGATGATGCCTGAATTGGCGAAACGTGTTGGCTGGTTAGTTATTCACTGTTATTTGAAAGACATAATGTTTTTTTTTTTTTATTTTGCTAATAATTATAGCAATAATTTTTCTTCTTTTTTTTTTTTTAGATTTTGATTTATTTCATTAGTAAATAATAATAAGATTTCACACGATATTTCCTTCAAGTAACTAAGTTAGAAGAAGTAGTTTTGGCAATAATAAGTCGAAATAACATTTTCCAGATCACACACTTCATTATAAATTTTAAGGACTCTTGGGCCTAAGAAAGTGATTTTTAGAATTATTTTGTCTTGTTCTCTTTCAGTCAATCAAGTCCAATCCATTAAACGGTAGTAAATACAGCAAATCGAAACAAATCTTAAGCGATTTTTAGTAATTTTTATGAATATTAACTCTTTTATTTTTTACAGTTTTTGGCTCGATCCTCACCTTGATATAAAAAAAAAAATTAAATGTATTTTTTCAATTTTAATATCATAGTATAGTAAGAATATTTATTCCGAATAAGAATTCTCTTATTTATTTATTTTTTGTTTTCAATTTTAAATAATAAACGCCTCCAACGTAGTCCTGACTCATTTCATAGCTATACCTAACAAACAGACAGATTTAGAGAAGAGTTGACGAAATTCGAGGTTGAATGGCGTATCAGGCTGAAACACACTTGGGTTTGTGTCCAATGTGTCGAGATAAAATTTCTATTATCTCAAATGTTGTACTTCCTTGGTTGGAAATGATAAGGCTGAAAAGTAAACAGTGTTTTCTTTTCATTTTAATTGTATTTTTTTTTCTTATTTGAATTGTAGATGACGAAAATATATATTTTTAGTATGGAGGAATATAGCAATATTAAATTGACTAGAAAGAAAGATGTGGCGTGGATAAATAAAGAACTTTTTAGAAACAGTAAAATAACACCGAGTCCTAAGATACGCTAAAGTGAACGAAACATGTATATGTGATTATATATTATGCATATATGCACATTATTATTATTTGGCCCGGGTAGGTGAATATTTCTGGCAATAGCCAAGATTCTATGAAATAATAATAAAATCTTTATTTATTCCGGGACAAGTCCCTTTCGGATAACAATTACAGGCAGTGATAGGTGTGCTTGGTAGTCTTAGAGTAGATGGAATAGGAGAGCATGAGTTAACAGATAACAGAAATAAAAAAGTCAATAAATAAATAGGAGTGAAAATTATAACAATTCATAATGAAGTAAATAACATTTAACACATAAAATTGGTATTGTTGGCCTGAATCCTTTAAATAAAAAACAACCTTCTAATATTATTCAAAAATAATGAAAATAAAAAATGATGCAAAAATAACATAGGCCAATGATGAAAAAACTTTTGTACTGAAAATACCTTATTCCTATAGTTCTTAGGGTGCTGAATCCAAATATGATATTAAAAAAGCAGTATCCCTCGCAATTTCTTCACATTTTATAGTTAAATCTATTAGATTAAGCTATTTTTAAAGAATTGAACAGCTTTCAGTCTTAGGCCTCATGAAACAATTAGACCTTATGTTAGGCCTCATGAAACAATTTGTAAAGGCTTTGCCTAAAGATGGACCATGTTTCAAGTATCTCTGCCAAAAGTTTCCACGCCTTTCAGAAGGTAAACTAAAAGAAGGCGTCTTTGTCAGACCTGACATTAGAAAAATGATGTTTGATGTTAACTTTGAATCCACAATGACCTTAAATGAGAAAGACGCATGGGTATCATTCAAGCAAGTCGTTAAAAAGTTCTTGGAAAATGAAAAAGACCCAGAGTATGTTTCTATTGTAGCTAACATGTTACAGAAGTTTAAAAAGTTAGGATGTTTGATGAGCCTGAAACCTACGGAAAACTATGGGTGATAAAAAAAAACTAAGGCTAGATTTAGATTAAGCAGATAAAAATCTATAAAGATCAACTATAAAGTTAAAAAAGTTTTCAAAAAATTTTTTTTTGTTGGCCTGTGTAATTAACAAGGTACAAAATCTATTAACTTCATATTTACAAATTTTGATTAAACTGAAAGAAACTCTATTTACAATTCTTTTGGAACTGGATGGACAACAAGTGATTGAATAAGCGGTATTTGAAGGTGGGTAGGCTATTGGAACGACGGATGGAAGAAGGAATGGAAATCCATAAAGTTGAGGATCTGATAAGAAAAAATCTGTCAAAAGCTGTGGATCGGTGGGCAACTGTATATAAATCTGAAGGCCGAGAATGGGTATGGCGGGAGGGGACAGATTTGAAATGAAGGAGGTCGAAGATGTATGATGGAGGGCGGGTTTGGATAAAATACATGTAATATTTATATATCAAATATATGTAATATTTGTAATAGTTTAGTATGAGGAATAGAGGTGATGGGAATCTATTAAAATTGTCTTTGTCTTCTCTGCATTCAACTTCAGCTTGTTAGCAAAAGCCCAGTGACCTATTTGATTCAAGTCCTCTTGGAGCTTTTTTGTGACTAGCAATTGGTCGTAAAGTGGGAAGGACAGATATATATTGGAAATCATCAGCATAGATATGGCATTGGGAGTGATTAAGGAGGGAAACGTCATTAATATAAATAGCAAACAGAGTGGGAGGGAGGGGTGCAGAGACGAACCCTGAGGGACACCACAGGAAAGGGGCAATGTTTTGGATAGAGGTTGACCTGGGACGACTACATACTGCGACCGCTCTGAGAGGAAGGATTTGAACCAGCGGATAACATTGTTGGATAAAGGAAGACTTTTACTAACAGATAAATATTTTAATTATTAATAAATTAATTGATATTAATAAAAATAGAATATTTAGAAGCCACAAGTGCTATCCTGTAACTTGAGAGTTAAAGAGATGACTAACATTTAACACGCATAAATACCATAATACCAAGAAAGTTAAATAAGTTTAGCTATATATTGTAGTATTAGCATCATTTTTTTTTTAGAGCAGAAAAAAAATGTGTCGTAAAGTAAAACATTCCAACGGCTCTTAGTTAAACGTCTTAACTAAAAAAAGAAGACGCTTATCACGTTTTCAATTCCTACCTTGAGAACTTGAGTGATTTTTTGTTTGTTTACATATTTACTGACGCAAAATGAAATGTTTTTATAAAAAGCGATTTGCAGAACAGTAATGGAAAATTAAAAAAACATATGTATTATGTTTTTGATATTTGTATCTAATATAATAGTTTGTGGCAGTATAAAATATGAATATGAAGCTAATATCGCCGTTGGGTTTTTTTAATTTAATTTTTATTACAATTATTAATTGATATCATTATAGCACAATAATAAGATAACAGTAGAATAAAATAACTATACATAATTAGTTGACACTTTTCTTCAATGCCACATGAACGTTACTATTTATGTATTTCAAATAATACAATTGTGATATGATCCATAAATATTATAACAATATAATGTTTGAAAAAATAGAATAGGTTGAGTATATAGAACATCGATCTGGGTAGAGCCTTTGAAAATATTTTAATTTATCTTTAAACCTCCTTTGAAATGCAAAAAGGTTCTGATGCTTTGTTTGGCAAATTGGATTTTTATTGACAAGACAAATGATTATTTATTGATTTTTTAAATACAGATAATAGTGATCACCATTTCCTTAAGAAATTTAAAACAATTAAATAGCTAATATTAAATTTATAAAAAGATTAACAAAAAATCGTCATGCTTTTTTTTTTTTTTTGCCAGTTTGCACATACATAAATAAAAGATTTATTTTTGTTTAAGCAAACTTGCTATCTTTTACCCATAATAATTCTTGGGATACAATATTCCAAGTGTCACAATTATGGTACGATCATTCAGTATTATACATTATAGTATTGAATAAAAATAAAAATTATATATATATATATATATATATATATATATATATATATATATATATATATATATATATATATAAATATATAAAATTTAAATATTTTTGGCACAGTAAAATTATTAAACCAAATTCACGGCTTATTATTATTACGATTATTTTGATAAATGAAATAATAAACCTCGGGTTGTATAGGACTTCAATGGAGCTCTTAAGCAAAAAAAAAAAAAAAAAAAAAAAAAAAATTATGAACCATAGAAGTAAATAAAATAGTAACACGATTTTGTAATTGTTTTAATTATTTATTTTATTTGATTAAATTTTCAATTTAATTATTTAAAAATTTAGTGGCATCCTTGTGGCGTATTTGCGGCACTCACTTTGAGAAGCACTGATCTAGGTAATATGTCCGCCGCATGGATTTGACTACAGACAGGCAGGCACGAAACCAAATTTGTTCCTCGGCATCTAACTAGATTCTGTTTACATATTTTAAATGGATATTTTATATACTATTTATTTATGTTTTGTTTTAACTGAGAAATCTTATAAAAATTTTAAAGTTTTTTATTTTAAGTTTAACCTAATTTTAAGAATAAATGTGAACTGGGAACTCAAAGAACAAGGTGTGACAAGACTCAAGAAAAAAAATAAATAAAAATTGTTTTATAAGCTCTGATTTGCACGAGTTATCGTTATACAACGGAATGTAACTCGCTTACTTATACATCTGCCCTAGATTTCATGATAGAGGATTCAGCTTTAGCCGGATACTTAATAATATTAAATATATATTTACTAGTGTTTTTTTTTTAATATTCTATTTTATTTAAAATCATGGTACTGATGAGGACATGATAGAGACGGTTAAGAAATTCGATATTACCTTGCCTTGATATTACTTAGGCATCAGCTGTGACCTTGAATAGATATTTAGTATCTCTTAGAAGAGTCGTAGAAGCTTAAGTGTTTCTCACTTTATGGACTCTGGTATCTTAAATGTTTTAAATATTGGATTAATGGCCGATATACTCGAGGAAAAACACGATAAATCGTGTAAATTATTCTAAACAAATTTGCGAAAATATTAAAAATATATAGATGAAGAAAGGAGTTAATTTGAATTTAATTTAAAACTTTCACTGTTTATATTGGATTATTTCGATTAATCGATGAGAGCATTTTTTTTTTTTTTTTTTTTTTTTTTGAACTAACATTACACAGGATAAGGCCTACAAAAAAACCACCAGTGTGTTTCCTCGAACACATGTTGTTGGTAGATGACCTATCTATTGTGCCTATTGTAGGGATGTTTTCGAGGATAAATATATCGATATTTTTTCACGATATGTCGTAATAACGATATTAAAATTTGAACATCGAAAACAGATATTTGAAAAAACAAACTACAATGACGGCGGGTTCGGCAAAAAAAGTTATGGTGTGGTGTGTTCGTGTTACTATCTATAGTGGTTCTGATACTATCTGGGGATGGAATATCGAAAGCGAAATATCATTATTAATATTGATATCGATATCGGTTAACAATATCGATATCTTGATATCTGCTTAAAAATATCTATATTTCCAAATATCGTTAATATTTTTATACAATTAAAAACAAAGTCTACTAGAATTGAAGGAAGATTAGAAGATAAACTGTTTCTTGATATTTAAATTCAGCTAGAAATGAACTTAATAAAAATAATATTTTAATTATTTCGGCCCAGAAATATCGATATTTCTTTTATATTATATTCCTCAGACTCTATATGTGTGCGTGCCCCTTTAAAAGATTAAAAATTCATCATAATCAGTTGGCATCCACATGATGGTAGAGGTGGCAAATAATTTATCAATCCCTAATTAGATTGATCCTTCTATACCATCATGCGGATGTCAACTGATATTAGTATTTTTCGATTTGCAATAATTACCCTTTTGAAATTTACCTAAAAGAAATATTTTAAATATTAGTTATCTCAATGAAAGTAAATGAAAACATTTCTAATCTTAGGATCTTAAGACCGTAATTATGTAATGATATGATTTACTACTTGAAAACAAAACATTTTTTCTTTAATTCAAATGGTCGCATGCAAAAAAAAAAAAAAATAAAACTAGTTGACAAAAGCGGCTAAGCACAAAAAGGTAGAGTAGCGATTAAGTGAAGAGCGCTTAAACCTGTTGAAGATTCTTGACTTTCAAAGATTACGGTCCTTCAGCAGTACTTGTTAACACTTCTAGCGGTCGTCGGAGCAGTAACACTTTTCATGGACAGCAAGAAAAAGAAAAACAAGATACGAGTATATCGCATATGTCGTTTTAAGATTCCGAAATAGACCGTTAAAGTTAAAAAATAAATGAAAATAAACCCCGTCTAAACTGGGTTATTTAATTTGTTGTTTAAAGGCCAAAAATCACTTTTAATAATTAATTAAAAATATAAAAATGGTGTAAAATATTACACAATGGTTAATTATTTCCTATTGATTAAATTTCTAAACTTCGACAGATCTTTTCTTATTCTCACGGAATTCAATTCCTTCTTCCATCAGTCGCTCCAATACTCATCCTTCCCACCTTCAAGTCCCGCTTATTCAATCACTTCCCATCCACCCAATTCCAAAAGAATTGTAAAGAGAGTTTCCTTAATTTCAACCAAAATTTATAAATATGTACTAAATGTAGTTTATTCAGAAAGTACGTTTGCAGCACAGAGAAATGATTTTTTTTTTCATAGGAAATAATTATTCGAAAATATTCATGCTTTTTCACTTAGCTCTTTTCATGACATTTCGTGCTTTAAACATTGTAATATAAACATTAAAAATAAAATTAATTGGAAGTTAGAACTTGACAAGAATTTGAAGAAGCACGTTTTTCTATTAGTAATGTTATTATTACCACTAAAAGTAATATATATTTTACTACACTCACGTTGTTAACTATTGCAATCTTTATGCAAGTATCTTTACCTTAATGGTGACTTGTCACGTGTAAATCAATAGATTTATTTTCGGTTTTATAAGTAATAATGAAATTAAGGACGATGAAACCTTAGCAGTGAGAGGTCGCTACAGTTTTACCAGCGGCCATGGACTCCACCTATGTCAAGTGAGTTCTATAGCTCTTTATTTCAAGTCATTGCTATTTATAGGTATAATAAATATGATAATGAACGGTTCAAGGGGTGGATTCAATAACAAAATTATGTTATATTGTACTAAAGATGATTGTAGTATGCGCATTTTATAATAAATACAAAGGTTTCTTTTTGAATATTTCACATCTGGACCAACGTTTTGTAGCTTTTACCACATCCTCAGGGGTTCAATTTAGGGTTCAAGAACTGGAAGTTGTACTTTTATCATTTTAGGCTATTTACAAAAACATATTTATTTACAAGTATGTTCTTTTTAAACATTTTTTTTATCCATATAAATTTATATTTTGTCAATTTTTCTTCAAGTTAATATTTAAGACAAGAAATCAAATGCATGCTGGTACTCACCAAGGTTTAAATAGAGTATATCAAACAGACAAATTTGTACTGGTTTGTTCTCGCACTGAACTAACAATGAAAGAAAGGCGGGGTGTTTATAGGTAAACTGTTTAAGGGTCAAGGTTTTTTCAATAATTCCGGTGAGTAATTGTTTTTTCTGTTATAGATGGGAATAAATTATTTAAATTATAAATATAAATTATTAGCTCAGTGCAAAAATCAACCAGTACAAACTTTACTGTCTAATATAATCTATTTAAACCTTGGTAAGTACCAACATTTATTTAATTTCTTATCTTTATTAAATTCATAATTCATGAATGTTTTATAATACTAATTTATATTACATTTAATTTAATATGTATAATAATACCAAACTGTATATTGAATTGCTTATTTTTTAATTTTTGTGTGTTTTTAGAACTGAAGATGAATGTATAACATTAGAAACTAGTTTTCAATAAAAAACAAAGTTAAAGAAGTGGCAAATAATTGATGAATCCCTAATTAAATTACAGAATGCTTTTAATTGAATATATGTGATGGTGAAAATTAAAAGAATCCTGTAATTTGTTTCTTAAGGAGATTCAAATATTAACTTGAAGAAAAATTGACAAAATATAAATTAATATGGATAAAAGAACTGTTTAAAAAGCACATACTTGTAAATATATATATGTTATTGTATAGAGCCTGGAATGATAATGTACAATAGCCAGTTGTTGGATCCTGAGGATATGGTAATGGCCACGAAACGTTGGTCCTGATGTGAGAATGATTAATGAAACTATGAGGAAGATATATGATTCACAGTTACCTCAAAAATGATTTTTAACAGGTCATAAAGCATTGCAAGCGTATTCACTACCTTTTGGTATGTTTAAGTCTGTGTCTAAAGTTGCGTTACTAACGTACTAATGATAACTAATTTGTAATAAGCGTGAAAGTTTTAGATTGAAAAGAAAGAAGTTTTTGTATAAGAGTCTTGTTAGAATTAGCGAAAATCCTTTAATTTAATTTTTATAACTTTACGCAGTAGATTAAAATCATGTATGAAAAAGAAGAGGATTCTGATACTGAGCAAGACTGTGTGAGCTATGATGAAGACGAAACGGCTGATCAAGAATTTTATGTAGGCCAGGATGGAACTAAATGGTCAAAAGGAAAGCCTTAAACTAGAATCAGGAGAGCACACAATGTTTTGTTGCGATTGCCTGGACCCACTGGAAATGCTCAGAATGCAAGGGTCCCAAACGAATTCTGGAATAATCTGTTTTCTGATGACGTAATTGAATTGATCATAAAGTATACAAATATAAACATTGAGAAAATAAAAGAAAACTATTTAAGAGAAAGGAATGCGGGAAACTTACTGATTTAATTGAATTCCGCAATTTTATTGGCTAGCTCTATCTTGCAACCATACTAAGGAGCAATATTATCTAAAAGTAATCTACAAAACACAGCGACAATGGCTACAAGTTTGAGGACAAAATTTCCAAGATACGTGCTTCTCACATTGACAGCTGTATGCAGCTTGCTCGTTTAAAAAAAAAATAAAACTTTTCGCTACTAGTCCCTTCGAAAGTTCCCTTACAATGGATTTAGTTAAGTCAAACTATATTTCTTAAAGGGAATTTTGTCTACTTTACGATGGTGTAATCGGAACTTAATTACCTCGCATAATTTTTGAGTGACCACTTACTTTTCAACAGAAAATGTGACATACTAAAAAAACAAAACAAGAAACATAAATTTCCTGCTTTTATACAAGGAATCGGACCATGGGTCAATACGAACTTTAATATTGCTCTTGAAGTCTATTAACACCTCTTTAAATATTTCCCCTGACTTAGGGGACACCATGGATATAATTGAGCCGCAAAATGTGTTTTTTATGTATTTTTTTACCTAAAATCAATAAGAACTTCTAAACTATTGATTGGTATAATATACGAAGTACCACTCACCAACTATGAGTTGTAGTAGAACTGTTTTTCTTTTTTTTTTTATTAATGAATATTTTATTTGATTTCGGGATATGGCTCATATAAATAGAGTTGGCTGCAATAATCAACAATTACAAAAGTAACTATTTAAGACCGAAACGTCATCTTGATAAGGAATTAAGATATTATAGTGTTTAAGATAAAAAAAAAAAGTTCTTAACAATTTTAAAGCAAGATAGATTTAAATAAATAAATCACTATTTTTATCATCTCTTTTTCTAATAATAGTAATAAATGTATTTTAAAGATCTTTACGACAAATAAATTATTATTATCATCAGATAATTTTCGGTTCAATAAATAAATTTAACGTATATAAATTTAGTATTTTGAGTGGTAACAGTAGGAAAAAATTACCAAAAAACTTTCATAAAAAAAAAAAAAAAAATATATATATAATTGTATGTCAGGTTGATACCAAAAATGGCTCTAATATTGCCAAAGGCACTCCAGATAACCAAAGAACAAAAAACGAGCTGACCATAGTATCAAAATAATAAGATAGAGGATCAAGGGTCGATTAAATAGAAGCGAATAGATTAGATATTAGATATTTTTAGTAACTTGACAAAAACTGTCTAGTCATAATGTGCTATCTATATTCTATATTTTATCTAATTTAGTCACGTGTTAGATAAGTATGTATAATCTTTTTCTTAAAATTAGAATTTAATTAATTAATCAAAATTTACTGCTATAATATTTTACTAAAATTTCCCTCCCCCCCCAAAAAATGTTTTAATCTCTCAAATAACTAACCAATCAACGTTCTTTCAATTCAGGCATCATGAGGAGAAAACGAGATAAAAGTCCATTATTGCATATCAGTGCTAGCACAACTAATTTTAGCACCTTAAAATAAAGCCCATATTGAGATCGCACATACAAAACAGTTCAATATATCGTTGATTTGATAAGAGAGTGCCACAATAAGAAAAAGTGGAATTTTGTACAAATTTTAAATAAAATTTAATCTTCATTTTTGATAATTTAGCCATGAATCAAATTGTGGCAGTTCTTCATAAAAAAATAACAGGGCAAACTCCTTTAGAGAGTTTTGATGATAAAAATACATTTTTGAAAACAATAAATTGAATTTTAAAATAAAAATTAGTTAAAAATATTTTATGCACTTCAACAGTTGAGAATGGTCATCACTCAAAAATAGTTCATCACAGTATAACGTTCACTTGTGAATGCCACAATAAGATCATTTCTGTTTTTCATTTCTTTCTTTATATGCTTGTAAATCTTCCATTGAGGTATATTTTTTGATAAATAAATGTCAGATTTTTAATTTCAATATTTACTAATTTAGCAATTATTAGCTCACTCGTCAAACATAATGACTTCCTTAATAACTGTGACTAGAGAGTAACTTTATAAAGACTGTCTTGATAAAGTAAAATATTTTTAATGCTATAATAATATAATTCTTATGCTAGTTAGGTGGCCAAAAAGTATCAATATTTTGCCTCTATATGAATAGATGAATATATATGATATAATTGACTATATATAATGTATAATAGATTGAATATATATGATATAATAATGAAATATATGAATATAATTGACAAGTTCATTATTTATGTTTAAACTATTATTTTGTACTTTAAATATTCAATAAAATATTTTGAGTTGATTTTTATTTTCAAATTAAATTTATTGTATAATAAAAAAGCTTATTTTTCTCCCCTACCTCTGTGTTTCTACCTCTGTGTTTGACTAAATCAAGTCAAATTTGTTAGTCAGCTTTGGAAGCCTTTTTGGTACGGTGCGATCAATTTTTTTCTGTGAAAATTGAATTTCTTTTTAGTTAATAGTGACAAGGAAGACAATGACGTGCAGATTATGAGGATGTGGCAGTCTGGTCCACAGTATGACCGTTGGTCAAGAAACGGTGTACCCTTACCAAGAACTGAACCCAAGAATCTTCATGTGTTGTAGTGGCATAGTTTTTTTTTTTTTTTTTATTAAGAAGACAAATTAGTTTTATAAGTTATGATACATCCATCAACATAATAGTCTTCATTTTGGCCAATGTCCTCGAGTATAGGAAGACATAATGGATATTTCACGGTCCGGGGGACAGGCAATATACTGAATACCTTGAAGCCACTAAGCAAGCGAGTTAATAGCCTTTTTGGTAGCTCTTGTGCACTCAGCCGGTCTTCTATAAATCATCTAATGAATACAACAAAGGATGAGAAAATTTAATAAAAAATATTTATTTTTTTTACTTCAAAATAAAAAGTGCTATTTCAATACTAATCACAATCGCAGGTTACCAATATTGTTGCTAATCGGCAATCAGTAGTTCTGAAATGTTATTTAGTTTTTAATAAAACAATTATAAAAATAGCAGATTTCCTTTATTCCAAATTACGAGTATAACAATTGGGTACCCCACAATTCTATTCAGCATGCTGAATTCAGGATCATGACCGATCCAGTATAAGTACTATTGTATCTTGCTAAAAAGGTGCATTGGGTGAAAAAAAAATAAAAACACTTAATTGTCTCTCGTAAAATGATTGTCAACATCAACAATTGAAAATTATTATCTACTATAAATAAATTGAAATAACCTTAAGATGATGCCTTAAACTTTAAATTAAAACCTTTTAGTATAAGTAGAAGCAGAAATATTAGTGAATTTCTGATCAATGATAAATTTTATGCCTGTGCACATATTTTCTTAGTATGTTCTCCTTGATCTTACTTACAGCTCAGTTATTTAATTGTACTTAAACTGTCCTGACAACAGACTCCATTAAGAGTCATTAAGTTCCCGTTTTCCAAGCACTTGAGCAACATTCATCACGCAACAGTAGCAATCTCGCATCTTTCTCATCTCGACTGGGCCTAACACTTTCTCAGTTGACGAATTTCTTCAGTTTTACAAACCAGAGGTTCGAAACCGACATCTCCGCCGTTTCATACTTACCACCCTCCACTGAAATCAGTCAACTAAAAGATCAGACCTAACAAGATTCTTTCTAATAATACTTACGTCTTGCCCTAATCCTCTGGTGTTACCTTTTAGTTTAGTGACGGCTGTGTTTTAATAGATTCATCCATCTCTCTGTCCCAGCCCAACAACTAATTTGGAGTTGACATCGGGGGTTAAGGATGTGGGCGGAACAGGACCTCTTCTGCTGCATAGGAAGGTGATGAGGAGTAGCTAAATTTTGGGAATTTAAAGATTGGAAATGTTTTTCTAGTGGTTGGGCTCACTAGTTGTCTTGTTTCAACCCAGTTAGTTGTCTTCAGTCTAGCCTGAGGCTTTATACCTGTTTGCCTCTGTGGCCATTCTGTTGAGGCCAGAGTCGTGAAGAGAGGATTCGTCATGGATTGGAGGCTATCGAAAAATTAGATAGGTCTCTACGTATTCAAATGCAATTCCTTTGATATCTCTATCACTGACATTATATATTTCGAGGCCTAATTCTACACCGACTTTCTGTTATATAACGCTGTAAATGTTGTTATATTTAATTTAATTGTTCCGCATACTCACTCAACAGTGCATAATTAGCAGAGTAGTGAAGCACGGATGTTTTACCTCCAAGATTAAACCTTTAAACTACTAACGTAATCTAGAACAAAATTAAATAAAACTGGGGAAAGAAAATACAAATACATAGGAAAGAAGATACCTTAAACTTTTTAAAAAAATTTATTTCAAAACTTGTAAATTATGTCATTCTGGTTTGTGAACAGTTGACGTGAGCTAAATAATTTTAACAAAGACATAGCAAATAATTCCTGTATTTAATTTTGCTTTTATTTATTTATTTTATTTGAAAATATTATAATGCTATGTATTACTATGTTTCTTAGTTACTTTCAATTCCTCAACTATCAGAGGTAGAAGTCAAACTTTTTTTTATTTCGGACAAAAACTCCATTTAACAGTTTTAGATTTACCTGAGATCGTTTCTTTTTTTTTTTTTTTTTTTTTTTTTCCTGCTCCTTTCCTCAATCACAGGAAGTAAACAACTATTTTAAAAAGACTATTGAAAGCAAGAACTTGAGCAATAGAAAATTGGAATCAGAAACTTTGTTAATTATGGAAACTTATAACTTGCTTATGAACTTTATCTCAAGATTAATTATAATTAAAGTATAATGACGAATAACGAACAACTTAATAATGAAAATCCATCTACGTTTCCCAGCTATACTCCAACATATCTGGTAAGAAGAAAAATTGTATAACATATTCCCATTTTTAAAAAAAAAATCTAATAAAAAATAATTTAAAAAAAGAAAATTTTAAATAAAATAATTTTCTTTTCCTTTTTTCTCTTTTAGCTTTGATGATGAACTAAAACTTAAGCCGAAACGTTGGCACAAAATAAATAAGTTTTACTTATTAATGTGTTAAGTCTTTGACAACACCATACGACCAGCTTCTTCTTTAAAAAAATAAGATTTTATTTATGAATTCTTAGGCATTATTCAGTTTTAATAAGTTCTCATTAAAATTTTTCATTCTTGAGAGCTTTCGATAGGATTAACTTATTCTAATAATAGTTTTAATACAGTTGCTGCAATAAGCTCTCCCGAAAATGAAGAAAAAAAAATGTATAAACTTAATTAATTTTCTATTTCCGAATAAATTCGGAGAACACTTCCAACTTCCTTCCGCTTATTAAATTTTTAATAACTCTCAGAGGAAAATGAAGGGAAAATTTCGACGATACGGTTTGAATATTTAAAGAAAAAGCCTTTGCGAATTACCGATTTTCCTTGAATTCATTTTTGTGTAATTGATCAGAGCTTGTACTCGTTTTATTGGTTTGGCAGGCAGTTCCTGGGATCATTAAACATTAGGATGAATGACAGTAGTCTGTCAATACTAACCAAGAGGTTAGGACATAATACTGACCACAAGAACGTCCTAAGATCAGCTTCTTCTGCCCGCGATTGCCTTTTTGGATATTCGCGGATTTTAGCAGAACTAATTTACTAAAATTTTACATGGTAGGCATTATAAAACAAAATAAGAAATAGATAATTGGACAAAAAGATTTTATAAAAAATATTCTATTTTTTTTTTTTTTTACTTTCAATAGATTTTAAACCTCTGATAAATTATCTGAAATCTGTTTTTCCACATTATCAAGTTTAATACACAGACTATTAAAAATCCAATTGAATTTTAATGGAAATAACCATTAATGTTTTGGTATTTTCCAAAGGAGCGGGAGAGAGAGAGAGAGAGACACTGTGGGAATGGGAGGAGAGATTCTTATAAAAATGTGTAATTCTTAATAAAAAATCCTATAAAAAATATCTTTGGAAAATACTAAAAATTAATTGTTATATCCATGGACTAGTTTATTCAAACGAGCAAATTAGAATCCATTACTAATATTTAATATCGGTAATGGATTCTAATTTGTAAATATAAACCTGAAAAAATTATTTAACATATGAAAAAAAAATATGGTTTGTTAAATGTAAAAACAGAATTAGTAATAGTTTTCATTACCATCATTACCATTATTCTTCTCTTCTACAAGGCAATTCCCGTATGATCTAGATATTTAACTGAAGAAGGGCACTTTTCCAACGTACTATAAAATCACTACAATTTTTTTTTAAATGATACCATTCATCAAACAAAATGAAAAATTGTTACTACAAAAGCAAGCTGTATAGATGAAAAGCCCGAATTATGACGTCACTGGCAGACATGATGATAAAGGGATGTTATTGGCGCGAACTTACATCATTCAAATTTCTGACCTTTATTTCCAGGAAAATATATTACGGATTAAAGTGGACCAAGAAGGATTCCTATTTTTTCTACAATATCTTCATGTTATAAGAAGGAAAAAAAAATAAAAACGACCTTGGCTGTCCATCATGTAAAACTATATGGTGATTGAGCATGATTTCTCAAGTCTATTCTAGATTCAATAACTTAAAATTTCTTAGTTGTAGAAGAAACTTAACACTTTTTTTTTGCATTATTTTTTCGTTTAATTTTCGGGGTCTTCAGAGATACTCGCAATTGGCTTCAGTAGTCAGTTGTTAATGGTTTTTTTCTTAATTTATTAAATCACTAAACCTCACTTCCATACTGCAACTAGTCAGCTGCCCACCAATTTGACCCCTCAATTATCCTATTCCGCTAATATAACAGTGTAATACCTAGAGCACATGTTCTACGGATGTCTGGAGGACCTAAATGCTCATAAAAAATGTGAACAATTAAATAAAAAAATTAAGGATTGTTTATTCCCTTCTCCTAATACAACTGTATTAACTATACTATTATCGCACTTAATACCTAAAACTCATTTCATCTGTTTATCACTCATGTACGTCCTAACAAGCCCTATATAGAAAAATAAACTTTATTCTGGTAATAGGTCTCTTAAAACTAACAAGTGTGTACAAGTAAAAAAGAAAACAGAAAAAAATGTCTGACCAAAGACTACATTAATAAAAGTCAATTGATATTTAAAATAATCTCTGTCGGATTTACATAGCCTCTTATATTATAACATATAAGAAAAAAGAGAAAGAACATTCTTCTGGTAAAAAAATATAATTGTACTAAAAAAAAAAAAATGAAAAGAAAGAAAAAACGAAGAAAATAAAAATATAAAAATAATTAATCAATCCAGAGTTAAAACAACATCAAAAACAATTATTCACTACTAAACAGAATATCATGACTGGAGGATATTAAAATAATGAATTGGCTCACAAGGTTGAAACTTATATGGTTAAAAAAAAAATATTAATTAGGATAGAAATAACCTATTTTAAATCTTAAGGCGATGAAGGTGAAATAACGAAAATTTTGGTCTTTTCTACTTTAGGACAGCCAGTTACTTTTTAGTAACGTATGTTACTATATCTCTTAGGCTATTTTTCAGTAACTGATTAAATCATATAACAAGTATCAAGAATATGTGTGGACAGGTTAGTGCTATTGTTTGCATTTGTAATTGACACTATAAATTTAATAGAATTGTTCTTATGTGAATTTTTTTGACTTATTTGAACAAATATTGAGAGATATGCCTGATTTTTTCTGTATTTAAAATGTTTTTTGTTATTTATTTCAGAATTTGATTATATATTGCCTTAAAATAAATATCCTATTATGACCTGTTTTAATATTTTCTAATCAAATGTTAGTTTATAGTGATTAATGTAAAATAACTAAACTGATAACATACGTTACTAAAAAGTAACTGGCTGCCCTAAAGTAGAAAAGACCTGATTTTTTTAAAAATGTTTTAAGCGTTTTTTTTTCATTTAAAAAAATATATTTCCGGAAAAAAATTGAGGTAACAAAGTTGAAATTCGTAATCAACACCGCAAAAAAAAAAACAAAGCAAATTTTCAGAACTTCTCCAAAACTTTCCAGATAAAAGTACCATATGCCTCGACTCGCAGGCCATCTTTTGCCTATTGAAGATAGTTTAGTTATCAAGTATAAATGACGGCTAAAGACGACACTATTTGTTTTTATGATACAGATAGCAATATCAGAAATAAATACAGTATAAAATAGCAAAGAAACGTTGGAATTCTTAAAGTTGACTTATAAAATATCCCTCTTATGCTGTAGTCGCATATGGCACTGTAGTTCAGTATCATTTTTTTACAGAAATTTTCAAGGAACACGATCAAAAGGACAATAAATTTGTTTAAACGACAATAGGTCCACGTTCCGACAATTCAGCCATCATCGGGAAAGAAAAAGATAAAAGTCCATGAATGCAGAGCAGTGATAGCACAACTCATTTCAGCACCTTTAAATAAAGACCATATATAGATAGTACATTATTACAAAACAGTTCAACATATCGTTGATTTGAAAGGAGAGTGGCACAATAAGAAAAAAATGGAATTTTACAGGAGAAGCATTAAAAGTTAGTCAATTTAAGTTTAAAGCTGTCCCATAAATCACTGATAAAAACACGAAGTCGGACATTTATGTTTCAAATAAAAGTTAATCTTTATTTTTTGATAATTTAGTCATGAATAAAATTGTGGTTATTCATTAAAAAAAAAAACAGTACAAACTTCTTTAAAGTTTATGGATAATAATATACATTTTTGAATATTTTAGGTTATGTTTACTTCATCATTTTGCTTTCATTATTTTAGATCGTTTCGGCCGGAATAAAACATCTTTAAGTGCACCTAGAAGGATAATTTATGTCCATAAAATTATCTTTCTAGGTTTACCTGAAGATGGCTATTCCGACCAAAACGTTCTTAAAGCAATAATAAAAAGAAAGTAGTAAAGTAAACATAGTCTATTACCTTTAATTGAATAATTCGTTCTTCGCTTAGATACAAGAAAATTGAATAATATTTTAAACATAAATAATTATGTTTTCAATTGAATCGTTTATAAGAAAACTAAATATTGATATCTTTTGGTCACTTAACTAGGATAAGAATGATATTATTGCAACATTAAAAATAATATTTCCATATGGGACGCCATTTGCACGGACTAAATGAGTTTTAGGCATTAATTGCAATAAAAGTTTAGTTGTATTATAAGAAGGAAATAAACAATCCTTAATTTTTTTATTTAATTGTTAAAATGTTTTTATGAGCATTCAGGTCCTCCAGACATCCGTAGAACATGCGCTCCGGTTAAAATAATAATTAATAATGGAGTATTAATATTTTAAATATCCAATAATTAAATAATTATTTAAATGATAATTAGTTTAATAATTAAATTAATTAAATAATAATTTAACAAGTTTTTAGAATGAACTTGCAAGCACGAGTCACGTCCCAATGGCGGTATTAATCACGGGGGGAGGGGAGGAAAGTACGAAAACAATATTCATTTATTTAGCCTTATTTTATTATTTATGTATGTCTCCTCCAATTGTAAAGGTAGTGAGTCAAAAAGGTTGTCCAAACGACAGCGTTTCACGTTCTGGGTACGGAGCAGGCTATACAGTACCCGCAATACCGAACTATTGTTCGGGTTTAAAGACAGCTACCTACGTACGCAAGCTTTCCTATGTAATGGTTAAACGATAACAGACACCTACTTGACTTAGCAAACATATATACACAAAAAAAAATCTTGCCGATATGAGAACTTCTTTTTTGTTATTTGTAGAAGAATGTTTGTCTTAATCATCACTCAAGTAACATTAATCTTATTACCTTATTAGGCAAATCGTAAGAAAATCAATTAAATAAATATTTACTAATTTTTTTTTTCGAATTGATAACCCCCTCAAACTTTTATATAACTTATCTGCCTCCTCGATCAGTGATTAGTCTCGATGACGTTACCATATCACCTGTTTTTCGAAATTAATGATCACTTTAATACAATTGATTTCAAACACTCAATTTATATTTATTCAACTGCTACGATATATCCTCGTACATTTATGACCAAAAAGTTTTATCTTTGTTGTGTCTGTAACGATGTCTTGTGAAACAGTTTAAGTGTAGTTACATAAGATTTAATCTTAAATCCATTCCATCATTCCTTGGCTTATTTTTAAATAATACTCAGCTTTATAATTTAAAACTCCGCCCTGCCTTTGAGGCGATAAAAGTGTTCGCAGCAGTGGAATGTTCCGCATGGAGGGCGTTACAATCCACTGCTACGAATAAACAATTTACATTTATAACTCTAGTGGTGCTTTCTTGGTTCTTTTTTTTCAGCCAGAGGCCGATGTGGCCGAGAGTGTAAAAACCTGAGCAACCTCGAGTCTGCTGTGGCGCCGGTTGGAATCCGGCCTGGACGGGTTGAAATTTATTTCGTGGCGGACCCTCGGAATGAATCTCGCCCTTTCCAATCTGGTTAGAATAGGTTGGTAATCTGTAAGAATAACCAGTCCTGTTTGCCTAAATAGGAATAGGAAAAAAAAAAAAATTTTGTTCAGCCACAATCGTCTTTCATCGTCTCATTATCCGGTGGCCTCCCTAAATCCACTTGGGAAAAAATCCTTTTCTTTGCATCTAAACCAGGAGTAAGAGGTACCAGCTGCTTGGTCTGAAGTATCAAACCAAATTGTTTCGCTCATACTGTGAATAAAATGAGGCAAAAAAAAGCATAAATTATAAGAGAAAAAAGTTTTGGGTCTATTTTGAAATCTCATATTTTCACAATTGGTTTGCTTTTTACATTTGCAAAACCTGAAGTGATGGAAGAAAACGAAGGTCATATTCGGACCCAGCGCAAAAAAAAATACATCAGATTCAGTTATCAAAAACTAAAAAAAAACATTAAAAAACGCAGGCTAGTGTAAATGTATTGATAAACAAAATGAAAAATTGTAACTACTAAAGCATACTAAAAGAGGCCGGTTTCTAGCGAACTTACATCGTACAAATTTCTGACCTGTAATCCAAGAAAATATATTACGGATTTTAGTGGGCCAAGATGAACTCATTTTTTCTGGAATATGCTCATGTTTGTAGGAAAAATAAAAACGACCTTGGTTGTCCATCATGAAAAACTATATGGCGATTGAGTAGTATTTCTCAAGTCTATTCTAGCTTCAATACCTTAAAATTTCTCAATCGTAGAAGAAACTGAAACACTTTCTCGGTTAATTTTCGGTTTCCTTGGAGATACTCGTATTTCACAATAACAATAACAGGCCGAGTTGGAATTTGGCTTTTTCCCAAGTCGCAAGTGTTTTCCCTCATTCACCCCCTTACCCAATCCCATAACACTTCTAATATCTTCCAATTCTTTCAGTTCAAATCCAAAATTTCCTCCCGTAATACACGCTCCCGTCCGTCTGACCTCTATTTCTTTCCGCAAGACTGTTGTATTTGACAAATTATTCATAAACTTTACTACACTCTTATAAAACTTTATTCCATCCTTGGTACATCTGAATCCCGTCCCTTTGTTCCATCTTCTTTCTCCCCAAAAATTATAATTACCTTTCGATATGAATCGATGTAAATATTTCGTAAATAATAATCAACTTGCATTTTTATTTCATTCTATCTTTTAGTTAATTTATAAATTATTTAATTAAACATATAAAAGTTAAATGGCTATGATCGAACTATTCGGGGCACTGTATCATTCTCGTTATTTATTACAAGGCAACGTTAGTCCCTGTTAACGCTCAAAGCGTTATATATAATTAACTATATATATATATATATATATATATATATATATATATATATATATATATATATATATATATACATATACATATTAAAGAGAGATTATCTTTTCTTTATTTATTTGCTAATGATCAAATCGCTGGTTAATTATTGTCAAAGAGAATTTTATCAGTTATTCAATTAGTTTATTAATTTTCTGTATGTAAAAAATAATTTAATTTACTCATTATTTTGTATTATTATGGAAATAAATGCCTGATAATGCGGTAGTTTTTCCACTGTTTTATTGAGTTAACATCAATATTTTCTTTGGAGCTTCAATCTGAGGATATGTAGATTGCTTAGCTGGAGATTAACTGACCCTTTTTTTTTTAATTTATTTATTATCATCAATTACCAAAGAAAGAAAAAAAAAAGTGTTAAAACGAATATACAGATTATAAAGCTCAATGCGATTCCATAGTGTAAATTATTTAGAAAATCCAACTATTAGCAAGGCGATAGGTAAATGAGTTCAGACAAAAAGCTATAATAAATAAAAGGGTTTGTCTAAAAATAGAAAGAGAACCATAAACAAATCTGGCTTCGTCTCTGTTCTGAAATATTCTCGAGAATGGAGGTCATTGGCCTCAAACTATATGAGACAATGTCGTTAGGGGCCTCGGAAATTAGCTATCTCAGGTTGGTTTAATTTGATCTAGAGTGCATGATAAAAATATTTAGGGAACTTTAACTGGAATCTAGAAATTAACCTGAAGGAAACAGTTCTATAGGTCCTTTAATTCGATAACTTAAAGTTAACATTAAATGACAACAAGTTAATTACGAGCTCTTATGGCAATTAATATTTATTTTATACCGTCGACCGGAATGACCAAAAGTAGAGAAAATATGACTTTGGCCCACAAAATCCCTCCAGTCAATTTTTTTTTCTCATTTCTGGTGGTTTAAGTTAGCTTAGATAATTGTTTATATTTTATCAATTTTTTTGTAAATTAAATTATTATAAATTATTTTATTAAAGATAAGTTTATATATTTTGAAATTATTTCATTCTAAGATATCCATGCAGAAAAAAAATGAAGTATATTTTCCTATGGAGAGTAATTTTTGTTATACTGACAAAACTTCTTGTGGTGTGGCTATTTCCCTAAACCGTTTACCTTATCGTTTGTTGTGGTGCTGTAACAACTCCTTCTGCTAATAATAGGAAGGGTTTTTTCAATTATATTGTGAGCTAAATGAAAACATTAGCAAATTTTTATAAATTAGCCAAAGCTCTATTCATTTCGGCGGGACTGTGACCAATGGCTAACATACGATGAGCACGTATTGAAAGATCTTCTATAATTTTCTATTCGAAGATATTTGTAATTTTTAATTTTTTTTACGGAACTGGGAAAGAAGATTATATAGTTTTTAATGTTAATTTTAATGCAATTAACATTCTTGAATAACATTAGATTTTTCAATTTTTATTTAATTTAATACTACTAATCACATTTTTTCTTAATATGAAATTCAAATATTTAATGATCATACCATTCAGCCAAAAACCAGGACATCTAGTTCCCAATTATCCTTTAATAATGCAGTCCTTTTTAAAGAACGACTATGCAGAAATGACCTCCAACTCCATCTTGACAAGGTTCAGACAAGGAATCCTTTTACATAAGACTAAAAAGAAAAACAAACATCTTTGACGGTTCATATTACTTCAACGAGAAATTTGCATTAAGTCAGGAGAACTTGAAGATATTACCAGATAATATATCTGAGATCTAATGTATTTCTGCAAAATGCCAAGCATGGAATATTTTTGGATGTTCAGGCATTTAGAACGATACTACATAACAACAGATCCAAACGGGACAAAGTGACTAAGGGTTAAATAAAACAAGTTGATTTTGATAAACTGACTGACCACATATGGGCAAACTAAGCCCATCATATTGAACTTGCTAAAGTTTTTTTTTATAAATACATTTTTTTTTCTTAAGTTTTAATTATAATTCAACGTGTATATTTTGATTTTTTCAGAATTAATGACACTAGCCGGGACGTAAATAGCAGGTGGCGAGGTGGTAAATGCCACGTGTCTCGGACTAACGGGGGTCTAGAAATGGCCTTTAAAGCAATAAAATACAATATCTAATTAGATTATCTGTAGTAATACATATTATAACTAGCATTGTATTATTATGCATAACACACAGCTACATCATCAAATTTTGAGTACGAAACTTAGGAGGTCTCAAAACATGGCTGACATGGGCCTCCAAAATCGTCTTAAGCACTGAACTTTAAGGGGAAAAAAGTTGTTTTTTGAGCATATGGCGGCATATGCTTGGGAATGAATATAGATATTTAGATAATGTATTATGAATGTACTAAGGTACACGATGTATAATTAATTACTTTGTTCAAATCGACTTTTTTTTTTTTAACAAATCATATTTTCCTGATTTGTCATCATTTTGGTATCAATGTTATCACTTTTCTAGGTTAAATATCAATAACATGTTTTTTTATAGAAGGCTTCAGAAGAGTCAAAATTATATCAGAAGCACATACAAGACTTTGCAACTATATCGAAATACAATATTTATTAGTATGACTGCTAGGCCATGGAACATACAGATCTTCAATAAATCGCATGTTTATGATTTGTAATTGAAGAAAAATAAATATATATTAAACTGCTTAAGTTAAGAGATAGATAACTTCAAAATAATACACAAAGAAATAGATCGGTGTCTTAAAAGACCTTGATTTAATGGCCGGTTGTAGAACCAGGAAACCACTTCCTTATCAACTGGAACACGTTAATGCTTGTTTGGATATCGTTGCGGTTATCGGAAAATATCCTCAATTAAGGATTACTACATTTATTGAAAACTAATATAAATTAAAAAACCTGACAACAAATGAATCGTTGATTTGATAAACCACATAAGTCATTGATAACGAACTTTTGGAAAACAACAAAAAACAGACCAAATCATAACACGAAACGACTGATAATTAAAATGTGATTGAATCTGAACTTATTATAAAACCAATTAAGACATTAAGAGTCATTATGGTATTTAAATTTAAATTGGCTTGACTTAAGGGGTTTCTTCAACTTTAGGGATCAATAATTACAAATAAATATGTAAAAAGCTGTTTATTTATAATTAAATTGTTAATAAAAGTATATTCAGACTAGATTAATCAGCTTCTGATTCTTCATTCCTTTCATATATCTAACTTAACTTCACTGACTCAATGGGTTTCTCGATTAAATGATAATTAGAGCCGCCATTACAAAAGCAGCAAAAATCTTTCGGACATACAGGACATTCACTAGGGTTGGAATATCGAAAGGAAAATATTATTATTTGATATTTTACGATATCGTAAAACCAAATATCGATATCCATCGAAAAGAAAAATATCGATAAATCGAAAGGAAATGGATGAAAAAGTAAAGAAAAGTACATCAAATGAGTATAATTTAAAACTGTGAAGAAGGTTATAAAATAATATAATTATTATTATTTATAAAACAATGTTTTTACTAGCCATGAATCATTATAAAAAAGATAGAAAAGAATTTTTCTTAAAAAAAAAAAAATTTACACCATATTTTTATTTTGAAGACTTTTAGTCATATTTCATAAATTACCGGGGACCGGATTGCAGTATTTTATAGGAAATAAAGGGAGATTTTCAAGAGAACAGAAAATCCAAACGAATTATCGGGATATACGAATTACGGGGATATGAATTATCGAGATCTACTGCATATATAGTTTAATATATGGTCATCATTATATCGTTGTAAAATATCGATATCATCGATATACTATTACCTTAAGTTTATTTATGACTCTCTTGACATTTGGAATAGAATGTTAAGATGGCCCTGCCTAAGCAGTCCTCAAAACTATCTTCAATCTTCTTAACATAGCCAACAGATAGAGACATGACGTGATTTACCTACAAAGGTCTGTTTTCCGGAAAGATAAGATGATACAGTTACCTTTTTTTTTTAACAGCCTAATGACAGGGGTGCTATACAGGTAACATTTTTGTTGAAAGTTAAAAATATTTGTAATTAAAATCGAGGCTCAATACGTCCACTGTTTTAAACTCATTTGTAAACAGAATTATGATATAAACAAAGCCAAAAATAATAAGAGTATAATCATTCCAAGTCATTAACATATAAAAAACTCAGCAAATTATTACACCATAGTTTATTATTTCCACTTAGTAATATTTCAAAAATATCTATTCTGTCCAAGTAAAAAAAATTAAGTAGTAGACACAAAAGGAAAAATAATTTGAAGCTTGTTCCAAGATGATCGCCGTGATGATGCCGAACTGGGAGTGTTAAGAAAAAACTGTGTCAATGCAAGTAGGCTGTGATGGTTAAGATATGTAATCAGAGGATAAAATGATATAGAGGAAATATTTGATGTCACTTCAGTAGGAAAAAAAAAAGGAAAGACTAAGGAAGCGAAAGGAAGTGCAGAAATAATCCAAGGAAGGATAAAGCACAGATATACTAGGAAGTCAGAAGCCCAATAGATAATTCAGAAGGCCTAGGGCCACGATGACCAGCCGCGTCGGAGATTTAGTCTACGAAGTTCATTACGCTATATCTCAGCTAATAATGGTCCGATTTAAATGATTTTTTTTCCTTTTGTCGGGAATTTCATCAACTTTCGTTGAGATACAATAAAAAGCACCAAAATTTTGCGGACGGATTTTTTTATTTATTTGATATTTGGATTCTACGTATCTTGAAACGTAAAACCTCATATTTTGAGGAGGGGGGAAGGGGTTACAAAAAATGTTTCCTTGGTCGATTCCAATGGTCTGTCATAGAAAATAATAAACCAAAATATAGTTAAGAATAGAAAAGCAACGCATCAATCACACTTTAGAAGATGCATTCTAATTGACTTCAGGAAAAATTACCATAAATCTCTTAAGCCATCGACAAAACACTAGTACGATGGCTGAAAATAGAGAGGATGATAGATTTTCTGTGATAATCTTGTCTATATAATCTTTTTCGTGCAACTCTTGAAACTGTCAAATTCTTATGTTTTCAAATAAGCAATCAAAATAAATTTAAAAAGAAAGGTTTAAAAACAATAATTAAATTAAGTGGTTACAATAATTCTGAAAAATAGCTAATATAAAATGGGTTCTTCGTGAACACAGGTTCATCGACCAGGTAACCGCACAACAAAAGGTATATTTTTTAATGCGTTGTCTTTGTAATACCTACTGCTTTTGTTTCTCTGCTCGCTATTCATAAGCGATCTTAAGATGTTTTTCTTCCTCCTCCCCCAAAATATAAGTATACATATACATATACATATACAGGAATAATGACTGATAAATAAATACCGTAACTCACGATTTTTCATTAGAATGTCCCATGTATCTTATAAATATTCTCTAGCTAGCAATACTAGTAAAAACCAGGGCTCCAAATAACTGTGCACTTTTATTTTGAAAAAAAAATCATGTTCTAATATTTTATTAAAAACTATTTTGATTAATATTAAAACTAAATAACTAAAACTGAATATTAAAACTTTTATTGTAAGTTCTTACGAGAACTTTTTGGTCAGAACTTATATAGTAAAACTTCTTCGAGAACTTTATCGTTAGAACTTTTATAATAAAAATTCTTTAACAGCTTTATCGTAAGAACTTTTATAAACAAGTTCTATATTATATAAGTTTTAGTGAGATTATTAAAAGTTCTCATTATTAATGTTTCCCAGTAAATGTGGAAAATACTAATGGATTTGTGTCTTGAAAGGTTTTCTTATCTTAAAATGTTTAAATAAACATTTTGTAGATAATTGAATTAAAATTAGTGCAATTTTTCTATTTTTTCCTTTATTTCAAATTTTATTTTATTGTCTATGTTTTTGTTAAAAGCTTTCTTAATTTTTTGAACAACAGTGCTATCCCCCAGTTTTCCTCCACCCCTCTCAAGCTTTGCCCCATAAGTATATGAAAACGTCTATTCTTCTAACTTCTATTAACAGAACTCATATCAAATACTTTCAATGGTATAAGTTCTTAAAGAATTTTTTATCAGAAGGCTCTCATAAAAAATGTAGAACTTTTATGCTAATACTTTAATTCTAACACTTATTGTAAAACAGTTCAAAAAAACTTTTTGAAAAAGTTCAACGATAGTTTCGTTCTCTGGTAAAAGGTCGGTTTCTATTAAGTTTTAAGTAACATGTAATAATAAATCCTTTGTTTATAATATATTATTGTTTATGATGTATACTTTAAATGATAAACAATATTCCAATGTTAAAAAAAAAAATATCAATACATCATTAGCACAGAATACAAGTACGTAAATTATAATTTCTATCTTAAAATGCCCTGAGTACTATTTTTACTTGTATTGCTTTGTACCACTGAGCTCGATTGAATTGAAACGTTTCCCTCGCCCATGTTACGCTTTGAATTTCAATCAGAGTTGAAACCCTGTAGCTCGTTGCATATTCAATCGGTTAACTAAATATTAGTGTTGGCGATTCATTCCAGAACGAACTCCCAACGAGAGACCTACAGGCTTTAGTCATTTAAATTTTTTTATCTGACATGATTTCAGATTGAAATTGAGTCGTAACTAGCTGATATTTTACAGATACTTGGCCATATTTTGGTTTGAATTTTAAAATTAATTATATTCTTTAAATAATGTTTCGAGTTTAGTATTTTCTTTTCTGCGTAGTTAGTTGTTATTATTTATTTGTTTATACGGTTGTGCATACAATACAAATATGAAAATACCAGGGAAGGGGCTTCCGTCCTAAGGACGGTTGTAATCACTGGGAACAAATAAAAAACATAATATTTATTTATTTATGTCCTCACCCCACAATAACGTTGTCTACAGAAGTTCTTCATATTCATTATTATAGATGTTCATAAATTTTCTATTGATATAACTTAGAAATAGACACGGGGCAGGCTATACAGTACTTGCAATATTGAACGGTTGTGAAGATTTTCCGTCTTAACGATTGGACTTACCAAAGGGTTTTATTAAATATATGCAATCTGATTATTACATAGTAGACCATAATTATATTTCTAACTAAAATCAGAATAAAAGAAGAACATAAGTCAAAATAACATAATTTATAAAATTATATATAACTGACCATAATAAACAAGGAAAAGGTGGAATTTTCGGCCCGGAAAAAAAATCGGAAAATAAATAAAATGTAGGGGTAATATAAATTAAATCAACAGATATCAACTACCAGACCTAAATTTTGAAATATTGAATTAATTATTGTCTTTTCAAACAGGAAGAAGGCGCATGAAATGGGCAGAAACGTCGGCATGCACTAAAACCTTTTGCATTATTTTTTGTTTCCTCCACCTCCCCTCTACCTCCATACTGTTACTCTAATCGCTAATATTCGAATAAAAAATATTAATCAATATTACTTTCAATATTAGAAAGCCAAAATTACTTGACTAAATTACTAAAACTATAAACGCAACGGGACGTATTAGCGTTTTGAGGAAAAAAAGTGCTGACTACGAATCCTTATCTGAGATTTTATGTTTACGTTTCAATGCCGTTTTCATCAAATAGACAATTATAAAGATGACTGTAACAAAGAACAAAACATATTAATAAAATACAAGGATTGCATTAATATTAAATCTATATACTAATAAAACATAAAAATATAGTCGTGAGGAGAACGATTTCACAACTTTCGTCGCTTTGATGTAACTGCTTGGTATATTTCAATATGATTTAATTATAAACAATTCAGTTAGTGACATATGAATAATATTAGGTATTTATATCACTCCAGATTTAACATTTGACATTATCCTGCATTCGTTGAAAATAAGCCATATTGAGAGAAGGTTGATATCTCAGGAAAGTATATTAATAATCAAAATGAAGCTAGTTAAATTCACTTCAAAGTAGTTGATAATGATGTTCTTCGTAGGAGAAGCAGTATATTGGCCAAAATAAAGTCACGAAATGGTTATTTCTTGTTTTTCGAAAGAAAAAAAACTAACTGTTTTTAATAACTATATCTTGAGTACTATTGAAGGTACAGAACTCTATTAGGGTTCAATTGTTAGCAAATTTATTCTACTTTCAAAAAAGGTAGACATCATTTATTTTGTGCGATTGGTAGTTTCCAAGTTATTGTGCATGGGATGAAAAATGAACGAAAATATCAGAGTTTTTCTTGAATAACATAAACTTCCGGTCCTCTGCCGAGGTTGCAAATACAGATTTTTAATGTCAATCCAAACTCAAACAGCATATCAAAAAATCAAAACTCTTCAACCTTTTGCAATTATTTTTATTTTGTTTTTTATTCGTTTTTAGACTATTATTTCTGTGTGAGGATTTTTTTCACGGGATTTATGTAAAAAAAAAAAAAAATTAATCTACGAATTAATATGCCAATAATAAAAATTGGCAATTAATTAAATTAAAAAGTTTATTGTCTCTCTATTATCAAAGAAAAAACTTCTTTTTCAGAGTTTTATTATCACGCCTGGCCTATAAAATAGGTCTTTTTATTTGTGTTTTTACACATGTTCGAGATTACATTGTACAAGAGATAAATCATAAACAAAAACATACTTCTTCCTACTCGTTATTTTGATTAATTTTCTAATAATTAAATCCCTTTAAATTCTGTCTCATTCACCATTAATTTTGACTGGAAATTATCCAATATTCATTTTTAATGTATACAAGCAGACAGTCTCGCATGTTTAGAAGTGATGTTCCACTTTTAGAGAAATATATCAATTTCAACGTGCCTAGAATGGAGACGAAGCTTATCGATCGAGGAACTACGCTAATAAAAAGTAGTCCGAAAAATGAAAAAAAAAAAAATACGTGCGATGTAAACAAAACATGACAACCGAACGGCGAACACAGTTTGACTTCCGACAGTCAAGGTCAAAATCTCCGTTGTGTCGGATTCGTGAATGGAGCTCGCCGGAAATTGTTTATTCTCAACTTTACGTCCGTAAGTCTTTAAAATATTAATACAAATTATTTACTTAATGAATAAAAAAAATGTACTCAACTGAAAAGTGTTAATATAATTTAAAATATATTTTTTTAAATTTGGCCCGTGATATGCTCAACCACTTTTTAACTTTACCGTTAATAATAAGCATTAAATTTAATTATTATAATACATTGTCTTTTTTAAACAATGTATAAAATATGCTTTAATTATAAATAAATTCAGTCATTATCACGAGCGTTATCTTTTAGTTGGACACTGAAATGGAGGTAGATGCGAGGAGCTTTGATTTTATCAATAGCGGGAGGAAGAAATCAATGACATGGAAAGCACGTGAAAGCTTATTTTGCTACTTAATTAGGGCAGCATAATATCTTTACTTTCTTTACAAAATAGGCAAGGAAGAAAAGAAAAGTTATAAGATTTTGTTGCTTTTATTATTTATTTTTTTTTTAGCTATTTGTTCTTCGATACTTGTGTACAAAAGCGAGCACCTTGTGCGCAATTGCCTAAAAACCTGTTTTTCTGCAGAAAGTAGCGCCAAAGCCGCTCAAACGATTTTGATGAATCTTGCCCAAAATCTTCTCATTAAAGTCCTTTAAATTTACTTATATAGTATATCCCTGAGAAAAAGCAAACAAAAAAAATATATAAGAAGAAAAAACATTTTTTTCATTTGAAAAATGAAACAATAGTCATTTGAAAGAAAATTAGATTACCTACAAAACAACACTTTTTATTTTTATCGAAATCCCGTTATTGGAAAAGAACAATTTCACTGCAAACAATTTTTGTATATGATATAGGACCAAAAGTGGTTAAGGAAAGTAGTGTGAATGGAAACAGCAAATATTTTATTTTTAAATATATGTACCAAAATAAGCTTGATTTTGTGCGGGGATTTAACTCCTTTTTCTCAGAAAAAATTGCAAGTATCTTTCTTATTTTTCTTAGGTAAGTATTTACCTATTACGGGAATGTACGGAAAGTATTCCGTTATAATTACAATATTTATATTTTTATTTTTTTATATAATAAAAACTACTCTTTCTCATGCCTTTCATATCACTTTAACATGTTCTTATCCAGCACATTCACTGCTTGTCTCATAGACAAGTGTGAATTTAAGAAATAAAGCCAAAAAAAAATTAAAAAAATATCGATTGTTTCTACATACTTCAGAATTTAAAGATTTTTTTTCTTATATGTTCATATTAAACCATATTTGAGTGTATTTTCATTCAGTGAATTTGACTAAGCACTTATTAAACTTCAGTTGTGCTGTCACACAATACCTCCCGCTATTGATAAAACCAAAGCTCCCGCATCCACCTTCATTTCTATGTCCAACTAATGAACCATTGTGTACTAGCTTTCCATTTGTGTAAGACTTCTTTAGAAGTACTCTTTTTGCAATAAGCATTGTCGTATAACCGTTACGTCACGCAATCTACCTGGAATGTGATTCAATTTGCTGGGATCGATTTATCTTTTCGATATGACTATTTCGTTTCGATTTTTGAGGATTTTATAAAAATAATTATAATTGTATAATTGTGAACAGTATATTAATTCAAAACTTCAAAAGTATCATGGAATTAACTAAAGGATTGTTCTCAAGTCTTAAAAGGGTCCAGACAATCACTCTACTCCAAACACACCACGCCAAATGGAACGAAGAACGACCGTCAGAGTGATTTTTTTGGAGTGATGCTGAGCGGCTGCCCTGAACTACGCAGGCCACGCCAAACTCCAATCGCTCTAACCGACCGAGTATAGAAAACTGATGGAGTGGAACGATGGACTGCATAGTTTTTAGGCTGTACTATAAAAATAAAAATTGTTGATCAATAAATACAGTACAGTTCACATTTATGACACTGATTGAATAGAATGTGCTACAAAAAATATTGATATTAATAACTTAGAGTTTTATTATTTGTTTTTACTATTAATCGTGTTAAAAAATATAAATATTAATTAAAAGGAAATGAGCATTTTTAGATATATTTTTGAAAGCTAAAGATCAAATTGTCTTACTTTGTTTCCCAAAATAACAATTTATTTTATTTTTTTAATTTTATTGTTTGTTGTATACAGCAGGAGTTTATTAACATGGCAAAACTTTTGAAATAACAATTTATCTTTAAGGCTTCTAGCACTGGTCAAGGCCAGAGTGACGACTGAGAGTCGTCAGTATTTGGTGCTTACGCCATTAATAATAATAGATTAATATTAATAATAGATTTTTAGATCATTTCCTATTTTTTCGATTTAACGTTAGCGAGATAGATGGCTCACGTCCCGAAATAAATCGAAACCTAAATTTCGAATTTTTGGCACCTAAGCCTTTTCCAAAATATGAAGTCGATGGGAGCTCGGCCTGGCCGACTAGATTTTGTCGTTTACCTTATAAATTAACTATATATAATAACACTACCTATATTATATCGTCGTTTCCATGGTAAACTTACGAATGTTTTCAGAACTTTTCAGGAGAGCGGAAAAAACAGTTTCCGTGCATAAGGGCTAAGACATTTTTCGTAAAAATGCAACTGCGATTTCAGCACTTTCTGATGCCTTTACAGATTAGTAGCTCTACTACAGACTTTATCAACCGAAATACTATCGAAAAATAACAGAAACAAAAAATCGAATTTTTCACATTCGTAAGTTTAACATGGGATCAACTATATAATAATTGTGAAATATCTATATATAATATTTTTAGTTTTTACATAATATATGACGTGATTTGGTTTCAGTGGTGAATTTAACATTTGACATGGGGCCGAGAAAATTGTCCCTAGGGCCCTAAAATTGTCCCTGGCGCTCATATTTACATATATATATATATATGTATAATAAGAAATTATTAAATATACATTATTCATAACTATTAATATAATAGTTATTGTCTATAATAGACAAGAGCATACATAGGTCGATGGCATTCCAGCCCGATAGTAACTAGCTAATGATATTCCTCCTTGTACTTTCTTTAGCCTGAGATTGTTCATGATCACGTGGGCAATAATCTATCTATACCTGTAACCTATTACGAGATATCGCCTATTTACGTCTTTATATTGCTATTGCCAATGACTATAGCACAAATTTTTATTTAAACATGCCAGACCTCAATTCTAAGGTTCAAACTTATATACTACTTCGACGAATATATATATAATATTTCGAACTACTATTATTATAATAGTTATTGTCTATAATAGGCAAGAGGATATGTAGGTCAATGACATTCCAGCCCGATAGTAACTAGTGTCTTTTTTTTTTTATCTTCTCTGGCAAACCGGCCTTTGATCTTCCTCTTTGTACATTGTTTACTCTGAGATTGTTCATGATCACGTGGGCAATAATCTATCTATACCTGTAACCTATTACGAGATATCGTCTATTGACTTGTAATTTGCAATACTTTCGTTTTTATATTAGAATTCCCAATGACTGTAGCTCAAATATTTATTTAAACATTCCAGACCTTCAGGTTCAAACTGATATTTTAATTCGACGAATATATAAATATATATATATATATATATATAAATATAATGGAATGCATATAAATTTTTCAAGGGAAGTTCCATTAGAAAAAAAATATTACTTTTACCTGCTATTTGAAGAGTTAGTGAACCACTTTTACAAAGTGGCCGCACATGGCACTTGGTAAGATATGGGGACCCTCCAGATTAGAATATTTATTTTCTGAACAACTTTGGATTATCAATAAAATTAAACAACACACTAGACAAAATCATTGTTTTTTTTTTTAATATATGAAAAGTAACAAAAACAAAAAAAAATAAGCCTCTTCGATTTTGCCAGGTGTGTCGTTTATAGAGTTGGGAAATACTTTCATTTTATTCATTCTATCTGGACAGCACTCAACTAATGGGGTTAACGCAAACACTCCACCTCTAGCTCTTCGCTACTGCCCGGGCAACCTAACAACTAACATAAACCAACAATGAACAAAATTTATTTGATTAGGTACAGAGTATAAGTTGTAAGAGGTAGCTTTATTAGTTAAAAAATTGCTAAAATTGGTCATTGCTTGGTCTACTAGTAATACTAACGATCACCGGAATTAGAGCCCGGGGCCGTATTCACCAAGAACGTCAGCATCAACGACCGATGGGCGACCTGATCTGGGTTGTGCGGCAGTATTAAGATAGATAATTGATTCCTTCTAGGGCACAAATTTCTTCACCGCATGCCTTTGCGCTTGAACCTTTTTTCCAGTAATGTCTCAAAAAACCGCGAATCACGATTATTTTCTTCTGACGTTTTAAAATTTTAAATGACCCCATAAAGCCAACTCAAGTCACAAGGAATTAAAGGATTAGTCAAAGTAAACACTGACATAAATAGTAGAAACAAAAACATTCTTATAGGATTAATTATGAGAGTTGGAATTAAGGGTTGTGTTCATGCAAAAGGAATTTCGTAACAATCTAGTAGTTGAACATAAAATAAAATTACAACTATTATCACGTACAATTAAATTGAGTTAAAATTAATTATACTTTAAAAATCTTCTACTGATTCGTATAGAGCAGAACTACTAACTGGGATTTCATCTTGAGGAGCGTATTACACGTGGAAGTCGCGATGAGAGGGGTAGCAGGAGATGCCGCCTCCTCCCCCTCTACGACAATTTGAAAACCTGAAAATTTGGGAAATTTGAAAACCTACTTCAAACTGTGAAAATTGTGGTATAATATTTTACTCAAAGGATTAATAAAATAATAACCATTGGGAAATTATCGATACAATGTGGTGTTTGAATAGAAAAGAAAATTATTATTGAGAAATCATGTCAAAATTAATAGGAAATTTTAGATTTGGACTCTCTCTCTATAAATTTTTGAACTAACGTTCCTGGTCTTACATGGAATCCACACACAAGATTAAAACGACAAGAAACTGCTCGTAGATTCTGACTGCTAGACAACGTTTATTTGGCAAACGCTCTAAACTCCCTATTCCCTAAAAAAAAAGCTCAAATACATTACCATTATCAGGCCTATTTATCATTGACAAACAGAGTTGAAGATTGGGGCTCCCTATTATTTTACAAACAAAACTATCCATAAAGGCCTTTATATTCCATATCTTTCAGATTTGGATCGAAATAGATATAATTCCTTTAATTTCAAACTCTATGCCCACACAGACTCAATAATTCGTAACCTGTCCCAATCTATTCCTGTTGAGAAAATGGGTATGGGCCTCCTAACGTAGAACAATTATTTTAGTGGTTTATATAGCAATCTCAATAAATAGCTTTTTTTTTTAAATAATAATAAAATAATTATAATAATAAATCAATTTTTCTATTCAGTCCAGTGAGGGTCAGCTACCAACTTTAATTAGGAAATGCCTGTTATAAGATCATTATCTAATAAACAATTATATATTCGATGAAAGAGGTATCAACTACAGATCATTATTTACATAAATATTTACAGAAGCTACAGAGGACAACAAACAATGTGAGACTATATTACTTGAACCAAATCGATCTATTTATAGCAGACTGAGCAAAGTTGAGCAACAAATTTGGCGCCCATCCATACATACATAGTTCACCTGCTTTGTCTATGGTTGCTTTTTGATGTATAATTGTAAATCCCACCGAACAGGTGTTGTATTTGGTTCGCGTACCAAAACTAAATAAGATATAATTATTCACAGCAACAATTTATATGACAAATTTTTTAATCGTTGTTAAATAAATCGTTATATTATTGGTTAACTGCCCTTTCTCCGACCTCTATTGGTTTGGCATCACAAAAAGGGTAAATAATCCCTTAGAAAATAGTCTAGAAAATGACCTCAGGGTTTCAAAAATTTGGACTATGGTTATTGTCATTTTATCCCTTTCCAGAGCTAATTTTCTGTACTCATGTCAATTTTCTGTACTCTTTTTTCACCCTCTAGCTTGTAGTTATCCTATTTTTAGTCATAAGTCAATTTTATAGTTTAATGACCCTTTATTCTAAACTCCAAATGGAACAACGAAGTGGAACAACTGGAATACTTGGAGTGAAGAACTATTCAAGGGCCCTATTGGCGATCTCTCCATTGCATCGTTCCATTTTTAACCGACAAGTAGTAGTTCATACTACATGCGTGAACGTACGAATTCTATAATAATTATAGTCATCACATATTTCAATTTACGGATTAATATAACTCTTGAGAATTAATGGGTTATAGATAATACATCTACAGTAGTAAGAACATTAAATAAATTAATCGTTACTAAAAAAAAAGTGGAAATTTCAAGCATATTAGAGATTATAATTATAAATCCACTAAAAACGTTTATTTCCTTTTAATTAATATTGATATTTTTTTAACAAAATGAATTATAAAAAAGATAAACAAAATTGCAAGTTATTTATTACTAGGTTGTTACAAAAGACCTTGTGCATTAGTATAGCTTTATTTCAGATTACATATTTTAAACATTATTGAATACTACTCTTCAAAGTGAAGTCCATTATTTTCAACTACTTTTACCCATCTTTCTGTCAGTAATTGGATTTTATGCCGGTACCATCCCTTTGGTTTTGAGGAAACTAACTCTTCACGTTCAATTTATACCTACTCGTAGTTATCAGAGATCCGACCTTTTAAAAAATGAGCCATTGGTCTAAATAAACCATAATCCGATGGTGCAATATCTGGACTATACGCAGGATGAGGCAAAACGTTAACTCCTTGCTATTCCGATAATTTTTCCTTGGCCAAACGAGAACGATATGCGGGGGCATTGTCGTGTTGCAAAATGGCTCGGTTCTTGTTGACCAATACGGGATACTTGGCACTCAAAACTGCATAAACTCTGTCTAGCTGTTCACAGTAAAGGCTTGAGTCTCTTCCGCGGCCGATAAATCAATAGTAGTTGCATGTGGGTCCTGGTTCAATTCAAGAAGAACGTCATCATCAACGATCAATGGGCGATCTGGATTGTGCGGCAGTATTTCGATGGATAATTGACTCTACTGCGATGCCACTAATTTATTCGGTGGCTGCCTTTGCGCTTAGACATTTTTTCTAGTAATGTCTCGAAAGACCGCGAATCACGATTTTTTTTTCTGACATTGCGCGTGCTTTTAAAAACTGTAAATGACTTCATTAAGCCAACTCAAGTCATTGACATAAATAGTAGGGAACGAAAAGATTCTTTAGGATTAATTAGGAGAATTGGAATTAAGGATTGTGTTCATGCACAAGGACTATTATAACAACCTAGTATTTATTAGATTGTTACTTAGATTGTAATAACAGGGGTGATGTTGGCCAATGTATAATGCTATTGATGTTTAATATATTCTTAATAATAGTTTATGATTTATTGTTAATGCGGATGAGTTATTCATATCAATATTTTATAAAACATATTTTATACAATCAATATCGTAAATTTGAACTATGCTGCATTTACTGACCAACAATTATTATTATAGCACAGCCTAAAAATTCTGCAATCCATCGTTCCACTCCATCAGTTTTCCAAACTCACGGACGGTTGGTGTGATTGAATTTAGGAATGGCGTGATGGAGTCGATGGAATTCCAGCTGCTACCCATTACTTAACTCCAAAAAATCTAGACAGGATTTCACTCTCACGGCTGTTTCCTGTTCCATTTGGCGTGGAGCAATTGGAGTGATCGTCTGTGACCCCTTGATCTTTTAACTCTTGAAAATTAATGACAAATAAATAGTACCTCTATAGCAGCAAGAATATTAAATAATTTAATCTTGGAACTTTTAAGCCAGTTATAAGCTATAAATCCACTAAAAATATTTATTTCCAAATAAACAATATTGTCTATAAATAATAAATGTCAAAATAAAAACAATTGTAAATTATGCATACAAGTACATATAGAATGATCAACAATTCTTATTATTACGAATTATTATAGCATACCCTGAAAACTGTTCCACTCCATCAGTTTTCCACATTCACTGTTGTCACATTCTTTCAAATAGGAGTAAATAACTAATCAGTCATTGTAATTGGTCAGTCACTAAGTTAGTAAGATTATAAAACAAAGTCTAGAGTCTCTCAAATTCCATATTTCACACCTAAAATCATTTAAAAAAAAAAACTCGAGATCCGAACCCGGTTTTGAAGATTTAAGAAATGAACTATCTACTATGCATTAAATATAAAAAATGTAAATTTGTAGGAATGAATGGCAAGAAAACACATAACACAATTTAATTCATTAGATTAGAATGATTATTTAATTTTAAAGTAAAACTTAATCACAGGAAGAATTTTAAACTTTATTTCAGTTCTTATCTAGTAATTTCATAAAAGATTATCAATAAGATGTATCGGAAATCCATTTCTTTATCGCATAGCCATATTTATTCCTTATCTACAAAAAAAATAAATAAATAAACAATGAATCACTTGACAGCAGCTCAATAAAAGTAATAAATTGATTAATAAATAAAATCCTTACCGATATCGATAAATCATACTGTTGCTGAGTGCTATGAGATAAGAAAAGAAAGTAATTATTCCACAAAAATATTAGCACCTATTTATTCAAGATGGCCACGATAGCAATATACCGGTGAGATATACACTGTTCTACTAAGGGACGATTAACATTCTGTTTGGAAATAGAATCTTTGAACTTGCACCCGAAAAAAAAAATTATGGTCACAATATGGTGGTCTCAATCGCGACGAAACTATCATTGCCGACAAGTATTTTCAAAAAATTGGCTGATCCTTCACCACGCTGCACAATCAACACTGCGACGACTGCAGGAGCTAGGCTACGGAATCCTTCAACACTCACTCTATTCGAATGACCTCTCCCCTACTGACTACTACTTTTTCAAGCAGCAAGGAAACGTTTTACGAGAGAAAAACTTTCAAAACCAGGGCGATATTGAAAATGCTTTTCTGGAGTTCATTTTTTCCAGGGATCAATATTTTTTTCCTGCTGGGATCAATAAGCTTGTGAAAAAGTGTTCAATAGATTCTAACGGAAATTATTTTGACTAAATATATATTGTTGAAGTAAAGAAATGATATATTTTCAATAAATATCAAAAACCTGCATTATTTTGGCATCAATTCAATACAAAAAATCTAAGCGGGATATAATTAAGGGAATATAAACTTACCCAACACAAACATAAGCACTAGGCTGATAAAAAAATTCTTGAGTATTAATGCATCTTTATTTCAGATCACATATTTTAAACATTATTAAACTCTTCATAGTAAATTGTTATAAACTACTTTCACCAATCTTTCTGCCAGTAATTGCATTTGATGCAGGTCCCATTCGGTTTTGAGGCAAAAAACTCTTGACGTCCAATTTTAACCTACTCGTAATTATCAGAGATCATTACTTTTTCCTTGGCCAAACGGCGGGGGCATTGTCGGGTTGCAAAATGGCTTGGTTGCTATTGACCAAAGCGATGTACTTTGGCACTCAGAACTGCATAAACTCTGTCTAGCTATTCACAGTAAAGGTTTGAGCCACTACTAGGGCCGATATATCACGAGTAGTCCACGTGGGTCCTGGTTCACACATTCACCAAGAACGTCATCATCAACGACCGATGGGCGACCTGATCTGGGTTGTGCGGCAGTATTAAGATAGATAATTGACCCCTTCTATGGCACAAATTTCTTCAGCGGGTGTCTTAGCGCTTAAATATTTTTTCCAGTAATGCCTCAATAGACCGCGAATCAAGATTCTTTCTTCTGACATTGTACGTGCGTTTTAAAAATGTAAATGAACCCATTAAGCGAACTCAAGTCAAAAGGAATTGAAGGATTAGTCAAAGTAAACAATAACATAAACAGTAGGAACAAAAATATTCTCATAGAACAATTATAAGTGTTGGAATTAAGGATTGTATTCATGCACATTCAAGGACTTTTATAATGACGTAGTATTTACCCATATAATTTCCGAGTGTTAACACTAAGACAAACAGACAGCTAAAGGAAACAAGGCAGAGAAGAAATTGACCAGGGTCAGAATTTAACCTTTATAATAAATAAAAACACAATTTGACAGGATTTATCAATACTATTGGCTTTACTGAACTGACTAAGAGTTGAAGGAAATCAAGTGAGGTACGATTCACATGGAGACACATAACCCATCCAGTTATATCAGACAGGAAATTCTGATATGTCTTTGGTCTTCAATCAATCAATCATAATTATGATCTCTGCCTTTAATCTTGTTGTGAATTTTTGTTATGCTTTCAAATAATTATATGTAGCTTTTAATTATTACATGCACTGAGGTTAATCTATATATATATATATATATATATATATATATATATATATAATGAAATATATAGTAGGGGAAAGCATTGCGATCGAGAAAAATTTCGAATCCGAGGTTTTAACGGAAATACACGTTTTAAGGTTCCCTCAATAAAAAAAAAAAAAAAACTCGCTAAATGAAGGATTACTATAAAAGGAAAATAAATGCGTTTGGTAGGTCTAGCTCGAAAATGAAAAGTTTTAAAAAATTGTAATTAATTATTTAAGGTAGGTATATGCCTGGGATGCTACAGCAACCTTTTCGCCAAAATCAACCGGACGTGGCACTTTATATAATTGATTTTACACATTTACAATTTTTTCGAAAAGGGTTCAAACGAATTTGATCAAACGCGTTATATCAATGCGCAATTAAATATTCTCTATTATCAGCCACGTCTTATTCTCATTGAAATATTCTGACAGGGCCTAGCTTAGTCTAAAGTACCATTAATTTGATTTATTTGAAATAACCGGTTCTCTTTGATAGAAGCAATAAAAATGGATAAATATAAACTATGAAGGGATTTGATAATTAACTAAAGGAAAAAAATAGGAGAAATATTTTCCCATGTCGAAAAAAAAAAAAAATTCCAGAAAGAAGAGTAGTAATATAAATGCATAATATACCATTGGAAGGCTAAAAATATTTTGCCTATGCAATCATTTCATTTTTATAACTTCGTAATTAATGATTACTATATGCACGTAATATACTCTTAGATGGAACGTGTATTAAGAATGGAATAAAGAGTCCAACTACAGGGATATTATAAAAGGGAAATATATATAAACTTTTTCTAATAGATCTCACTAATCTAGCTCTACATCGGGATTAATCCGGCACAACTAATAAGTTTTTCATACGCTTTAAGATTATTTATTACTCTTGAAGAATAATTCAATTTGCTCATTTTTCTTCTTTATGCCCTGTATTGTTGCCCGACCAATCTCTTACTAATTAGGCAAATGAGCAAACTTATGGCTTTATCTGCATCTTTTAATATTTCATTCTTTTTATCTAGCGTTAATGTGACACGTATTCGTTTTTGTGACATCTCCCTACACTTCTACTATACGCCGACTGCATAGAACAATCACTAGTGACAGTTTGAAAGTGGGTTTTTTTTTTCTTGTTTTTTTTACCTAAGTTGTAATATTCTTTGTTTAATTTAAATCTGAAAAATGTTAAAGTTGTAAGTTATAAAAGCAAATGCTTGAATTGCTTTCTTCTATCTTTTAAATTGTATATTTGTAAATAAACATGTAAATGAAGAATTAAAAATAAAACAAAACTAGTGAAAGTTAAATATAACGCACTGCAGACGACAAAGCATGAGCACTAGTACATTATATTAAATACAGAGGCATATAAAAACCGACTCATCGGTGCCTTCAGAGGGCCGGATTACTGGGTGTCCGGATATCGATTATTGATACTATATTGCATCTAAAATTTCGGGAATCGCTATTTTTCCCTAGGATAATTTTGTTTCAGTATATAATGAAAAATACAAAGAGGCTTCTAGATAATGGTTAGGAATACATTGTTAACAATATTGTGAGTTATATTTAAAAAAACAAAAAAACAATGGTGATGCAGATAAAACAGAGAATTTATTTCTACCCTCATAAGCTTAAATGCCCTAACGCCGAATAATTTTTCTTAATTCATTTTTGAAGTATAATGTAATTCGACTAAAAGTTACATCTTTTTATGACATTTGAATACACTAAATCCAATGGTTGGATCCAAATCATTGATTTTAGGGCTTTCTAATGTTTAGTAAACAACTGAAGATCATTAAATTTTCTACAAATATGTTCCTATTATTTTTTTTTCGTATAAGTTATAATCGAAGAAATACACGCTCTTCAGAGTAACAGATATGAAAAAAAAAATACTCTATACTATACTGGACTTCATTTTTCCATTTACTGCCGTTTGTTATTTTGAAGAGCATATTTTTCTTAAACTATAACAGATACAAAAAAATTTTAATAGGAACATTATTGTAGAAAATTTAATGCTCTTCAATTTTTCACATAACTATTTTAAGCAGGGGCCAACAGTATTAGAGATATAAATGAAAAAACGTTTACATCTTAATTAGTCCAAACAAAGTCCTGAAGTCAAATTTGGTAGTACCATCATTTCCATCTACACTCCACTTTTGACTGGATTAAATGACTTAGAGGTTCGACCGAAAAGTAGACGGGAGGATCGTGTTAGGTCTAATATTGAGGATGGTATCGGCATCGAGCTTCTGCGTTTGCTAATTCTTTTGTTATTATTATTAGCTATTAATTTTTTAAAAAGTCAATTAAAAAATAAATACTGCATAAAAAAGTCAAATCGTTTTAATAATCCTTTTTAAACGATCTTGAATAATTTATAAAGTATTTACCAATTTTATCTTTTCTCTGTCTCCTCTTCTCAATAGAAATACTAAACGTCTCCTCCAAAGAGATAATAAACACATAAACTTTAGTTTAAATATTTTATCTATAACAAAAAAAAAACACGCTCTGACTCGTCCGTTGATACTGGAGTCAATGAATCATCACAAGAGATATTATTCAAGGTTTGCCTCCAATGGGACACTCCTTCTTAGCTCAAGGTCGCGGAATCAGAACGTCTTATAAAAAATGCTCCATGTTTTTATACTAATTGGTGCTATATCTAAATAAATAGTTATTTTTTATTACTTAAGAATTTTTATTAAACAATAATATGACTGTTATTAGGAATCGATAGAGTACTATTAAGTAGTATTTCGGTGACAAAAGAAAACAGCAGTACATGCTCTCCTTAATGTAAGGCAATGGTGACTAAATTTCTGAATATTTTCTACGAAAAGCTTTCGATACTTTGGAATATCGATATATTCTTTCTTTCCTTATCGATATAACTAAAGCTATATTCATATCGACAGTTAGCATCCAAAGTTATATCATTAAAATACAGGAAATAACAGGTAATAAAGCCAACAACTATTTTCTATATTTTAATTATTTATTTCTATAAATTATATTATTTTAATTACTTAATTTTTATTATTATGCTATTATACCCATTAATCTATATTTTAATTAATCTATATTAAATCACCTTAAAATTTGAGGTTTTAAGTTTCAATAAACGTAGAATTCAAAAACAGAATTTAGAAAAATTCGTCCGTCCGCTGTATGCCGTCAGAGACTACACGGCCGATTTTTTTTTAGATTTGGCATCATCAGCCAAAGGTCAACCCAGGATGATCATGGGAACCTGACATTACCATCCGCCGTTTCTTTTCAAAATGGCGGCCGATTAAAAGTTTTATCAAGCAAGACTCCAATGTTTTTGACGGAAGAAAAGTATTATGGCATTGGAAGGAACGATGGCATAGACTTTAGATAATATCTTCTGTAAGTACACATTAATTGTATCGTATGAATTCGTTACAAACACTAGTAAAAAAAAAAAAATAAGATGGTTATAATGTCATTCTTAAACGCTCATGGCTCCGCATCTATTAGCGCTAGAAAGCAACAATAGGTAACGTTTAATAGAGAAAATACGCCATTAGAAATAGGAAAAAGAATTTTTGGATTTAGACTTAAGGCGGAAGTGCAATAAGCCATAAAAGTTGACCAATTTTGAGTAAGAGTTCAAGACGTCACCGCTCACAACAATATAATTTGCAGGATATGACTGGATCTTCATTCGCGAGATTGCTTTTTATAATTATATGGTTTTCTTCGCAGTTCTCATTACTTTCACTATATGTAATGCTACGTTTTAAAAACCTTATTATTATATTATATTATTATTATTATTATTTTAGTTAAGCGATAACCAATACCAAATCGATTATTATTGGTTCTTGTGATTACGGTTGTGTTGCTACGCAGATAACAGTTATCATTTTTAGTTAATTCCTTTAATTCTACGCCAACATGTTTACATTTTTATAGATTTCTTTTTCTTTTTTTTTTTTTGCACGAATTCCGTCAGCTTTTAATCTCGGCTTTACACAAATCTTTATATAGAAACAGATTAAATGTTGAACAATATTTATGAATATTATTTTATAAATACTATTCGTTCTCGAGGTGATCTTTTAAGTTAATTAGGTAATTTGGCCAAAATATTAGGTTTTGAAAATTATTATTTTTTATAAATTACATTATTTGTCACAAAGCTTTAGATAATTCAGAAAAACCTACCAATACCTGAACATTATCCATCTGTGCAGGAAGCAAGTTCACAACACACACTTCATTAGGTTAAAGTTTATTAGGGGATCTTCTATCATGCAGTTGTTAGATTTCTTCTTATTTAATGATTTGATTTATTTTAATCGTCTTTTGTTCATTTCAGAGTTTTTAGTATGAGTATATACTTTTTTTTTAAATTTTTATGATCAGCTGTTAGTATTTACCTTTCCCAGCTATTATTATGACACCTCATTTTTCTATTGGTATGCGTATGGGTGTCTTGGTGTTTTATTAAACCTTCTACGTGAATTGCATACGTACTTTACGACTATATTACGCCACACCATTCTGCGCTTCAATACAATTCTAGCCGGTCAAACAATTGATTTTTTTTTTTCAATCTAGGGAAGTGGAAAGGAATTAACATTTTCCAGATAAGAGTAAATAAGCATATATATTAGCCAGAAACATTCGCTCAGTTGTGATTGAGTTTACCTGCAGCGCTGGCTATCAAGGACGCACAGGTGTTGCAAACAGAGTTCATGTTTATACTGAATGATTGGTTTAGTACACTTTGTTCAGTTGCAGGCTCTACATCTCCAACATGATAGGAACTACCTTCACTAGGTACGTTCTGATAATTACCTGTTAATGTTTATAAAAATAATTGATTATTATTAGCAGAATATATAATTGTTCATTTTCAACATATAAAAAGAAGTAGTAGTACGAAAATTTTGTTCATAAAATGGTCAGTGCCAAGAAATTACCATTTAATTTAATTTTTAATATGAATGCTCAAAGAAATGCTCATTAACATTTTTTAAAACACTAGCACATGAGTGAATTCCTCTAAAAAAAAGTATTACAAGATTTTAATTTCTCGTTTATTTTTCCATTTTCTTCTTATTAAATTATTTAAGATTTTTATGATATAGTTTTATTAATAAAAATCTCACACATTTTTAGTGAATTGAGTTTAGAAGAAAAAAAATAAAACATTTTTATAGTGTTTTTACAACGGGGCATCAAAAACCTTTATTAAGTTTTATTTAGGATTAAAAAAAAGAAAACTTAATATAATGTAAATAAATAAAGTGATACAGTTCACCGGCATTGATAAAAATAAAAGAATTTTTTCAAAACCTGAAAAATATGGACTAAATTTATAATTTGTTCTTTAACAATAGTCAAAAGCATGAATATAGTACAGTACATTGATTTGAATAGATTAAAAGATTTTTCTATGTAGGATGAATGACTCTGTGAAAGCAAGCTCAAACTTAATAGTTATTACTAAAAAATAAATAAAATATAAAGAATAAATAAATAATAATAAAAATTAAATAGCATTAATAAAAATATTTTGTTGATATCTTGGGAATGAAAAAACAAAAAATTTACAGTACATTTACACACTAACCAAAATGAACATAACAAAAATTTCTTATAATTGGTTTTCTATGGTAATACAGAAATCATATGATTTGGCAATAAAAATTACAAACGCGATTTTTTTCCACTCCAACTAAATATTTTTATTACTTGTTTTAAGTGTTAAAATTTGTGAAATGAACAAGTCTGCAGCAGGAGAATAAGACATAAGTTAAGTGGGTTCTTCCGCTTAAAATTTAGAAACTGTCGATTTCCTATTTTCGGAAACTAGTAACCAAATTCAGGATCACTTTTTGAGCAACCAATTTATAGTTTAATAGGCGTACAAGGAAGTCATGTGTTGTCCACATCAGATATTTTGGTTTATACTAAATGAAAAATAAAAACTTTAAAAAAATGATTGCTTTTTGATCAAATAAATTGAAAAAAATGTTTAGATTATTGGGTAAACTAGCCTTATAGATTTTTTTACACGGAAAATTAAGACACCGCGCACCGAAAAACCTTTATGTTGAAAATATCATCGAAAACAAAAAACTATATTTTGTTTCAGTTACTAGGAGGTTCGAAATTTGTAAGCCATGAAAAAACGTTTCGATTTGGAGGTCTGTATCTCGTCTTCAGTTTATCCGATTACTATTTTTTTGGACCCTTTGGAAAGAAGGAAGTTTCTTCTATCTATTAATATAAACAGCTATTGCATTATCTATAAGGTCTATTTAAAAAAATGTGAAAACTAAATAATAAAAAAATTTATTTTTTTAAAAGTTTTTTTTTCGGATAACGTTAATTCACGTGGAACGTGGGAAGACCACAGTTCAAACAAATCGCGTAGATTAACAACCTTTACCTTTACGACCCAAATTTGGTTTGAATCGTTCTAAGAGTTCCTGATTTATGGGAAATAATTTAAATCTTTAAAAAAATTTGAAAAACGAAATTTTTAGTCGGCAAAATTTTATTTATAGATTCGCCCGAAAATTTGAATATTTCAAATTTCAGAGTGCTAAAACAAAATCTGACACCAGTTTTGCATAAACAAATTCTGTTAATATACTTTAATCCGTAGAGGAATAGAGTTTTCAATAAAATCATGAACCATGAAATCGCAATAAAACTTAATTATTACATCTAAAACATTGGATAATTCTAAAATTTACTAATTATGGATTGCAAATAATGTTTTTGTAGTATTTAAAACCCAGCCTTATATTTTCAAATTTAATTTGAATTTACTATGTGATCCTGGACTCTTAACCATTATTTGTAATCCAGAAATAGTACCTTAATATTGGAATGTTTTTTTTTGTTTTTTTTAATGAAATAATGATATTATAAAATAGCCAAAATCCATCAGAGCGTATTCTTAACTGTACACAGCCTTATTGGAGGAATGCTACCATTTTTTATCATGTTGTCCCCCCATACCAAGATAACAGAACCCATTACATGCCTAAATTAAATCAGCCCAAATTATTTATATAAAATCTTCATCTTTAAAAGCAACACCCACAGATGGATTTTAAATAATTATTCGTGTATGTTTTCAAAAACCTCAAACTTAGATCTGAATACCTATCTTTAACGAATGACAGTATAGATTTCACTGAGAGATTAGATAAACTTATAATAAAAAGTCCAGCTTCATTGGCATTGTTTATTTATATTAATTATTATTTGTTTGAAACCTTTATTTGTATTTGTTCGTAAACTTTGTTTGTACAGCCAACTCTATTGAGGTGGCCCCAAAAACGAATAAATTAATTATTATTATTATAAAGAAACTTTTTTGCTTAGATGATGTCGATATTGTAAGTAAATTATATCATATCAATACTAATATCGATATTAACTGAGACTCTTAAAGATAATTGAGTAGTTATGAATACAGAAGTAACTACTGAAGGGACTGAGCTAGGATGTAATGAAGGCAATTAATGGAGGTGGCGCGGTCATGATCAGCCGCTAGGATTATCGTCTACCCCAAACAAGAGCATCCACTTTATAGAGGCTGGGTGTGCCTCAGGATAGGGATGTTGGAAAAATATCGATATTTTGATGTGAAAAAAAGGAAAGGCAATCAATATACGTCGGTTCCAAGTATCTTCCCAATTCCCTTCCTTATTATCGCTTATTCAACCTCAATTGCCTACATATCCACTTCCATACCACTCCCAGAAACCTTGGAGTAATTGATCAATTCCTGTCTTGGAATGGCCATATTTCCCATATCATCCGTAAGTCCATTGCTATCCTTAAGCGGTTCCTGAGATTTCGTGATATTATGCTCTCTAAAACTCGTCATCTCCTAGTCTCCTCAATCATTTCTCCCACTTGACTATGGCTGCCTTGTGTATGTTGGGCTATCTAGTAGGCATGAAATGAGACCCATGAATTGCTTCATTAGATTCATCTTCTGGATCTCCGGGCGCTCCCAGTCTCCAGTTGGTATTCCGAGTCTCCAGATGATTTTGCCCAGTTTTCCGATGTCCAAACTTCCAAGGCGTCTATCTTTTTTGATCCTTCAGAACCAATAAAGGCTCCCTACATTCATAGTTTGTTTACTCCTTGTTCCTCTGTTCCCCTTAAACACCAGATCCTAACTTACAAGCTTATATACCCTCTCATATTACTGCTTTCTTCAAAAAATCCTTTACCATTCCTGCTACCTCATTTTGGTATTTCTTACCCATCCCCATTTGCAAAATCTCGTCCTTAACTTCTTTTAAGTATCAATTATTTCTTCACCGCCTTATCTGCCTCGTTTATGTAAGGATTAAAGTTATATGTATATTCATTTTATTTCTTTATTATTTCATCGTTATTGTTATTGTTCGTTATTAAGTTTATTGTTTTTTAGTACAATTACACGTAGTGTTCACGGATATCCAACTGTGATTTAAATGTCAGCAATTATAACATACTCCCGTCTTTTATATTATAATTTAATTATCTGAAAATTATCATTGCAAGCTAGACAAATGGTACTAGTACTTTATATTTCTATCATTTTAAGGGAACTAAAAGTGCCAGAATAATTTTTTTGTCCATTTCAAAAGTACTTTTTCTCATTATTGATTTTTGATGTGATTGACTTCATATAAGTTATAATGCGAATGACAGTTATTTTCAATAAAGGGGCCAAAATAGCAACTATGACTCACCGGTTATATTTTATCTAGTTAATCCATCACATTAATCTGTCAGAGTCTCTGATCAATCGAAAAATAATTCTTATTATATCACTTCCAATCATAAAAATGAAGCAATCATCTAATTCCTTACCAAGGGCAGATGTTCAATAATGAAATAATATGTTAGGTAATTGAAGGGTCTGGATAAAGAATGTGATAATTTCTTCATGGTACATACCTTGAAAGTTATTGGGATAACTATTAAAAATATAGTGTACTTTTCCCATTACGAAAGTTTCTTTCCCAACTCCTCAAAAAAAAAAAAAAAAAAAAAACCTTTTTAGTGATCAATGAACATACTTACTCTGTTTTATGAAATTAAGGAAGAAATGTAATTTATTATTATAATTTTGCAATTTTTTTAGTTATTGTGCTATAACTATTTGCATCCTTCACAAATTATCCTGTTTCTTTGGAAGCCGGAATAGTTATAATTTATAGTTGAACCTGAAATTATGCATTCAAATATATTTTGTTTTGCACCTATGTTGAAACCTTACGCTCAGAAATGATAGAGAAAAAACTTACATAATTAATACAAACATCAGAATGTTTCGAGATAACGAAATTCAACGAATTTTATTAAAATGATTATGCATGTGATTTAAATAGTGTGAACGCATCTTTCATTGTAAGCCTAATAGAAGAAATTCCCACCGGACTTTTTTAATAAATATATACATTATGAAAGAATTAAGGAAATGTTTGAATAATGTTTTGGCATATGGGCTGCTTCTTGTTTTGAATTAAGGACTTTGTCTCGAATAATCGCGATATATATTGATTCCAACATTTTTTCGTTTGGCTCATGAACTGGATTTTTATAATATTTTAACATTATCAAAATCTATTTCATGCCTAAGATTCTTGGCATGATTTGACAGAGTCGTACTAGTTTTTGTTTTGGATTTTAGAGCGCTTTCGTGGTCATATAATCTGGTTTTGATATCGACAGAAGTTACACCTATGTAGGATTTTTCAAAGTTTTTACATGGTATATTTTATATCAAATTTCTCTGATTTTCAAAGGGAGTTGGATCTTTATTAGTTTTAGTTAATAGACTTTTTATCGGAAGCTGCGGTTTTAATGAAAATGCAGTTTCGAATAATAAAACTATTTTGAACCGAAATTAACAGCCGACAAAAGTTGGAATAGCCGGAACAGTAGAGTGTGGAAAAGTTAGTTTGCTAAGCTTTTGTAAACCCCCAGCTTTTGTAAATCCCCTGTACATGTTTGCCGTTTAGCTTGACATTTCACTTGCTTGGACTTAGCAAATGTTTAAAGGCAACTTTACTCAGATACAACTCTCTAGTTCGTCAAGATTTTGATTTTCCTGATAAACTTATACAATATTCAAGATACCCTCCAGAAGCTCAAACTAATAAAGGCCAACTTTTCTTCCATGAATAAATACGATTAAATTAAATAACATTGGGTATTTTCGTTGAATTTAAGTTATTTTATGTTGGCTACAAATTGAGAAAATCTACACATCGATTCCATATTTCGAAACTGCTATATCAATGTTGATATATCGGATAGCGAAATCCAAATTATCGATACCCTATCTCTATTCTGAAATCAAAATACGTTCATAAAAAAAATATAATTAAAAAAATATTCATAAAATTAGGTCAACTCCTTGATAAATCCTGACTATTCTCTGGCATACTATTTGGTTGTCTTTGGTTCGATTCTCTTCTATTTCAATTGAATTATAAGGAAATATGGGTTATTGCAGTCATAAAAATCAAAGATTGAAAGGATGAAGGATGATGTAGAAGGCAGGAACATTAATCTCCACTAGCGCCACCTAACAATCTCAACAGTTATTAATAATGAATGAATTTTCACTTCATGGATTGTAAATCCACGACTGTACTGAGCTCATGTAGGTGTTCAGATTCCACACGGCTTTTCTGCGGGATTTGTTTTTGCTTATATTATTTTCTATATTGCTTCCTTAGATTTATTTTCCGGATTTTCAAAGATAAATTTTACTAAACCGAATTTAAGTGGCTATTCCCTTATCATTGCCCCAAGCACATTCATGTTTCCTTCACATCACATATGATTATCAACAAATGATTTTATCAAATGTAAGAAAGCGAGCTTCTAATGAATCTGAGCTTTAAGATTCCAAATCAAAGAGATATCTCCAGAGATATAGTTCAGTAAAACAACTAGTTTTGATGAGCATGACCTTTAAAGCAGTCAATTGATTCATAGCTCATTCATAATATTTTATAACATCTGAATGTTTGTTTAAAATACATTGAACAACAGCCAAATCATTTTTTTAAATTGTTCTTTAATTTTACGATTTATATATGTAAACCTAAAAATGTTTAAAAACATTTTAATAATCATGTGATTGAAAACTGTTAATTAGTTGAATGAAATGTGGGAGGCTTAGAAATTAGGCAGTCTCTCTCCCCCTCTCTATAATATTTTTTGAATATCGTCGATCTGCAGCAGGCAACGTAAAAGAGTTAGTGATCGATCGCCCGTCCAGGTTATGTTAGGCGGGCACAATTTTGCCCGCGGTCACGGACTGGCGATTCCTTCCTCGCTGGGACTACAACTTTCGAAGAGTCAGGGCCGCCTACAGCTTCGTCCACAAGTCTTATCTGTTCTGTGCTGCTTCGCGCCAATTACGGGCGTTTAAGAGGGCGCGCGTCAACTGCCATATCATCAGCCCACCTAAATCTGGGTCTGCCAATTCTTCTTGTTCCATACACCTGTTCTTCGAGAAGAAGCTTGGAGATTCCTGATCTATATAATAAAACCTATCGGTGAGTTCGACCGTATCCGACATTTAGACCCGCTAGACCATCATGATCGTTCAGTATCGCGGGTACTGTATAGCCTGCTCCTTGTCTATTTAACAGAAAATTTATGAATTTCTGATAGTGTATATAGAGAATACCGGTAGAAAACTTTATTGTGGAGGGAGGAGATGCGTAATAAATAAATAAGTCTAAATGAATAATAAATTAAGGCTAAATGATATTTTGTTTTGTATTTTTTCATATTGATTATAACCATCCTTGGTCATTTGATTACACTGGGGAACAAAAAAATGTTTTTTCTTGCGGAATAGCTATTGGGTGTGAATATAGATGCATCAATGTATTAAAGTACACGATGCATAAGTTACTTTGTTCAAATTGGCTCTTATTTGGTGTAACAAAGTCTAGGTTAGTTACAGCATATATTGTCTTTATTTCAAAAACTAGAGCCAATTCAGCAAATCTGATATTTTTCTCGAATTGAGGAGACTGAAATTAGCCAGGTTCCACTTGAAACCCCCCGCCACAAAATCACTGTTGCTCCCTCCCCTCCCAAAAAAAACTTTATTTTCTTTATTTTAATATAAGAGTTATGCCTTGCCTTTATTTAAAAAAGGGGAGTAATTTCAATAAATCTGATATTTTTCTTGTATTTAGAAAACTGAAATTCTTCAGAATCGACTCTGAAACTGCGCCGCAAACTGTTGTTCGAAATCCCTCCAAAAAAAGTTCCCCTTTCTTTCAATTTAAGAGTGTTTACTGCCTTTATTTAAAAAACTAGAGTCAATTCGGCAAATGTGATATTTTTCTCGTCACCCACGATGAGTTCGACCGTATCCGTCATTTTCAGTATAGCCTGCCCCTTGTCTATTTCTAAGCAATATTAACAGAAAATGTATGAATATCTGATAGTGGGTATAGAGAATACCGGTAGACAACTTTATTGTGGAGGGAGGAGATGGGTAATAAATAAATAATTCAAAATGAATAATAAACTAAGGCTAAATGATATTTTGTATTGTATATTTTGTCGTATTGATTATAACCATTCTTGGTTATTTGATTATTTTAACTCAGAGTTTCTTCCCTCATCATATCATTTCATTTTCAATTTCACATCATTTTTCGTAGAGGTTTATCAGCTCGGTTCTCTGGTATTCAATTATTTGTACACTATCTCTTTGATTTGCTTAGTGTGATAAGCTGGCTCGAAATTTTGTCGTTTTTCTACAGATTTTCGTCTCTTTTCAGCAGTAGCATCTTCTTTGTTTTGATCCATTTTTATTACAACTTTAGCTCAACAATGTTTTTTTTTTTTTTTAAATAATCGCTCGATGTTAGGGGCCAATCCTAAGGACGGTTATAATCACTGATAAAAAAAGAACAAAAAAATATTCAATTTATTTATTCCACGTCATTTCAGCAAAAAACATGGGAAGCAGATTGCAACAAACAATAACTCAGCAAACATAATTAAATCCAATGACAATACAGATAGTAATAATCCGTATTTTTTAAGGTTATTAACCCCTTAAAATGTTGTTTAGTCTCATTTCTTGCAGACATTTACAAAGGGAGCTGGATAACAACAATGCATTGGTCTAACGGGAATAAAATTTCACTTAAATTAATTTCACATACTCTCCCTCTCTCCCCTCCCCACCCTTTATTCACAAAATAACGTTTTCACACATTCTATTTAGCCAACTTGGTTCAACGAGAATGAAGTTGGCAACGACACATACGCAAGCTGGACACTTTTTCTCTAACTGATTTATGATTAGATTTATTAAGCGTCGTAAATGATGCAGTTTATTTTGTGACGTCATACGACTTATTTACATTTGTCGTAACAAATAAACAAAGAGTGAACGACTGGTGGTGAGGAGACAGCTATTTAGACACTACTGAACATTAATATAATAAGCACTTACTATAAAAAATATTTATATATTTCAATATTCATTCATTAGTATTTATATATTAATTCATTAGTATCTATAAATTCATTCTGCCAGGTTAATAGGATAAAAAAATGTAACCTTTTTTTACAGGCTGTTTACTAATTTTATTAATTAAATGATCATTTAAGTTATTTTTAATCTTAAATAATTCCTCTGTTAACTGTTATTTATTCTGTTATATCAGTCGTGAATCGACAGTGGGATCCGGGACCCCTCCTAGGGTACACCCAGCTTCTATAATTGGAGTGGATGATAAGCCTAACATTTGGCCGAGGATGCCAACCACATTAGCTCTTTGTATAACTATTGGCCAATGAACAGTAATTCCTTATTAACTACTAAGCACATAACCCTTCATGGATTGTGGAACAAGGGAAAAAAAAACGAGATTGGCTGGGTCAGGGACACGACTGTGTGTTTAACCTGAATACGTTGAGATTTCTGATGAATGTTAAATCAATACAGGTATTGGCTAGTATTGCTGGTGGAGCTTCGATTTATAAAAATTAAACTCTCTGAGCATGAAGCCAAACATTAGTATAGGCTTAGCTAACCGAATGTTTTTTGTTTTGGAGGGTAGGGAATCAAGTGCCACCAACATATATTTGTAGTTCCATAATTCCACACACATACACATACACATATATATAATATATATATATATATATATATATATATATATATATATATATATTATATAATTAACGCTTAAGTATTTAATATTAATGAAGAAGAAAAATTCTAGTAATATGTTAGAGAAAAGGTTTCTTCTACATATCTCAATATTCGTTTATTGGTATATTTTACATACCATTTCCTATATTTTATACATTATAGGAATATTGAGATATTTGGAAGACATTATTACACTGATAAATTACATAATTAGCTTATTAACTCTTTAATGACGATATAAGCTATGATTAAAGGAAAAATTATGGAGGAGAAGATTGCAACCTCGTGACAGTATCATGTAACAGTTAAGTAACCGAGAATCGATAACCAAGATTTCATGCTAGCCGGGAAATCCACAAACCAATATCAGATACCAACCAAGTATAAAAGTTTAAAAACAGCCTTAATTTTAATCAAGGTTTAATAGTAAATATCATTATTTTAAGACATCTGATTGGCAAAATAATTAGTAATTCTGTTTTTTTTTTTGTTTTTTTGTACTTCTTAGTATTTCTCTGTTATTTTTAATTTTCTGGGGGAGGGAGGGGGGGGGGGGAGGGAGAGGAGCCGGTCCCTCTCCCCCGGTGATACCTACCTATGCCCATGGTAACCAGCGGTTTTCATAATTGGCGATCGGCCACAATCTATGCCTATACGCTCGTTGAGCTACATCTATCTAGCCGTTGATGCAGAAGCGATTACATCTTTAACTTGAATAGACTCGGAATTTCCGAGAATTTATACATATATTGTAACGTTCTAAAAATAATACTACCTATGGAGATGATAGAGATCCTTCAAAAATGCACTCATTCCAAAAATAGTCAGTTTAAATGTCGATACAAGCTTCGATATTTCCTAGCTCTAGTTATTAAATCAGAATGGCCTATATCAATGATTAGAGAGATATTAGAATAAACGGTAAAAAAGTCTATTTTAATAGTCGAAAACTTCTTTTCGTGTAAGAGAATTGATTATAAAAGGTAAGTGTGCTATATTAGGGGGGTATTGTAAGATTATTAATTAATATTACAAACCCCCACAACACAGCGGACATTGTGTTATTAATTAATAACGTTAAAATACTCTCGGGTAATGAAAGAAATTGCATATAGATCCTGTACATATCCTATATTATTAGTGTATACATATATATATATATATATATATATATATATATATATATATATATATATAGTGTAATTGAAATAAACTGTAAAAATCTCGGAGGTAGAGAAAAAAAAAATAGGGAGGGAATGAGAGTGACGCTGGGAAAAGCCAATTTAATAATTTCCTACTTCACACCCGCTGAAGCGAATTGGCCCCGAAAGCCTATTAGGAATCACTCCAGGTAGGGTGCGTTATAAAAATAATACTAGCTATGGAGAGGATATAGATCCTATTTCAAAAAACAATCAATATTAACATTGATATAGGCATTTTTAGCCTAAACATTATTTAAATTCGTTATAAAAACTTCACACTGATATCTTTATGCACGCAATCGATTCTTATCGATCGCAACGATAACTTATTTTTTTTTAACTTGAAATAACGTCGTAGCTTCAACTCAAAATGGTTAGGCGCTTCTTCCACCGCGCGCGATTCGTCGCAGTCCCTAAAAACATCACGAATTCTTTGATCCAAAATCTAATGCTAAACTATCGTCTGATCATGTTATAATAGGCTTTTCTGGATTGTCCCTCAATATGATAGATGCCCCTCAGTATTCAGGTCAAAAACTAATATTAACCTTACAAGAGCTTATTGTATCGATTATTGATTGTATCGGTTATCGATAGAGCACGCGTTGCATGCGTTTGGCTGGTACTAGCTCCACTCCAATTATACCCGACCAAAATATCACGGATAAATGAGATCTGCCAACCTGACGGAGGATATTCACTCCTAGCTTAATAATTTAGCTTCATCACCACACAACGTATATCTTAATTGAGAATCTGGATGTAGTTTTTCAAAATGTTAATGCGGCCGCATGAAGATTTGTTATATGGACTATCTTCAACAGTGAAGGCATTCTAGATTCCTAGATGGTCCTGCCGACCTTGAAGTTATAATGCACGGGTCTAGGCTCAATTGGTCACTGCCCTTGAACCCAAATGTTTGAATTGGAAAGGGCACCGCTGAATTGGCTTTAAGGGATCGGTTATTCAGTAACGGCTACAATGTCGGATTTGAAGTTTGAAGGAGTCCCTAGGCCTAAGAGTGTTTGCCGTCCCTCTTTATATCATCGCGGAGGGAGGTGGAGCGGTCGGCCCCGCATTCTTCTTCAAGAAAATGATCTTTATGATGACCATCTTAATTTTATCGCATAATAACATCACTTATGTCTTCAGACATTTTTTTTCTTAATTATGTCTTCAGACATTTTTTTTCTTAACTCGTCATAAACAATTTCTAAGTAAATTAAACAATTTTTTATTTTTATACAGCCACTAGGTAAGGAAAGTATTGCAATCGGGTGAAATTTACGATGTGCACTTTTGAAGGTATCTATGCCTTTCATCTTCAGTCCAAAAAACCTTATTTCGGCCATTTTCTCTTGAACGGGTAGATCGATTTTGTTGCTTATTTTTTTTGGGCACTACTTCACAATCAGGGCGCGTTATCACTGGCTCGGGCCGAACTTACCCGAAGACTACCATTCTCTAGCGCCATTTTGCTAACTAACTGCTTTGTATTCAATTCTAAAATTCGTATTCATTACAATTATTAAAAATTATTACTGCTGTAATTAGATATTGGTAAATGTATTAGTGCTGTCGACTTCCGGTGGTCTGGGGAAGTTGTAATAATAATTTACATCAGTTATAATTAAATTGCGGTAACGACCCGACCTCAACTGAAAAGGAACTTTTGGATTTTCTTATATCTCTTGAGTGAGCGAAGCGAGCGGAAATCGCTGTGATCCCAATTAAGGCAGTAATAATTTAAATTACAGTAAGGTCCCGACCTCAACTGAAAAGGATCCGATGTTGTTTTATTTATCTCTAGGGCGAATGCAGTGAACGGAAGACAATAGAACTAATAATTTTATATATAATTTAATTAAAGCAGTAATAATTAAATAATTACAATGTAGAGGATGTTAAAATTGAATACAAAGGGATTATTAGTTTGCACAAATGGCGCTAGGGAGCACTGCGACAGGAGCCACCGATAGTGCGTCCCAATTGTAAAGTGTTATCTTTTTTGTTATGTAGGGTTTAGTCCCTTAATACTTGTGCACCAAATCAGTGCGCAATATCCGAAAAACGTGCGTTTCTATAGACTATAGATTATAGAGCGCTAGCGCCAAAACGGCTCTAGCAATTTTGATGAAATTCGCCTAAAGTCTTATCGTTAAAGCCCTTCAACAGTTCATATATACACCTCCAAGAAAAATCAGGAAAAAATTTATAAAGAAAATAAAATTTTATTCACGAATAATTCAAAAGTATACATTTTTTGGTTATTTGTATATAATGATTCGAATGGCAATGAACTTTTCTACAAGAACAAAATAATAATCATCCAAATCGGACCCGTTTTAGCAGAGATATAGTGTATTGAACTTTGTGAACATGTTTTAAAGTATTCTGAACACGTTCCTAGGAAAACCGGTTCATATTAGTTCAGTTAATTTGTATATTCGAAAACTATACTTTTTTTTATTGTCTACAAACTAAACATAAATAAATAAAATATCTAAATTGGACTAACATAAGAGAAGATATAACAAACATTTTTTTGAATTGGACATTGACCAAAGCAGTAAGGGAAAGAAAGTTGAATGAAGGAGCACACCAGATATTTTTTTTAGCCTACACCCTCAGGCATCGTGCCCCTCTAAGCCGGAGCCTTGAGGTAAATTCGACATTGAATGAGTAGCACGCCGCTGCTCCAGGGCAACCAACCAGTATTATTAGAGATTTTTAAAAAATATTTTTCTACAAATGAACCAGTGTGTATAAGAAAACTGAGTTTTTCCTTGTTAATTCTTAAAAATAATCTTTAACTTAAACAAGTACATTTATTAAAAACTTTCTCATTCTCTATGGTTGTAGTCGTGATAAGAAATAAAAGGCACACCAATGAAATATACTATTCAATAAGTGCCAACGTTTCGGTAAGTTTTAGACCTCCACCAAGACTAAGAAAAACAAGATATCAAAATAATAGAAATGAGAAGAATAAATAGAGAGAGATTACATGGAAGAATATTTTTTAAAAATATATAAACCTCGAAAGTAAGTCTCATTCATTACAACCTCAATCCGGGAATTGAGAAGAGCCATGGAATTTATAGCTAGAAAATTAAGGTATATTTATTCTGGGTTATGCTTAAGATGGTGATAAAACTATCGACCTTGTACTACAAAGAGGGAAAACACACAGACTTTGTTAACACCCAGTAGAAAATAAAGTTACTTCCAATTTTGTTTAGGATTTGATTTATCTAATTGTAAACTGTAAACAGATGTGCAGACAATTACTTAATAACGGAAAGTAATAAACCAGCGTTGGCAGGAGCTTTTGTAAAATTTGAAATAGCGATAAAAGAACTAGGACAACATATCGATGAACAGAAGACTATTTATATATTAACTTCAACACCCGGAAAACCGGATGGTTTAGATGATTATACCAAAATAGGAAACCACAACCTGAAAGCGGTCGAAACCTTTAGGTATTCAGATGCGATAATTATGGAAAATAATGAAATGGTGGAGGAACTAAAAGCTAGGATGGCCGCCGGAAATAGATGCTGTTTTGTCTTGGGTAAAATACTTAATTGTAGAGCTCTGTCTCACAGGGTCAAGATCATGGTGTATGAGAAAATCATAAGACCCGTCGTCACCTATGGTTCTAAGATCTGGGTGATATCTAAGGCGTCAGAAAGGAAGCATGGAAGAAAAGGATTTTCCGCGGGATCTATGGCTCGGTGTGCGAACATGGGCAGTGGAGAATTCGTTAAAATGAGGAGCTCCGCCGGATATGTGCAAATTCTCATAATAAATTAATTATGAGGGAGAGGGGGGGGGGGCAGATCAGTTGACAGGGTCATGCGGCACGTATGCCGAGAGAATCAATCCCTAAAAGCCTTTTTCAGGATCGATCTGACGGAAGACAATGCGGTGGAGGACATCCTGAAGAGATAGGGAATCAGAAGATGGGGTATTCTTGCTCGGAATGGAAGAGAGTGGAGGGAGGTGACAAGAGAGGCCAAGGTTCTTGCAGGACCGTTGCAAAAAAAAAAAATAATAATATAAATAAATTGTAAACAGTAATACCAATAAATAGTAAGCATTTTTGTCAAAATGGTATAATATTGAATTCGTCCTTCATTACAGGGTATGGAATAAAACGCAAAAAAAAACGACGAAATTGCAAGAGGATGGAATTGAAGGGTCAGTGATCCACTTTATTACAGCATTTGTCATTAATAACGGCCATTGAACGAGTTGATTGCACAGGCACAGCGGTGACAGCCATCTCGTAGATAAAGGGCCCCCTTCCTCTCTGGTAATAGTCTCAGTTCCGGTCAGCCGTTATATAATCTCTATGGCACATATTCAACAGGCTGTGGCGACCTTCGTCATCACAGAGGTTGGGTAGACCAGAGAGGTTGTATTAAATATCAAAGAGGTAGGATAGAGCTCATTACGTCTGCTCCAACTGAGATATCGAACCTTCGTGGTCACGGTTGGAGTATAGAGTGTTGTTACCTTGGACGATTTCAAACCGTCCTGCTTTATCACCTCTCGATTTAACTTTATTAATTCATTTTCTTTTTCAGCAAGGTTTTTAAATTTTTAATTGTAATAATAAAATATGATTTTAAAAAATCAAAAAGATAAGAATATTTTCAAAGTATCTAGTAAATCGAAAAAAATTCAATTTTAAACTTATTTACCACAATCCTCTTTTTTTCTAAAATCTTCATATGATTTTTATACTTCTAGTCTAAGTCTATAAATTTTCATTAAATTCAGTTCAGAGGTTTTAGAAGAAAAAAAAATCACTATTTATGAGACGATATTTGCGAGCATTTAAAATTTCGAAGAAAACAAGTGGAAAAGATAGGTGTATATCAGGGACATCTAAAACTTCCACAATCGTGTTCTATGGGTTATAAAACGGACAGAAAATCCCGCCCCGCACCGCTGCTCTTCCACCCAGTGCAATAGTTATTTATTTTATTCGGAGAAAATATGAGGAACAATATTCCGAAGTTCTATAACCCGACCCCTTCCCATTTCTAGTAGCTAACACGGACAATATTAAATATTTGAAATAATCATTTTTATCTAAAATTTTATTTATTTTGTTGAAACATTAAACAAAACCCTGTTGACAGACTACTAGCATTGAACTTTTCCACTATAGGCACAATAAAACTGTAATTACGCCACGGGCGGCCGTAAACTGCACTTCAGAAGTTTCTTAGTTCTTATTTCTACCTGTAAAGAACAAAAAGAATTTGAAGTAAATTTAGCCATCCTTCCCCTTTCCCGATTATATTAATAACAGCTGACATTTGTTTGACGTCATAAAATTTAACATCGGTGATGGGTCCGACCTTTAGCGAGGTATTTACTCCAAAGATTAATTTAATTATCCGCCTTTCTATTAGACTGTAATACTGCAAGTTAATAATATCAATTATAAATATATTTATAGATTTGAAGTGATAAATGATTGTTAACTGTGAGGGTGAATTCGAGATGATTATTTACTTTAGTACCAGTCAAGGATATTTATAATTAAAAACAAAATGACAATAGCCAACGTTTTGGCCAATAATTGTGTAAGGTCTTCAGGGCTAGAGCAGCTCCAATTGGACAATAGTTTACTTCTAAGGTTCACTAACCCTAAAGATGCCCTAAATGTTTGTTTTTTTCATGACGCTAAGGTGATGGTTCACATCATTTCTTCTTCTTCTTCATCTTCATCTTTCACTCTTTATCTTTTCGAAACCATCTCTTTTCTCCATATTCACAAATACAATGATCATACAATATAAAATACATTTTTTCTTTATATTATGTTACAGGAGAGCGTTTGGTGACTATATTACAATTGTAGTAATAAAATACATTTGACGACAGAATAAGGGAAACATAACAATGCGGTAAGCACATTATATAACACGAATGGCCAGCTTGCTTGGCTTTGTTTGAGCACAAAAAAACTATGGCAGCTATCTTTTCTAGCTTGTATTGCAAACGCTGTGCTGTACAACCGTTAATCAGCCGTCAAGGAGACGGCAATTTTACGGAGTTCAGTAAACTAATAAGTTATTTGCAAAGCACTTAAAATAATCACTAAGAGGCACATATAACTATAATGATGGGTACCTACTATTATTTTAAGCAAAAACGATAAAAATAAATAGGAAATAAGCAGTGCCACAAACAGTCTGGGAGCCCGTAACAAAAAAAAGGTGGCTTATTTCATACCCAGGTTTGGGCACATGAATGAACATGCCAACAGGCCTGACATGAAAAATGTACATCTGCCAACTTATGACCGGCATATACAAAATGGCGGCAAAAAAAAAATTGAATTTTTAGGACTATTTTTTGTTATTTACGTATTATTCTTAAACGGTGCATTCTATAAAAAAAAAAATATATGGTATATTAAATTAAAGAGCATTTAAGAATTCTGCGTCTAATAAGCACCACAACATAATAATTTGGTTAACTGATGTGGTGGAACACCATGGTCAAAAACGACGATTATGTCAAAAACAAAGACAGAGTACTAAATATGAGTAAAATGTGGCAATCTCTCGATCTTCAGCAATTGGAATTTTAACGTAGTAGAGATACCTTTTTGGTTTGAAAAAAAAATGGAGTAGTTTTCGATGTCCTTCTTCTTGTATCTTTTTCGCCACTTTGAAAAACTGCTAAGAATTTTTTTTTTTTATTTCCAAAATAATTCTCAAGAATTATTTCTTATAGACAATTCTGAAGAACGTTAAAATTCTTGCATGTTTGTATATAATATTTTTGAATATTCGGAATAGATACTGAGCATACCTGCAAATCTGCAAAAATATCCAAAAAATTCAAAAACTTGGATATGCCAGTGGTTTCGCATTAGATATGATTTATTTCAAGCTACAAAGTTTTATAGCATCTGCGGTGTGCAGATGCTATAAAACTTTGTTTGCCTTCATTAGGAGGAATGGCCAAAAAAAAACTCGAAATCCAGGAATTATTTTGGTATTTCACCTATAATTCCTAAACGGTGCATTCTGTCGAAAATTTTATGAGATATTAAATTAAGTAGCATCAAATTCTGCGTCTAATGTGCACCACAAAATAACAATTTTGGTAAACGGGGTAATCGAAAACTACGATCAAAACGACGATTTTGTCAAAAACATAGTCAGAGTAATGTATATGAGTCTGAGGCCATAGTTTTCGACCACACCAGTTACCCAAATTTTTGCAGATTTTCACGACTCGGTATCTCAAAAGGTATTCCAAAAATTCAAAGTATTATTTAAAAACTTGCAGGAAATTTAATGGAATCGAATTATATTGGAAAAACTGGAAACAAGTTTTTTCTTAGCGGCTTTTCAAGATGGCGAAAAACGAACAAGAAGGATGATCTCGAAAACTTGAATTTTTAACAAGAAGGACAAAACAAACAACATATCTGAAAATTAAAATTACACCATTTTTTGAATATAAAAATAATATTCCTATTGGGCTAAAATACCAATTACCGGAGATCGGGAGATTTCCAATTTCGAGAGGTGAATTTGACCGAATTTAAACCTTTTATTTTATTTTTAGCCTTTATGAGTGTTTCTCTTTCCGATTTCCAAGCTCCAGATTCATAAATAGTAAACTGATTCTATTTTCGACAAAATCGTCGACTATGACCGTGGTTTTCGACCACACCAGTTAACCAAATTATTATGTTGTGGCACTGATTAGACGCAGAATTCGATACTCTTTAATTTAATTTGCCATAACTTTTTCGATAGACTAAAATTTCGTTGTTTTTTTTTTTGGCCGGGATTTTATATTTCAGTGACTTTAAGTTGGGAGACGTGCATTTTTCACGTCAGGCTTGTGAACATGTTCATTCTATATGCCCAAACCATGAGTCAACTTTTTTGCTACAGGGTTTCGGACTAAATGATATCAACCTTAGTCATAGGCGAAAGCTCGATATTTCACACTATCGAAGTTTTATCTCCTTAAATTTCAACAGAGGGGGGATGGTGAAATTAATTAAAAAAAAAAAAAAAGAATGTGTATAGATAACACAAAGTTTAATTAAATTGAGAGATACTGAGATGCACAGAGACCAAACGTTCCGAGGTTTTGCATTGTCTATCGGTGTCCCGAATAAATTCATTTTCGTTCAGAATTTATATATATATATATATAAAAGTAGATAATATTTGATGAATTAAATTATATTTGATGACTAGATAATAGTTGTTTTTATTTGGAGATGTTCACTGCAACAGTAAATGCCTTAAGAAACATTTTAACTTAGAAGTCAGTTTTTAAGAAATTTTTAGGTTCGTTAAAATATTATTCTCAGTGTTGAGATAAATATCACTAATATTCTTTATTGCAAAATATTATGCAGATAGAGCTATTTATTGTTTATTTCTAAGAAATATTTTTTAGTTATTTGAAATTATTGTAGAATGCATTTTAAATTGTAAGACGACATATCCATGTAGAAAATACACTATTGTTTCGGATAGTCATTGAAGTTTTTTTGATATTGATCTGCAAACATGATCACATTTCAAATGTTTAAAAGTATAAATGATCAACTAATTTATCAACTTAAAGTGTTTCGGAAGCGAAAACTGTGTAAAATATCTATATTTAATTATATTGTTTCGTAATCATTTTTCCTTAGCTTATTTAAAAATTATAAACAACCTTATTTTTATGTGAACCTGATTATAATTAGTTTCGTCTAGAATTAATATTCCCAAGAGGTTTATTTAAATGAAAATATAAATACGTGGTTTAAACATAACATTCAAATTGTTTTCCCTTTAAAATTAGGGAATATTTTATAAAATAGCGAATAGTTTTACGCAATGTTCCGTGACAAATCCATGTGTTTCATAAATCTGTGATCCGCGGTTTTCTCATCAGTATAAATGTAAATTTGGCTTTATTATAATTTCTTAATAAATTTATTTTGAAATACAACATACAAAACTGGAACAATAACCTCACAGAAATCAAAGACATTTTATGCCTCTACAATAATCCTTGAAATTTACTTATCGTACCCATATTCCTCTCCCCGTAAGCCTGTCCCGAATTACGAATCAGGAAATCATTTTAACAGTAAGTTAAAAGAATTAGTGATCTAATTGAAACATAAAAAGTTCAAATAAATCGATACATGAGTGCACAATAATAAAATCGATTATTTTTTCAAATATTAAGCTCCCGATAATATAATAAATGGACCTTAATTTAAAAGAAATCCGAAATGTTGGAATAAATCGACATTATTTTTTTTTTTTAAAATAAGTATCTCCTCGCCAACAAATTTTCCAAACCAGAAATTTTAAACATTTTTAGTGTAATTCTTGTCATACTGTAATTAAATACCCAGCTCATCATTCCTTATAAACAGATTTACTTAGGATAAAATTTTAAATCAATTTGAAATCTGTTATCATGCATGTTAGAGATAATTTTATTTTTTAAAAACATCAGGATCAATTTATTAGTTGTTTTTTTTTTATAAATATTATTAAATAAAATTCCTTTGAAGTTTAACATTGGCAACATAAAGCGACAAATGACATCGAAAACTAAAATTTATTGAATGACTGCATGAAAATGAATTTTCGGAAAAATAATTACACCCGAAGTGATAATCCAATGCTTTTATTCCTTAGGTAATTTTGATGAAATATTGTCGGTTACAATCCTACCACAATCAGTAAACATATATTTCAGACGAAACGTATGAGTTACTTAATAATTTCCGTTGGAAAGTCAACTATTTTGAGATGTCAAGATCAGTGCCAGATGCCAAAACGAGCTCAAAGGTTCAATGGTCACGTGCTCCTCGCAAAACATAACAACACTTTCTCGACCGTTTCATTTTTTCTGTAACCGTAAAAATATATTTATTCATTGTTATAAACTACTAAAAAACGAAAACAAATTCAGTTGTTCATTCATTCTAAATATACTTAATAAAGATATATCCTTTTGTATTTTATACGCAATTATTTTTGGCAGTTCTTTGTGCATGGCTTGTACAAATCGATTAAGGTTAAAGATGTACAAATCGATTAAGGTTTAAGGTGTACAAATCGATTGCAAATCCAGCGAGATAAAATGTTTGCACTTTGCCTAAACATGTTATTTATTACTCTCTAATATAGCTTGTCCATTTCATATATTTAAAGCATATTCTTGTTTTTAGTGTGAGCCTGGAAGCTGACTTGAGCAGTGACGAGACCATTTGCACAGAGGACAAACCGACAGTGAAATGTGTCCGCATCTCGATCAGGTAAGCAGCGAGCATTCTTTACTAAAACAATGTAATGGCCTAACAATGGCTGACCCTTTTCTGATGTTCTTATCGTGGGATGAATTATATATGTATTGATATACTATATGTATGATTCGTTTTTCGGTATATGAATATATGAACTAACCTAAGAATTATTGAAGATAACAATAAGAGAAGACATTTACAATTGGAGGTAACAATGATGCATATCCAACTTTGTTTCTGATATTAAACTGTAAATCGCAAAATGTTGGACACGTGTTGGCCATAGTCAATTACCGAGGTGCATTGGCAAGGCCACTAAAGCCAGGGTTTTGGCAGACCTTGCCTAGCCCTGAAAGCTGTAATAATAACGAATATGTAAAAGGCGTTTTTATTTGTAACCGTTATATTACTGTCATTTGATGCACACTGAACAGAATTTAAACTTTTTGTAATTAATATTAATAATAAGCCGTTAAAATTATAGATTTTTTAATGACAAAATCTTTTGTTTTGGTTTATTGTTTTTAACAATGAACATTTTTAATCGACCAAAAAAAAAAAAATTACCCTCCCTCAAAATTTGAGGTTTTAGGTTTCAAGATACGTAGAATCCAAATATAGAATAAAAATAAAAAAAATACTTCGTCCAACATCCGCGGTTTTCCTCCCAAAATACTAGATCGATTTTTTTGGACTCCAGTGGAAGGCCATCCCAGGTGATCCTCGGGTCTCGACATTAACATCCGCCATTTCGTTTCATGAAAATGGCGGCCGATATGAGATTCTATACACCCATAACTCGGCAATTTATGAAGATAGAAGGAAAATAAAAAGTGTTGTGGAACCAGCACACCAAGGTTATTAAAAAAAATTGGTGCGGTGCGCACATCACACAACTTTCTCTTACCACCCTACAATAATTATCTTTTTAATATAATTTTAAAGAGTTCACATAAACACAACTCGAAATAAACTCAGCAGAATGTAATTCTTCAAGTCTTCTCTCACAAAAGTATAATAAATAAGTTTTTTAAACAACTTTAGTACGACAATTCTATACACTAAATATTTTTGGTCTGTAAAGATGAAAATATATTTTAAAAGTTTCGGTTTGGTTTTCATGGAAATTCCATTTAGTTTTCATGTAATCATTTTGTTTCCATTAAATAATATAAAAGTATAAATTATTAAGCTAATTTCTACTTTTATATTATTACAACACATTATTACGTAGCGTATTGTGAACAACAGGTTGGCGGCTTGGTGGGAAGAGGTTCGATCGCATCCGTCACCTTCCGGACACGCTCGGCTTATTATCTACGGTTTTGCAGTCCTAATTATTATCGTTATTATTTTCAATTCGAAAATTCAATAATTTAATTGTAAAAAACAAAGCGAAATATTAAAAAAAAATAAATAAATAAATACATCAAACTAATATTTGGCATAGCAAACATAATTTGTATAGCACTCTAATCCAGAGCGATAAAGAAAGTCGTGTGAATGGACACCCTAGATATTTTTGATATAATGTATATTATAACTGTTTGAAAATAAGAAATCAAAGTATAAATTGAAGTATACATTTTATGGTGAATTGTCCAATGGTCTTTTGAAAGGCAATTAAATTATTTACAACAAAAAAAATTTAAAAACTCAAGGAATTCGGATAATTATTAGAAAAGATATTGCAAAAAAAAAAAAATATGTAGGACTTTCCATCAAAACTGGCAAGGAAAGTCGTGTGGATGGGCCCACCAGATATTTTTTGTTGGCTTTTTATCAACATCAGAAAAAATAATGTGAATGGGGGTTAGTTGATGTAAGTTTATAAATGGTATTTTTTATTTTTTCATAGAAGCTGTAAGAATCTTGCCAGAAAAATGTAAACCGCATCAAACACTCCCACTTAGGGAAATCACTAGCGTTTAATGAGTAAAAATTGTGAAATAAACTCCCCACATGTAGGATTACAATATGCAGTAATGCATTATGTATGCCATACAATATGCAATAAGCCATTACATCTGCCATACAATAAGCTGGAACTGCATATATAGACACATCGCTGCCGCCCGGTAGAACAATGACGCAACGGTACAATTTGGTCAACATGGAATTAGTGTATCATTGTTGAAAGTTGCGTCATTGTTCTGCCGGGCGGCGATATGATGTTCCTTCAAGCGGCAGTAATTAAAAGTTCCTAATAGTAGCTTCTATTAAATATTTGTATTTCTTTGAGATAAATATTCAGTAAATATGTACTTCCTCTTGATTTTATTACCTTTCATATGTATGTGTATACATTATATATGTGATCTAATAATGGTGTAACATATTTAACTATTAATTTAATTTTGAATACATTTTGAAAAAAATAAATAAAATCACTTTTTCTACGACTAATGTTCCCTTAGAAAAAATTATCGAAATGATACAATGGTCGAAATAGTTCGGAGATAACCATTAATTATTAATATTTTCCTGCGGAAAATAATACAAACAGATAAAATTAAATTAAAATGAAGGTTAATTAATATTTACTGATATTAATATCGATTCAGGACAAAAGACAACATTTTTTGAAGAGATACGAGATTTAAATGTAGAAGTTGATGGAGTATTGCAGACTAAGAGTGGAATGCCATAATGATATAGCACAGTCAATGAAGGATTCATCATATGCAGCAGTTTTATGGGAAGGGGTATCCCACATCTCAGCAGCTGTTCCGAATTTAAAAAAAATATTACAGATAAAACTTGCAGGGAATTTAACATTCTTTAAAATTGGTTGTCAAAAGAAAATCTGAAAAAAAGTCCATTTTCACTAAAATTGTTATTTCTATATTTCTTAACGTCTGTGAAGAGTAATTACAAATATTTTGTATGAATCTTGCAGTAAATTTAATCCCCTAAAAGATTGGTTATTATATATTTTGCACTAATGGGCACTTAGCAATAGTTGTTAAGGTAAAACTATTGTATATCTAACTTTTTGCGTTTTTTGACATTTTGCAGATTTGTGCTGCCCCGTATTTCAGCGGCTGTTCTGAATTTTAAAAAATACTAGATATAAAACTTAAGGAAATTTGACGTTCTTTAAAATTGGCAATGTCAAAGTTTTACTCAAAATGTCCTGGAAATAAGTTACTGAGGAAAATCTGAAAAAGTGACGAAAATGACGAATTCGTTGACCTAAAAAATTTGATTGCAATCGATCTAGTGCTAGTGTAGCAGCCGTTCGTGTTTTCAGCTAATTATGAGCGTACTTTGGGCTTAGACGATCAAAAATTTTCTTGAAATCAAACACTTCTTTGGCCTCAGCTCCCGGACTAGACAACTATTAACGATTGTCAGATGTCGCCATGCTACAAGTCTCTCCCTTCTCCAAGAGCAACGTTACGACTGTGTTCCTGTTTTTTGAGAACTAGACCAACTAACATAGTTCGACAGAAGGCTAATGCACTTTACTCGGGGCACACTAATTCGCTTGAATAGCCTGCCATGTTTGCATTATATATGAAGTTGTTTATATTTTTTTAAGAAACTACACATCCCATTCTGAATACAAAGCAATAATTAAGTCATTCGAAATATGTTCTACTAATGTATAGAAAACCCGTCTTTCAGATGAAGTCGCTGGAGGTACAAGGAGGAGATTGGCGTATTTAGGTTTATTATTTTAAAAATATATACATTTAGGTAATATAAACGTCTTTTGGTCATTGAATAGTATTTATATAACTAGTACGTATAAATAGGATTTTTCAAACTTGTGAAATTATATAAATTTTTATGGTAAACCTGCTGGGACATCAATATTGCAAATTATGTGAAAAATACCCATTATAGGATTGAACTATATAAATCTGATCCTTATTACTAAGAATACATTCATATCACAAAAAATGAACTTTTTTGCGATGTTACACAGTTGAAATGGGGCAACGATGTGTGATATCACTCGGGGGTAGGGTTGGGATATCGAAAGTAGAATATCGATATTCGATATTTAGCGATATCGCGAAACCATACATCGATATCCACCGATAATCGCTAGAAAAATGTCGATATATCGAAAAGAAGTGGATGAAGAAAAAATATATTAAATGAGTATAATGTTAAAATTTGAAAAAATTTATGAAATAATATAATTATTAAGGAAGAAGTTGGTAGGAGGGTGCGGTCAAAGACAAAAACACTAATAAGTAAGACTTATTTATTTTGGGCTAACGTATAATATATATAGTAATATATTTATATAGCAATATAATTATTATTTATAAAAAAATATTTTTATTACCCATGATTCATTTTAAAAAAGATAGAAAAGAATTATATAATGGAAAAAAAAAATGTTATAGAACATTTTTATCTTGAAGGTTTTTAACCATCGTTCATATATTAAATTCTTCTACCAGTTTTTCAATCATAAAACCTTCTAACAAGTTTGACAGCGGGCATTTTTGTCGAGGATTGTATTTTACAGCGCTGCGTGTTGGGCCATAGTTGAGTAACTTGACTTCGCAATACGCAGGCTATTCATTCAATCCGTCACGCATTTGGAATTCGGCTAGGAACCTACCTAGAGAGAGCATCAACATTTTTTTTTAACTACTAAAACTATTGAGATTAAGAAATTATTGAATTAAATACAACGACATTGATTTAAATCATACTTATCGAAATTAATGTAATTTAAATACATTTATTGAAATATAAAATACATTTTTTTTTAAAGTATTTGAAGTGAGTCGTTTATTTCTGGAAAAAATATCTGATGTGGACAACATATGACTTCCTTGTACGCCTATTAAACTATAAATCGGTGCCTCAAAAAATGATTCTGAATTTGGTTACTAGTTTCCGAAGATTGTAGTATCTCAAAAACGACACTCGGCGTCGCCACATCCATCTGTTGACACATACACAAACAAATGGGAAGGAAAACCAGTATTTTACACTCAATTTTAACACTTAAAACAAGTAATAAAAATGTTTGATTGGATTGGAAACCAAACTGCGTTTGTAACCTTTATTACCGAAACATATGATTTATGTATTTAATTTAAATATAATTTTTGATGTAATGTTATTATGACCTTCAAGTAAAGTACCCTTTTCGGCTCACCAATTTGAACCAAAATATAGAAAATACATTCAAATCGATAAAAAAGACCTATTTACCAAATTTGAGATGTTTTACATGATATTTTAATATAATTTTTTATGAAAGTCTTATTTGACCTTCAAATAAAGTACCACTTCTGGTTCGCAAATTTTTACCAAAATTTATTATATAATTTATATTAATATATAAGTCTTAAATACCAAATTTGAGAAGTTTTGTATTATATTTTAATATAATTTTTGATGGAAATCAATTATGACCTTCAAGTAAAGTACCACTTCCGGTGATCAAGCAGTAATCAAAAGGGAGGTTCACAACTAGATTTTACAGCAATCCTAAATACAAAATTTCAACTTTCTACGGCTAACCGGTTTTGAGTTATGCGAAATACGAACGTACGTACGTACAGACGCCACGACAAAACTAGTCAAAATGGATTCAGGAATGGTCAAAATGGGTATCCGTTGAAATCTGAAAACCCAAAATTTTCGCGATTACAATACTTCCTTTACTTGGTACAAAGAAGTAAAAAACCAACCAGTGGCTTACGCAGGAGGAAATCAGAGGGATATATCCCTCTCTCACCTCCTCCTCCCCCCGAAACTTTTGAAAAAATATAATTTTTTTATGCGCCAGCATAAGTTTTATATTTTTTAAAAATAATATTTGATCCAATTTATATTCTTATCCTTAAAACTTAAGCCCAATTTGACGATTATAGACACTTAAGTGATCACTTGTCTTCTTCTTATTAAATCTCCCTAGAAAAAAAATCTGCAGCAAACGATCTTGCGCCCTACTACATATCATTGGCAGTTCCATGAAATGCAAAAAAACCCTCCAAAAAACGCATTTTCCATTTCAATTCTGCTATCAAAACCATTTTTTTTTTTTTTTTTTTTTTTTTTTTTTTTATTAAATTAGAAAATTCTTTATTTGTACCAAATATTTCCAAAGAACATTTAAATTTTGAATAAGGCCGCTTTTGGAACAAATTAAACTTCAAGGTCGGTTTTAAAAAAAAAAAAGATTGATAAGGGTTCGTTCATTTCGGAAAGAAAAAAAAAACAGGATGTTTTGGAAAGAAAAAAATATTAACATTGTGCTATGTTTTCTAGTTTGAGTTGAGCTTGATATCTCTTAGCTGCTAATACATTAGTCTATATATATAGGGATGCCATTGGGCAATCGTTGAGGATGATTATACCAAAATTAAGTAAGCTTGTGAATACTTTTGAATTTCTTACCTTTTCCTCTAAATTGGATACCTTTCCAAGGGTCTGATTTGTGTTTACCATTATTTAATAATTAACCAAGATAATGTTCCTACTTTTAATTTTAATACTAATGTTAATCAAAGTTACTCCTATCTTAATGAAATATATTCAAATTAAATATGGGCATGGTTACTAAAGAACAACTTCCTTCCTAACATTTATCTTTATTCCTCAAGATTAAAACAACAAACTATTACAATAAAAAGTTAACCATGGAATGATTCAGCCTAGACTTAGCCATTAATTGTTTTAACATAAATCTCTTATCTGTACTAGTTGGTGTTGATGGTTACTCAGCATCTCTCCCTCGGGTTCCCCTGCATATCTTCCTTCATGGAGCCAGAGCGCATTTCTCATCTTCAGAGTCGCAGTCTTGCATCAGCCCCTATCAGTCTCCAAGTCCTCCCTCAGCCTCGGTCAGTTCAGAAGTATCCCTTTCTCACCTCTTTGCTTCTTTCCCCCTTTCTCTCTTATCCTGCCTAAGAGGGAGTCGAAAACGTTGTTCATTGGCCGACTAGTTTTATAGAGGGAGGAAATTTTGGGATTTCATTGGATGGCTCCACCCCTTGTCCTGACAGTCAGTATCTGCGAACCATTATCCAACTCGTATAATTTAATCATACCTTTTCCAGGCGGTCTCCACTTTTTCCTCGAGGTCAGCCGAGCCTAAGGGGACCAGTTCTTAAAATTGATTAGGTATCCTAGCTTTTGGCTTTGTTACATTGTTAACTTCTCGGTAGGGTTTCTAAATTAACTTATCCCTCATCTCTTATGTGGTGACATCTGTCATCGCCTGTCAGTTACCCTTCTCTACCTGCTCGTCCCTTATTTCTTTTGTTCGCACCTGGTCTGGTTAAATTAAATAACGATAATATTGTCCAATATCAATACATATTAATTGTACTGTAAATATTTTATTTTTACCCGATTACGACGAAGCCACGAGGAAGGTAAGGTGTTTAGCTTAACCGTTGGTAGGTACCTATATATGCAATCGATACCTGTCCTTCGATATAAGTAACGATTTTTTGAGCGAACGGCTCAACCGATTTTAAAGTTTAATGGCTCAAATTATTAGTTGCGATTCCCGTGAATGTTTTGTAACATTTTGAGCTCTGAATACTAAAGAAATGTTGTATTAAATGTCTCAAATCTTTCCATTTAAGCGAGCTGCACGACCGATTTTTAACTCTGATGGCTCAAATTACTCAGCGAATTCCCTTGAATGCTCTGAAATATCGTGAGCTCAAAATACCGGAAAAAATTTATTATATTTTAAGTATTTTCGGCTTTTTGTTAATATTTCTAATTATATCATTTGTAAGTTCATGGTCTAATAGTAATAAATTATAAATAGCAAATACTTGAAAAACTAGAAACGTTGTAATAATACTGAATTTAATAAAAAACAAAATCCCGACTACGGAAATAATTTGTATATCTTCCAACCATATTCATCTCAAGGGAGGGAACGTACTTGCATATCCATTAAAGCGCTTTGGTGGCTTGTTAGTGAAGTTGACGCCCATGAATATTGAACCTTGGTGTGGTAGTCGGATGCCTTCCACAACATGTTACGGCTCCTTGCAAGTAAATTCTGTTCTGTTCATCTGTGCATGCCAAAATACAGAAAGCTCATTGCATATGTGTATGTAAACAAACAGAAAGTAAATTAATGTATTGAGTAAAGAAGAGTCTTCATTTTCGTTTGGGTGTGGAAGGCACCCGAATACAAAACCAAGTTTCAATATTCATGGGCGTCAACTTCACTATCAACCCACCAATGCGTTTAAGTAGATATGCAAGTAAATTCCGTCCCTTAGGACGAATAGTGTTGTAAGATATAAAAGTTATTTCTGTAGTTGGAATTTTCATTTTTTATTAAATTAAATTTTTCCTTTACAAAATAATGGTGCAATAAAATTTATTTTTTATTTATATTCAAATAAATTTTTCAAAAAAAAAAAAGATTACACTACACTAAAACAAACACAGCATTCATAATGAGTGATAAAGAAATAGTTGATGAAATATTTTGATAAGGTTGTCATTTGGACGGATCAGTTGAGCAAACTTTGAAAAAACGCTTGATCAAACACAAAATAACCGCGCGGATTAAAACAAGAAATAATATATTGATTAATTAAAAAAAAACACAGAAGAGAGGACAACCTATAGAAATGTTAAAAAATTAGAGCCACTTTTGGAAACAAAAGTATTTATGTCCCATTTTACTTTTGTTTGAGGCACAGTTTGGAATGAAATCAACTTGTAATCTCGGAACATTACTCTGTAAATAAAATAAAATACTGTCTAAGGCCGGTTTCAAATCACATTTTTTAAATACTTTGGTACCTTTTAGCAAAAAAGTAACTGCACCGTTGGATTCCTTGGTTGTATTTACGTAGAAATTGGTACTTATATCGATTTCCAAAAAAAAATTGATTAAGGTTCACTTTGGAAGTAATTGGTAAGAAGTAAGACCAACGATTTTAAAATAACTTTTTTTTTGTATCAGTAAGCTTAATCCATCTATTTAGCTCAAGTAAAAAAAATAAATTTTTAAAACTTATAAACATTACAACACAAAATGTAGAATCTTGAATAATAGTTTATTTAAACCAGGTAAGTTTTTTCATACCTATGCGATGAATAATCCTGAACGAAATATAAATAACCACAGACACTAATGACTGTGATAAATACAATTTATAATATTATATTATATAAAAACATGTAAACTGGATAATATTCTTGGTATAGAACGATATATCATTGTTCAGCTTCATGTTCATGACTGCAGATAAAAAACTGAGATAGGATACATTTGTCAGATATACCTAGCTAGGACCATCTTGATTATCCATCATACTCCTTATTATAAATAAATAAATGGTAGATGTTTGTGTTCGCAAAACTCGAAAAGCAGCCGGTCGATTTTGAAGCGGTTTTCACCATCATTTAGAAAATTTCTTCAGAAAGGTTAAGATGCATTAAATTTTTCGAAATACTCTCCTTCAGGGGAGAAATGGGGAAAAACTATTAAAAAAAATATCTGATGTGGAGACCCCATGACTTCCTTGTACGCCTATTAAATTATAAATCGGTGGCTCAAAAAGTGACACTGAATTTGTTTACTACTGACATATACAGAAACACACACAAGCTCTTGTTTCTGGAGGTCATATTTCGTTATTATACGTAGTTCAGTTGGTAACAAGTTCCCAAGAGATTTCTTCGTGTTCATTGGCAACATTAGAACTGTCTATGTCACTAGATAAAGCTTAGGAAATCGATGGTTTCAACCTTTTAAGCGGAAGAACCCGCTTAACTTATAACTTGTTATCCTGCTGCAGACTTGTTCATCTCACAAATAGGAAGGAAAAAAAAAGTATTTTACATTCAACTTTAACACTTAAAACAAGTAATAAAATTATTTAATAGAGTGGAAAAAAATCACTTTTATAACCTCTATCAGAGAACCATATGATCTCTGTATTAAATGCCAATATATCTTTTGATGTAAGTTTATTATGACTTCAAGTAAAGTACTCCTTTCGGCTCTTCAAATTCAACCAAAATCTATTATTATTTATTTTATTTATTTTTGGCACGAAACGGCCTTGCAGACCACGCGAATACCATTTCTTCCTAACTTTCCCCACACACTCTATTATTCCTCAAAATCTATTATATTACTTATATTGATATAAAAATCTAATTTACCAAATTTAAGATGTTTTACATGATATTTTAATATAATTTTTGATGAAAGTCTAATATGACCTTCAAGTAAAGTACCACTTCTGGTTCGCAAATTTTTACCAAAATTTATTACATAATTTATATTAATATATAAGTCTTAAATACCAAATTTGAGAAGTTTTGTATTATATTTTAATATATTTTTTTATGAAAATCAATAATAACTTTCAATTAAAATTCCACCATCATGCATTGACCAAAAAGGGAGGTTCACAACTGGATGTTACAATAATCCTAAATACAAAATTTTAACTTTCTACGGCTAACCGTATTTGAGCTATGCGAGATACGTACTAACGTACGTACAGACTTCACGACGAGACTTGTCAAAATGGATTCAGGGGATTGTCAAAATGGATATTTCCGTTGAAATCTGTAATCCGAAAATTTTGGCGATTACAATATTTCCTTTACTGCGTATAAGGAAGTAAATAGATAAATTTGTTTATAATCGTCATGACAACTTGTGAAACCAAGTTCACAACGAAAACATTTTAACAAGAATGAAATTATTGTGTGAAAGTGTCTTTTATTGATAAAATCGAGGATTAAGGAAAAAAAAATGTAAAAACATGAAGGTTTATTGACGTTATTATAATTTTGATTATGTTCCTAGAAAACGTCTAAATGAAATGAGACGAATTATAAACAATGCTGTAGATGATCGGTACAAATTTTCACCACTTTGGCCTAGGAATATTTAGAGTCAAAAGTTTTGTTGGGACTTGGTTGTTTTTTTGAAAGTTCTGGTAGCCCCCCTCTCCCCTCCTCCCCTAAGAGTTCTTATAATTGAAGCATAGAAATGGAAAAGAGTCCAAGTGCCTTTGGAAAATGTTTTTAGAATTCAAGTTTCTGCTTGAAAAAAAATGAAGAAATATGACAATTAAAAGAAAACACATTTTTTTCTGATAGCCTATGGTTATATAAGTAATAAAATCACATTTATAACTAGCTAAGAGTTCTTAGCTAAGAGTTCTCTTCCCCTAAGAGTTCTTATAATTGAAGCATAGAAATGGAAAAGAGTCCAAGTGCCTTTGGAAAATGTTTTTAGAATTCAAGTTTCTGCTTGAAAAAAAATGAAGAAATATGACAATTAAAAGAAAACACATTTTTTTCTGATAGCCTATGGTTATATAAGTAATAAAATCACATTTATAACTAGCTATACAATAAAAAAGGATTTTTTTTTTTAAAAACATCTTTTTTCTTACTTTCCTTTCATTCCATACAGGCCCGGCGAAGCAAGTCAGGGTATTCAATCGAATTATGTGTTTCCTTGGTGAATCTATGTTCGCTTTAATACTTTTATTTAATTTCCCATTCATTTCATATAACAATAAGTATGATGAAATGTGCAATATATAATTAATACGTTAAAAATCAAAGTTAAACTTAAATATTTTCTTTTTAAAAAAAAGTTGTTTGTAGAACTTTACTGTACAAACTTTTACATTATGATGATTAGAAATGATAAGAATAGTTCTCTCTTCTGGTGCTCACATTATCTTCTAAAATTTAAACATAAAAAAGCAAAAAAAGTAGTACCTCATTAAAATCCCTTAATCGCAACCCTCCCAAAATGCCGATTAAAGTATATCCTATCATTCTGGAACAGTTCACGTGCCCATTTCCAAGGTTACGGAAGAAAATGACATTTTTATAGTTGTATTTGCTTAGCTCTAACTCGTAATAAATCATATCATAAATCATACTCAGAAGTATGGAATCTTATGTCAAAATTCTGAGTCACTTTCTAATAATTTATCTAAGAGCATGTAATGATACAGCTGCTACATCTATTTGACATATGTGACACTTCTGTATGGTTGAAGGACTTAATATTTTTTGTACTTTTTTTGAATTATTTAAATAGCTTTTTTTTTAAGCGCGAATCTTTTGAGCGCACTGTTCTAATTAGTTTCACTAAACCTATTAGGCTTCTATTTACGTGAGGAAACAGTACCCAGTGGCGTAAATCTGCGAACTTTGTTAACATTTTTATTTTAATTCGTAAAAGCATTGTTCTGATTGAACATGCCAACAAAGGGATGTTGGGAGAAAATTATGGAGAAATTTTGAATATTTGCTCATTTATGTTTATTAGGGTGCTGATTACGATTTTTACCTTAATTTTTTTTTGAAAGTGTAAAAAATGTTTTATTTTTTTTTCTCATTAGTTGAAACCATTAATTTTAATAACTTATAATATTCATTTCATATTAAATTAAACAAAGCAAATTACAATTTAGATTCCAACGATTTGTCTGTTTGGCCGCTCTGTTTTGAAGCGAAAATGAGTCTAAATTAGGAGGGGCAATGTAGTAAATTCAAACGGAAAACAGAAAGAGGATGGAATTATACTTTTGGGGATACTGATTGAAAATTTCAACTTTGCCACTTCAATTTTTCTCAGAAACACACAAAAAAAAATCTAAAAATCTACTCTATTTTCTTTAACCGCGATTTTCCTAGGTATCTTAGAACTAACGATATTCGCAAAATGCCTTAATTATGTTTTTATTTTGTAAATACATTTGTTTACCCCGACTTTCTAAGATGATATATCAGCTTATATATATGGAAAGAAGAAACTCACCTCTTTCTAACGATTAAGAACGTCAAAGTCGGATAAACTGAAGAGAGGACACATAGCTTCCCAGAAAAAAAAAAAATAAATCAAGTTGGTGGCTATTTGTCAAGACAGCTCTCTGAAGGTATGTTGAGGCGGAAGGCTCTCCACTCATTGAATGCAACCTCCTGGCCTAAGCAAATTTATAGAAGTGGCAAATAATTTATCAATCCCTAATTAGATTGATCCTTCTATACCATCATGCGGATGTCAACTGACCAAGAAGAATTGTTTATGTGAGAAAGCTTTACTTCTTACAGAGATTTGTAAAGTACAGAGATTTGGTTGAGTAGAGATAATTGGTTCATGGGTTCCTAATTTAGTCAGCACATATGTAATTACATTAAACCCCCTGATTATTCACAATTTTTAAGATTTAAACATTTTATTTTGTAGTATTAGTTTTTTTTTTAATATATAATTTTGATCCAAGGATTTTTAAATGTTAATTTTAATTAATTGTTGTGATTTACATTTTATGATTTGATTGCTTACAAAGTGTTATGCTGAAATTATTAGTGAATTATTATAAAATAAAAAAAATATGTATAATTGTTTTAATACTCATGTTTCAAATTTTAGTATTTGATGGTGGTTTAAGATAGTTAAACAATTTTAATATTTGACCAATGAATATATGTTCATCTTTATGTTTCTTATTATATATGGATTCAATTTGTACAGCATTCTTTTATGAAAATAAATGAAAATGAAGTGAATTTGAATTTTCATGGAATACAAATTGCGTTGTGCTTGACAGAAAATGAGATATTACTATTCCAAATCTAAGAAATTATTATTCCAAAATCTAGAAATTACTGTTCCTCCCATAAAAGGTTGAGAACATCGACACTAGACCTAGTGTCTGCCCTTCGCGGCCAATGAAGGCTAATAGATAAATCACTGTATCGTGTGATATGGGTCACGTTGAATGGCATTGTGATACAGTGCTAGTAAACTAATTCAATTAATTTTCACATCGGAGAATCATGATGCAAAATAATTCATAAAAAATTTAGTTTATATATCACTTAAATTTCAAACCATTCAAACATTAACAACATCTAGAAACAAAAAAATAATAAGGCTAAAATCAGGGCTCAAAAATAACTGTGCACATTTATTTTGAAAAAGTTCTTGTTTTAAATTAAACTTTTTCTTAGAAACTTTTTTTTAAACAGTTCATGCAAGAACTTTTATTATTAGTTCTTACAAGAACTTTTTGGTCAAAACGTATACAGTAAAATTTCTTTGACAACTTTATCGTAAGAACTTTTATATACAAGTTCTACATTAAAAAAGTTGTCGTTAGAACATTTTTTTTTTTTTAATTTTCAACAAGATTTTTTATTTTTTTTCAACAATACTGTTGTCTCCCAAGGTTCTTCCCACCTCCCGAAGGTTCCTCTCAATCTTTGCCCCATAAGTATGCGAAAACATATTTTTGAGAACTTATATTTAAAATGTTCTAGTGGGAACTTCCATTAAAAGAACTTCTATAAAAAAAAGTTTTAGCTATAACTTATATTAATAGAAAAATGTATTCATTAATTATTTTTTTGAGAAATAATACGAAATTCTAATGAAAACCAATTAGAATTAAATTTCTAAGCTAATATTTTGAGAGATTCATCTCTCTCAAAGGTTATCATTATTGTAACTTTCTCCTATTAAGTTAATATAAAGTTCTTGCGCTTTTCAAATTGTAAATTAAATTTAAAAAAGTTGAACATAAGTCAAACACATACAAGAAGTTAACAATTCAAAATAATATTCAAAGCTGATTGAACGGAGTTAAGGAGGGAACAGGTCAGTAGTGACTTAAGTAACTGAAAATAGTCAGTAGAATAACCAACAAAATAATTCCTGGAAAAATATTGTTTTTGTATTTGCTAAAACCAATGAATTATATTTAATAATTTTTTAATATAAAAGCAATTTCCTGCTCACACAGGAGTTTGGTTGAGGAGACCTTCATATTGAAGAAATTCCTAAAAGAAAAAGAAGAAAGAAAAGCTATTCCTTACATTGACAATAAAATTTCGTGCAGAAGATTAATTTAGTGTTAAGATTGATTATTTAATAATAAAAAAAAAATAAGAAATACCAAATTTTATAAATTATCTTTAGACTGGTGAAGTATATCGACAAATTTTCGTTTTTATAATGTTGAGGGCATAAACAAATATTTTTTTTTTAAATTTATAAAACACCCAAAGCTTGAATTTTTTATTTACTACAGTAATTTATATTTTTTATATGTAAATGGAGAAAACTTGATTATATATTTTTTTAACTGTAATAAATACCTTTTTAATTAAATTAATTATTTCAATAAATGTTTATAAATTATACTGTTTCTTAATTCATTCATTTGTAATTTTATAACAAACATATTATCAAAACGATACAATAAAATCAATTTAATATGATAATAGCCACCTAATGAGACAAAAATGCAAATATAAAGATAATAATTATTAAAACTAAAAATAAGATTTATAATCGAAAATAATGGAATGAATCATAATAGAATGTTTTTTTTTTGCTAAATTAAAAATAATTTCATTTTAACATAACTTTTTTTTTTAAATATTAAATATATATCCTGTTGTGTTCAATGATTTGTTGTTATCTCGAAGTTAGCTGTCGGATTCTTTCACAATAGTACTCTTTGGGTTTTGAATGGAAGAATCTTGTAACTCCATTTCGAACCCAATCCAGAGAACAGAAGTTTTTTCCTTGAAGAAGTGAGCTATTGACAATAACAGATGGTAGTCGCAAGGTGCTAAGTCCGGACCATAATCAGGGTGAGAGAGAAGCTCAATCCCATCCAGTTCTGAAATTTTTTATTTCATTTAACGAGAAGTGTGTGGTCGGGTGTTATCTTGTTGAAACAAAACCCGATTCCTGTTTAATAATCCTGGGTAACGCTGTGTCACAACATACGTTCTTTGTAACTGATCAACATAAAGTTTTGAATCAATGGTTCGATCTTTTGGAATGAATTCATAATGAATTAGGCCGACGTTATTCCAAAATACAGATAACATTGCCTTTTTTTTCTAATTGTTCTTGCTTAGCGACTGGCACAGCTGGTAAAATTTGTAGTATAAACATTGTTTCTTGGTATTATGGTTTCTCCAATATATCCACTTTTCATCGCAAGCAACAATTCTTTTAATGAAATGATGGTCATTTGGGTTTTATAAAAGTTGTTGACAAATTTCTACTCGATGCCGTGCCTCCTTAGTGGTCAACTCATGGTTCAATATGAACCACTCTTGATGAGCGATTCATATTTCCTAAGTTATGCAGCCCACGATTTACGATAGATTGGGAAAATACAAGCTCTCTTGCTGATTCCCGAACAGTTTTTATTGGGTCTATCTCAACAGAGTCTCGTAGAGCTTCCATATCGAATGATGATTATCGTCCAGAACTTCCTTTCCTCTCGAGGCTGTTGTCACCAGTTTAAAATTTTTGGACCCATTTAAATCAGAAAGAGCATCCTCTTCTTCAAATAGCTGCACCGAATGGGGTTATTTCAGCAGCATAAAACTTACATTTCCAATGATGGCATGATGTTACCAATATTTCACATTTTAGTATCATGTTTAACCAAATGCTAAGACAATACTGAATGCAAGATGAGGTCATTTTTTTTTACAAATTCATTTAATATAGTCTAGGGATTAAAGTGATATCAGCCTTAATTAGATTTGAAAAACAACCTGATCAGTGGATTACAATTATTAAGAAAACTAAATCAGTAATTTTTTATGACACCCTATTATGTGTTTCTCTTTTAATACTAATTAATTATATATAAGAAAATAATAACTATAATAATAATAGTTACAGGTTCATTTTCAGCAAAGTTCAAGTGTTATCAAGCTACTTCGGCTTTGTTGTACCTGTGATTATATCCATTTACTATAGCTGGGTAAAGAAGCAATGGCAAATAATAGACATAATAAAGAAGCAATTGAGTACTGTACAGTTGGACAACATATACCCCAAAGTACTACTCAATGTTATACCTGTAGGTGAGTACAAACAATAATCTATGTTCAATCATAGTATAAAGTAAAATATATTTGTTGTTATCAGATGAAATCGCACTTTTTGAGATAAAACTTATAGAGATGACGAATGGTCAACAGTAACAAATTTATGAATTTCATACTGGAGTATAAAGGTTCACAGCAATATATTGCATTAAAAATTAAATTAGACATATTTATATAATTAGACATAGTACATAAAAATTATGTAACATTTTTATTTGTACCCTTAATATACTAATCTCTATAATATTTGCATTGATTAAACAAAATTGTTTTTAATTAGGTTAAACACCTTCATCCACTCTATATAGGACAGTAAACGAACTAAGGTTCAGAGCAGAACCATAGTCCAGTTTTAATATTTTTTTAGTTTAAATTTTGACCATTGCTAATTTTTTTTTAACAAAGCTAGATTAGTTTACTAAAATTTAAAAGTATTTTATTCATAGGGTAATAATTTAAAAAAACTAAACAAAAAAATAGGAAAGGGCCAAAATCCTCAAGAATTGATTACCTGTCGTTTCAATTCATTTTCCAAACATATGATTGTTACATAGAGAAAAGGAGGTATTTGTATAAGTTAATTACCTAACTATCATGTACAAACGAAAAACTTTATAATGGCTAAATAAACAATAAGAAAAAAATACTAATGAGCCTGCATTATCTTACAAAAGAAAAAAAGTATTTAACATTGGAAAACAGACAGTTAAAAAAAAAGAAATTACCCAGCTGTTTTGATAGCAAAAAGTTAATATAACCTAACTAAAAAGTATGAAAAACTATGAACTATACCATGCTTTTATATAATAAAACTGGTATTTCGCTTCAACGGTGGATTTTAAATATAATTGAAAGAAAAATTTTTTTATTTGAAGCATCAAATTTCATCACAAGACAAGTTTCAGCAACTTTGATTTATATTTGTAAAAATCTTCATATAATTTATGTTCAGCAATATATTAAATCATTGTAAGCATACAGTGGGTAAAACTATTTGAACATCTTAATTTTGTCGCATAAAATGATTGCCAACATCAACAATTGAAAACTATTGTGATAAATTAATTACAAATCTAATTAGACAATTTTTGTAAGTAACAATTTTTTAAATAAATTTATAGCATTAAAGAAATTATAGAAGTTTGACTTTTTCAATACCAAAAAAGTATTTGAACTGTTCGATATCCTTCATTTTGTTTACAAGTGTAGCAATACTACTTTAATCCCTAAAGCAATACTACCTCACTAACTTATATTTATTCAAACCCAATCATTATTTTAATAGTTAAGCCCGTCAACAAAAGAAAAAAATTAAACTTCCCCAAAAACTAGTCAAAATTATAATCGCATGACTTCGAAAAAATTAAAACCTTTATTAGTGAAGCCAACAGAAAAAAATTCTATTAGATATCGAGGCAAATTTTAGGAATTTTTTCTGTTGATTTCATTCAGATATTCCCTAATAAAGGTTTTTTTTCTCAAAGTTCTTCCCTTATAAATTTTTTTATAAAGAACATTTCTAATTAATGTGCACTTACACAAATCCCAGTTGATGTAGCGATATCGGTCGGAATGGATTAAGCATTAATAAAAGGATTCTTTCTGACATTTTCTGAGATAAATTGCTCTTCTCCGGTGGTTAGCTACTTCGCCACCCAGTACTCATTTTATTTTAAAATTTTATTTATAATTACTCATTTTATTATAAAAAATTATTTTAGAATGAATAGATAAATTGATTGTCGACATTCCGGAAGTTTCCATAAAATTAAAGCCGTTGTCAGGGAGATCGACAATTTTAATTTAACTTCTAAAGAAATTTCACTAAATTTTGGGCATGTTTCACTTTTTATCTTGTTCATAGGGCTAACTATTAAATATTGATTGGGTTTAAATAAATATAAGTTAGGGAGATAGTAAAAAAAGGATTAAAGTAGCATTGTTTCAACAAAACTGTATTAACAAAATAGTAAAAAAAGGATTAAAGTAGCATTGTTTCAACAAAACTGTATTAACAAAATGTAGGATATCAAACAGTTTGAATACTTTGGCATTGAAAAAGAAAAAATTCTGTAATTTCTTTTATGCTATAAATCTATTTAAAAAATTGTTATAACAAAAGTTTTCTAATTAGATATGTAATTATTTAATTACAACAGTTTTCTATTGTTGATGTTGACAATCATTTTATGCGAGAAAATTAAAGTGTACAAATACTTTTTTACCCACTGTGATCACTCTTACGTTTTATTAAATCAGTTTTCTAAAATGAATATCTATTGATCGATATTATTTAACAGATACAATACAGTCTTTATTATATTTCAGGTGATGTTCTTCAAATTACAGTTAATAATTGGCTCGTAAAGGGTCTTTTAGACAGGTTACATGAAGAAAAAAGCCAAGAAAAGATAGTCAATTGCGAAGTCCTCCATGATCCTGGTTCGGAACTTCGTAAAGCTGACATAATTTTCGTTCATGGAATAAAAGGTGCTCTTGAAAAGACTTGGACTCAAGGAGGATGGGGTTTGACAAGATTGCAGGTATGAGGATTAAGACATAATTTTCAAATAAATATAACATACAACAAAATAAACACCGAAAAAAATTATCACATCAAAGTTTTCAATTCTAAAATATTTTTGTTATAAGTAGGGAGTTATGTGAAAGGAACCAGTTTTAATATATTCCTAGTAAAATATGCATTTTACTTCCTTGCACGAAGTAAAGGAAGTACTGTAAGAGCAAAAATTCTCAGTTTTCAGATTTCAACGGAAACATTCATTATGACCATCCCTGAATCCATTTCTACTAGTTCCGTCCTGACGTCTGTAGGTACGTTCATTCGTATCTTGCATAACTAAAAATGGTTTGCCGTAGAAAGTTAAAATTTTATATTTGGGATTGTTGTAACCTATTTAACCTATATAGTTGTGAACCTCCCTTTTTATTCACTACATGATCACCGGAAGGGATACTTTACTTGAACGTGATAATCAACTGTCATCAATAATTATATTAAAGTACAAAAAAAATAATCTCAAATTTGGTATAAAAGATTTGCCAATGTAAATAACATACTAGATTTTGATTAAAATTAGCCTGCTGAAGTACTTTTTCTGAAACTATTTTTTTTTTTACTTCCTGCCTTTTTTTTGAACCACCGAATTATAGTTTAATAGGCATAAAGAAAATCATGTGGTGCCACATCAGATATTTGTTATTTAAAAAAGTAATATATTTGGATAGAATGGAATCAAGAAATAATAAGAAGGATACAGATGTGAGATAAATATTATTGTTACTTGCTAATATAGTAAAATAATTGAATTGCTAATAATTATAGTAATCTAGCCGTCCTAATGATGGAGAAAAATGACCCGAAACTTCGAAGAATGTGATATGAGAATCAATAAATGAAAATTAATACAGGAGGAAGATATATTATTGACAATAACCAAAATAATATAAACCACACAACAAATCAAGTTTTCATTTGGGCAAGTAGCGTATTTGAAGGGTAAGAGAAAAAAAACCAGGTAAATCTCTTTCTTTTTTTCAATGGATCAAAATGAAAATCTGTATTCTTCCAGTTCGTAAGAATGTGAAAAAAAAAACATGAGAGTCAAGAAATATTAGCCATTGAAGTTTTATCCATGGATTAAAACTATAAACATGCTTTTTCTTCCAAATTCTAACGCCCTAGAAGAATGTATCCTTTCATCATTTCATGATTCATTTAAAAGAAAAAAAAATGCCAAACATGTTTTTTCCTCTTACTCTTCATTTATAATAGTAGAGAAATTGTAGACCGTAGATGTAATCAAAAAGGTGGTTTTGGTGTGCAATCAAGAAAGAAAACACAATAAATGTAAACTTATTTTTAATGTGTGCCAACGTATCATTAGGGTGACAAGTCCAGAATGTGGGAACATTTAAAGGTAGAAATTGGTGAAAATTCTAAGGGTTTGTTATTTTTAACAAAGCTTATTAAATCATAAAAACTTGGAGAATAAAATGCATGAAATTTTTTTTACTAAAACTGATATGAGCCAGTGTGAGTCTTAGTGGTGTAAGTTTCCTTTCTTTCGAGAGAGTGAATGCATTTAAATGTATATTATACATATGATATTTAAATAAGATAATGATTATAATAAAAAAGTTCACACTAGATTTTACAAAGTTTGACTTTGAAATACTGTAAAATCTTTATTTTTTAAGCTAGGTTTTTCCTTTTTTTTTTTTTAAATCTTCGTTGGACAATTATGTTTAAATATTACATTCAAGCCTATGTTTCAATAATGTTCATGTTTATGAGACTGATAATTCAATTTAGTAGTACCCAGAACACACCTGCCCCTACTTGAGGGGTAAATGCATACGAGGTATGTGGAATACTTATTTTTTAAGCAGTAGCTGATGGGAGGCAAATTTAAATTTTAATAGTTATACCCTTATCATCCCAAAGAGCAGCCAGACCTAAAATATCAGGCCAAATCAATAGACACAATAGGCGACCTATTAACAACATTGGTTAGAGGAAATACCCTGGTACTTCCAGAAAGAACTGTTATTATATGTATTTCATATATCGTCATTATATAGTTCCTGTTATTATATTTTATATAATGTTCAAAATATTTTAATATTTTGTGCAATAACTCATTACTATTATATTTTTAATAACAAATATGATATACATATTTTTTTTTTAAAAAAGGTTTTAAACCTTCGAGAAGAGAAACAAACTGCTTGGGAAGTGGAGATACAAGAAGACAAAAATTCAGAACCCAAGTCAATATGTTGGCCACGTGATTGGCTGCCGAAGGACTGCCCATATGCTAGAGTGATTGCTATCAACTATACCACCGATCCATATCTCTGGAGGCCAGTATGGGTGCCGAAACCTTTTAGGTGAACCTTTAGGTTACTAATTTATAATAAGTGACTACTGATCGAAGGTAAAACATTATAACTATAGCTCGACCACAGTTAGATGGCAGGGAGACATGAGATCAATTCGCGAGAGGAGAGGTAACTCTTCCACTTCCACGCATTTAATTGGCATGACTATAAATCTCATGTTTGTTACCATTTCGTTGTAAATAGGTTAAATTTGTTGAAATTTTTTTTAATGAAAATAAGAATTAATATCATAAATAAATGCCCCTTTATATATTTATTTTTGAAAAAAATGACATAAGTTTGATGAGAAACATGTTCTAAAACACATTTTTTATTTATACATATTGCTTTTGTAAGATAGCTTTGTCCCTTTCACACCACATTTTCACAATATTTCGGTTTCAAAATCCTTTACGCGTTTACATACGTTATCCCACAATTCTTTAGAATATTCGTTGAAATACTTCCTCAACATATTATCTTTTTCACATCAAAAAGAATTTATAGACTATTAATCTATAGAATCGATCGATAAATTCTATCGACACCATTTTTTGAAAAAGTTATAGCGTCATTTAAAAACAGGAAACCCATAAAACGATTTTTCCCCAAATAACAATGTATTTTTTATTTATTTTATTCTTTATTGTATACAGTAGGAGTTCATTAAGATGGCAAAAGCTTTATAATTAGAATATGTTTTTAGCTTCTAGCACTGGTTAAGACCAGAGTGACGAATAAGAGTCGTTAGTATTTGATGCTTGTGTCATCAATAAACGATTTTTAGACCATTCCCAATTTCTTTTAGATATATAGTGAACGGGAATCGATAGAGATGGTGTTCAGATCCTATAATAAATTTAAACCTAAAATTTCGAATTTTTGGCGCTTTTTCAAAAAAATATGTCAAAATAATCAGAAAGAGAAAGCAAATGCCAAGTTCAAAGCCAGATTAAAACAATAAAAATTATATATTCCGAAAAAGAAAGCCAAAATATAAGCCAAATAATCATAATGCAGGGACAAAAAAAATAAAATAAAGAACAAACTCATAAACAACAATAAGTAGGCAACTTAACAATAAGTCATTAAACCTGCCATTTAAAGGTATTATTTTTTTTATAGAAACTACTTTTTTACAATTTAGGAAGAAGACATTAGTTCCAACTTTGTGCCGCATGAGTTCACACTTGGTAATGCCATCTAACTGTTGTCAAGCTATGATAAACATTATAAAAGTTTTCATTTTGTTAGTTACCATTTTACACGACCAAATGAATTCTTCTTCTTCTTCTTTTGCTATCTCCTGCTGTTTGTGTCACTATGTGATTTGCATAAATGAAACTTTCGACCAGCACTGGAAGCAGGTTCCAATATTCCACAGTTGCCTTAGGAATTCTCCTTTTGCATATTTGTCATACCTGGTCCATTACAATATTAAGAAGGAGAGGACTAAGACTGGCCACCTGCTTCACTCCTCTATAGAATTTAAAGGGTGCAGATCTGGTGCCATTGAGGTGAACTACACCTTTTGGGTCCTGACAAATAAACTTCACTACGTTAAACAGTTTCCGTGGTATATTCCTCTCTTCCAAGGCATTACAGATTTCCTGGTGTGGAACTGAGTCAAACGCAGCTCTTAGGTCAAGAAAATCCATGTATATGTTCCGTCCTCGGATGCCTTCTCTATCACCATCCTAAGGAAGAACTAGTGGTGCTTCCTTTGTCTGCCAGGACGCTTCCGTCCCTTTGCAGTCTGTTCTTCCTCTATATAATTTTCGACATAGTTCCATAGGAGTTCTTCCAATACTTGAGTGTATAGTTTTCTTTTTTACTAGCACATACTTGTTATTCTTAAAGGGCCTGGTCCCAGAATCAAGATTATTTTTCTATTCTGTTCTATTCTATAGTTAAAATTAAATTAATTAAAATTAATTAAGACCTAATTAAAATTACCAGTAATGTTCAAGTCGCTATAGAATATAAAAAATTTACTGTCCTTGTACTCCTTGACTTCTCCAAAGCTTTTGATTCCATAAACCATTCCATTCTTTTTTCCAAACTAAAATCATCATCCTTCTCTAACAATTCTACCTGTTGGTTTCAATCTTTCCTCTCATCTTGCTATCTTATTCTATCCTCAGGAATTGCCCAGGGCTCCAACATATCTCCTCTTCTTTTCAGCTCCGTCATTAACGATTTTCATAAATGAATTCTTCCAAATCTATTTATTCTTTTCTCCTTCTGAGCTGTTAGTGGTGTTTATCAAGATTCAAGAAGACCTAGATCTAATCGGTGCATGGGAAAAATTAAATTTACTAATGTTAAACAATTCTAAGAATCAGGTCATTGTCGTTGGTTCCAAACCTCTTCTCAGATCCAATACCAACAACATTCCTATCCTATACCTAAATCCATCACTTTCTGCTACTCTGTTAAAAACTTAAGCATAATCATTGACCAATCGCTCTCCTAAAACTACCAAATCGCCCTTATTTGATGTTCGTTTTTTACCCTTAAACTGTTTTATCGCTTCTGTTATCTCCTACCCAAATCCTTATGTAGACTCCTCCCTCCCAAATCCAAATCCTCCCTCATATTTTACCATTTTGACTATGGGTGGTGTATGGTGGCCTCACAGGAAGTCTCAGGGACAGACTAAAGAGAATTATGAATAGCTTTATAATGTTTGTTGTCTCTTATCCTCCTTCCGTAGACAGTATTTTCTAGGCACATTCCTTTACCAATCAATTTTCTTCCAACAATTATTTCTTGACTTTCCTTCTTATGGATGGGGATAATAATATTTTGTTCCCACTCCTCTGGTATTCTCTTTTCATTCCAAATTTCCTGGAATAGAGTCTGAAGCATCTTTTTCAATTCTTCCCCTCTGAATTTAATAAGTTCTAGGGTAATATCATCACAGCTACCAGCCTAACCGAGTTTCATGATATCAATCTCTATTTCATCCTCTGTGATGCAGTTATACATATCCCCTTGTTGATCTACCTCATTCCTTGTACTTTTCTATACAAGTTTGTATTGTTGGTATAGTTGACAAATGCGAATTTCTCTTGGTAATGATGTCTCCAAACTTCCATGATCTCCTTTTCATCGGTTGTAATTGGTCCAACTGCATTCTTGATGCAAAATATTTTATTAATTGACCAAGTGCCTTAGTTAATAAGACATTTTTATTTTGTTACTAAACGAAGTGAGTTGAAATTATTAATGTTTTTTACTAAGGAAAAGTTTTTTCTTTTGTCTGTAACTGAAAGCAGTATGGGACCGAATCTTAAAAATTAATTTAAGAACCCAAAAATCCAAAGATAATTATATTTGATTTCAAATGTATTTAAAAGAAACCAAATAAATCCTTGTTTAATTATTAAGGAAATAGGAAAAATAAAAACTAATCATATCACATACAAAATATCAAAAGTTTCTTTATAATTGAGTTGAGAGATTGAACATAATAATGGCAAAGGCTTAATAAAATTATGACATGGCATTTGTAACCTATTACCACTTTTTTTTAGGTCTGGGATGTCAGAGAGATCTTGGGAAATGATTGATAGTCTAGTCGATTTAGGTGTTGGAAAGCATTCTATATTTTGGGTTGGACATTCCAAAGGAGGGCTGTACGTAAAACAGGTACTCGTCAATGGTAAGTACTCAATAAATTTACAATTAATCACCATTTACACTAAAATTAAATAAGTTCTAATTTTATTTTCTCTTTTAACGATGAAAAGCCTGCGAAGCGTCGGAAGATAAATATAGAGATCTCAGTAATAAGACGAGAGGAGTAATATTCTACAGTGTGCCGCATAGGGGATCGATACTGGCTAATCTGAGAATACCACTTCTGAGAAAGTCTATTGAATTGTGTGAAGTTCAAAAAGGCAAGTATTATAAATAGTTAAGGTGACATCAACATTTGATAAAATCAAAGATTTTCAGATAAGTATGAGGTACAGGAAGAAAATAACTGGACATACAGTACCAAGAATTTTAATGGAATATTTTTGTCATTAAATCTTATTTCTTGAAGTCTTTATAAGTTTTTAATCATTTTTTGTATTTTTTACAAACTTCCAAAAAATAAAAAAATTGATTAAAAAAATATTTGTTTTTATTATTAATCATTAGTGGCACTTTTTTTGGCACTGTTGGCTTACGTGTCAGTCCAGTTATTTTTTTCCTGTATTTCATACTTACATATAAATCTTTAGGGAAGGCTGGACATTTATTGGCAATATGTTATTATGGTATATGCATGAAAAATATACATTTTATTATATATCGGAAAAAAACTAAATAGTTTTTTCTTTCCAAATTTTTGCCAAATAATAAGTTTTAATTAAACAAAAATGCAATAAATAAATAAAATAAATAACGCGATTGGTTTGACCACAGTGTGATGTCAAATTTCATGTCAGCATAACTACTTCGAATGGGTACTTGTTACTTTCATTAAGTGATTGACGATATCTTAAATTATATCACAGTTTCTTGCATCAAGTGTTGTGTGAAATCATTAATTGAAATGACTGAAAGAGGATTTGTTAAATTGCTGTAGAATAATCTTCCAAGAATAGAAACAATTATGAAGTCATTTTTTTTTCTTTCTTCAAATCCAAATATCATATCTAACAACTTTAAAGGAGTAAAAGCTACAAGATAATTTTGTGATGATTAATTCAGTTTTGAAGCTCTTTTGATACATAATTTCCCACATTAGTTTGGAAAACTATTCATCAAGTGTCCAATCAAAACTTTTTGAGGTTATGATACTTTTTTACTTTCCCTTACCTATATAAGAAGTATATAGTAAGGAGAAGTATTGCGATCGTGAAAATTTTCGAATTCGAGTTTTAAATGGAAATACACATTTTAAGGTCTCCTGAGTCCAAATAACCAAGTCTCGCTAAATGGTCTGCTGTCTGTCTATGTGTCTGTTGATGTTATAGCAACTTTTTCGTCAAAATCGACTTACCGGAAGTGCCACATTATATAATCAATTTTACACTTTTTGACAATTTTCTTGAAAATGGCTCTAACAATTTTGATGAAACTTGCCTAAATTATTCTTTAACTTTTCATTTATGTAGTACATCACAGAGAAAATGCAAGGAAAAAAGTTACGATGAAAAGAATATTTTATTTGCGCATAACTTAAAAAGCATGCATATGATGGTAAATTATGCATAGATTTGTATGAAAGGTGATTAAATGATCATCAAAATCGGACCAGTAATATCAAAGATACAGCGTATTGAACTAACCGGAAGTTGTTATTATATCATGGATTTTACAATTTGTTTCGTAAATGGTTGTAATGATTTTGATAAAACTTGCCTGATGTCTTCTCCTGAAATTGAATGATCGAAATCGGACCGGAATTAGCAAAAATACAGAGTATCTTATGAGAACTGCAATACGCTAGATAGATAACCGAGGGCATCCGAAAGGAGATGGATGCGACCACCCATACTACCAATCCCTACCACCAATCCGCCAATAACTATACACATTTGTAGTCAACAATACACTGTGTAATGATGTAATGTAAGAATACAAAAGCAGAAATTAACTTAACAATTTCTAATTTCATATTATTTAATGAAAACAAAATGTTTCCATAGAAAATATATTTTCAACTTGACAAACAAAATATATAGGTAGTGTACAGAATTGTCGTACTAAAATTGTTTTATTATACTGATGTGGGAGAAGATGTGAATGCTGCCGAATTTATTTCAAGTATTGTTTATTTGAACTCTTTAAAATTATACTAAAAAGATAATTATTATAGGACGGTAAGGGAAAGTTGTGTGATGCGCGCACCGCATCAGATTTTTTAACATGCAACAAAATTGTAAATTCGATTGTATAGGAAACGATGCATTCATAGTAATGACCTCAAAACAATGCAAACTAGTTATTGGAGATACTTCACCCCTTCTCACCGACTTACACCACTTTGCTCTTATAGTCGAATCTTTTGGAACGTGTAAAAACACTTTATATCTAGTGCATTTTTCATTGTATACTTGCACATAGGCACAAGACAATACTTATACGAAGTTTTCACTCTTGTTCCATGGTTTTACTAATCGCAGAATTAGATAAAATGTAGCAAGTTTCACCAGAACCAATACAAATTTTTTTAAATAGCTTTGTTGACATGAAAAATGTCTTAACATAAATCCCGTGATTAATGGCGTGTTTGAATAGCCGAAATATCTTACCCAAAGGACATTTTTTTTTTTAATTTAATAATAATGTTTTTATGAATGATTTAATGTTTTACAAACTTTTGAGACGAAAATAATTTATTTAAGGTATTTCCAAAAATTATGCATACACCCTATTGCTATAAGTGACAAGAAGTCTCTGGTAAAAGCATCAGCTTGATGATTACTTCAACTCACTGTAGGTTTGTAGTTTGGGAACATCTTGGAGGCGACAAGAACTATCAGGTTAAAGTTTAAGTTACAGGGCAACTTCAACTTATACGGCATGTTACTGTTACACTAAATCACTGTAACAAAAGTGGCAGTTCCTGGATAGTGGCAATGGGGGTTCATACAAATCTTCTAATACGAATACGATCTAAAATACGATGTAAAATACCAATCACAAATAGAAACACCTTCAGTTTTAGTAACTTAATTACTGCGTTTGTCAGTTTAAAGCAGGCAGTTTCCAAACAACTAGAAGGCTTTAAAAGGGCTAATTTACAATTTCATTTTTCTTTAGGAAATAAAAAGTAATTTATTTTTTTTTAACAAGTTTATTGATCCTATGAAAATAAATAACTAATACATGAATTGGAAATTAATTTAACCTTTGAAAGCTAAATTAGCTGTTTTAAAAAATCCTTACACCTGAGTGACAAGCTAGTGCGCAAAAAATGTATGTACACGAGGCATTAAAACGAAGACAGTGCCTCCCTTCCAATGAACACCCAACCCCTCTCCACGTCCTAGCCCACTCTATGTAGTTCACTGCATCAGCTGTGAGGGTAGCTTGAGAATGAAGGCGTTCTGTTTTTGTTGATTTACTCAGTTTCAAATAAATATTTTCTACTTCTTTTTACTACAATAAAATAATTGTATTTTTCTTTTACAAAGCTAGAGAATCACGTGCTCAGGTACACAAATGGAACTGCCACTGTCACAATCTATCCACTATCACAATCTATCCACTGCCATTGCCATTGTGTCATCATCTATATCTAATGTCATCTGATTGGGTGTATAATATGTAGAAAGATTAATCAAGGTCAATACCCAACTATTACTAATTGTACAGAATAAAAATCACCGGTGTATAAAATTCAATCCTGTCTAGTTTATATCTTTACCTTGTATATCTATTCTGTATATTAAATAAAACAAATTGTTACACAATAAACGAGTTAACTAACAATAAAGTTTTGTTTCAGATTGTAAGGAAGTATTGACTCTACATCACAAGTTCAAGGAATTGTTAAACTCAAAAGATTTAGCAATTACTATTAAGAGTTTTATCGAAACAAGGCTAACGTTGATGGGATTCGTCTACGTGAAAATAGTATCAGAAAAATCTGCTGGTAAATATTCATTTATAAATATGGATTAGTGATCGTAGAATATTATACACCTTGCTAACGTGTCCTTTCACTTTCAATCGCAGATGCTGAAGTAGGTGAACTATATGGAATACCTCTAGACCATAGGAACATATGTAAGCCAAAGAACAGGTAATTCAGTCACTTAATATCCAAATTATATAACTACTTTTATGTAATTTAGATGCATATCAAAGTAGGTAACGGCAGAAATTTTACAGGAGAGCCAACTGAATGTTCGGTAGTTTACTATAAATCGGAATTTCTTCTGATTCCTTTGCATGAAATTAAAAGGAAGTGGAAGACGATTAAATTTCATGTAACGGAATCGGCAAAACTGCCGATATATAGAAAACTACTAAACATTCAATTGGTTCTTCTGGAAAACTGATATTTTGGACACTTGTCATTCGACTGCCCTCTACAGATATTATTCTAATTTTTAGTAATAGGTTTAGGTTAATTGGCATTTTAACATAGCTCAAACAAGGTGCATTGGGTCAAATAAGATGACAGTTTAAGCCCCTTGCTGTTTATATGATACATAATTTTTTTTCTCACCTTAACAACTCATTATTATTTACAATTTTCGAAAAAGAATTATTTTAAATATAATTAATAATGCTGTTGGGGCTTTTTCACTGCATATTTTAACGCTTTTTAGTCTTATTTTCCTGAAAATAATACACTTTTGCACTATATCGAAGGTCATTGGGGAGTAGGGGAGTAGATTTTAAATTTGTTTCATAACCCGTATAATATGGTTTTGGGGGTTTCGGGGATGTCTGATATATACATTTTTTTCCTGCTACATTAAGTCACTTCCAGTGATCCCCATTGGATCAAAGAAACTGAAATTAATTATGGTCGTTTTTTAGATAGAACAATATTATAAAATTGGGAATAAATTATAGTCAAAATTTTGGTATGTTTAAAAATTTTTCATGATCTTGCATACCTCTACAGCAGTATAAAAATCCAGTCTATGTTTATAATAAAATTACTATTATAGAAAATTCAACTGTATTTCTTTCTGTTTCAGAGAGTGCTTCTTATATAAAGAACTGGTGAAACTAATACAAACCAATAGTGAGGTGTAATTTGTGATAAGAAATCTTTATGAATGATGTCGTATAACATACATCTAAGTCATATCCTCAAAGTATTTATGGAAAATTCCCATGACAATCAAATGTCCCGACAGACATTGGCCAAGAGGGAATCGTGCATTAAGTTAAAAAAATATTTCGAATATTTTTGTAAAATGTTTTAAAAACATCGGCTCTTAGTAGTTAGGTAGTTTTTATAGATACGAAGAAATAAACTGCGCAGGAGGCTTGAAAAAAGGCAAGATATTAGGCAGACTGTCTCTTCTTGAACATAGTTACTATCAAGCATAGTTTTTTTGTTTTTTTTAATCTCAATTTGATGAAATAGTTTTAGAAGATTTAATATTTAATTAGCAAAGAATTCAAACTCGATAGACATAATAGAAACTCGTATAGTTATAGATATAACAAAAATCTGTGCCAAAAAAAAAATATATAAATAAAAATAAACAGCAAATAAAACAAACAAAAAACATTTATTAAAAAATATAAACTTTTCGTATATTACTTACCTATTAGACTTTATTAGGAATTATTGAGCGTACAAGGGCAAGTATCCGCTGATAAATGAACGAAAACCTAGAGAAATAAATTATAATAAATTCTAGGATCAATTATATCAGTAGAATAAATAATGTTCTAAACCTTAATGTACAAATAAACAAATATTGAACAATAATAATAATATTTCTTACTTCCCGTCTGGTTTACAAATGTCCATATGACCTAGAGGAATTTCATAGATTGTACCAAAACCAGGATCTATGGATATAAAAATATAATCATAAAATTTCATTTCTTTGTAGTTTCTTTTATGTATTAAGGCTGACATACCTCCTAAATCAGGTGGCACACAATGAAATTCCCATTCAAACGTTGTCAGTTTCATACTTTTTGTTTCTACAAATGAGATAATTTCCATTGGGTTTTCAAAAATAAATTTTTCGAATTCTTTATGCAACTTCTGAAGAATTGGTGATTCTGCAAAACAAAATCAATTGTCAATTAGAAAATAAATTTCATTTTAGAAATTTAAAAAAAAAATTTGTTTTTATTTTATAACTCTGTACCTTTTATTTCAATAGTAATTAATTGTAGGTTCTGTCACATCGTCACCAAATTTAACTAACGAATGTGAAAATAACTACTTTTCAGGAGACCAAAAAGGACTTAACTTTTTACATTTAACTTAGCCATTACGAATATTATTTTTAATTCACGGGGCTTTTTTACTTCTCTGATTCCCTAGATTTGTTTTTATAATCTTTTTTTTTTTTTTTTTTTTGCAAATATGCCTTCTAGTAAATTAATAAAACTAAAAAATTTGAAAAATGCGATGTTTTACAATTTATAGTTATACATGGTGGGGATGGCAATCAAAATTCTTGCACTATTCGAATCCTGCTAAGTTGAGAGGTACATACTCTGAAAAGATATATATCTCAATACCGCAAGGACAGAAAATAAACATTATTAAAAGAAAGTACATCAAACCTGTGTGCACAAAATTGAAGTAGCCAAAGAATGGGAAACAAACATAATATAGCATAAAATACAAATATAAAATTTGTTCATGTTTCAGATGAATTCAATTTTTAACTTTTTAGTTAAATTTAGTATATAAAAATGCAGTTTAGATTTATTATCTGACGTCTACTACTTCTTCAGTACAAAATGAATGTAAATAGGCCTCTCAATTATGAAAAAAACAACTAAAAAATTTGCTTAGATCACTTAAATTAGGAATGCTGGCATTTTCTCAAGCATTATGTTTACTGGAGGGTTAAAGTATCATATAAACTGAGATAATTTTAACAATAAAATATAGCTACCAAATCCAAGATTTGGGAGCCCTTAAATTAAGTTTAATATATATAAAATCTACTTAAGAGATGATAAATCAAGATTCTAGTTTGTCGCCAATAGATAATGTGGTAAATTGTAAGAGGATAGCTTCTGGATTAAAATGACCATGGTTGCTGAGTCATGAGGTAATTAAATCTTAAGTTTAATTTAACCTAACTTACACCAGGACTAAACTTCTACAAGACTAAAAAATCCATTGCGTATGTAGTATTATTTTTATCCTGGCTATGTTATCTCGTACTCTAGTTTTTTCCTGAAGTCCAAAGTACCCAATAAAAATTTCTAAAGTCGGTTACTACTGCAAACATAATGTTTTTAATTTTTAATAGTTTTTATTATTTGTCCAACAATTTTACGTTTTATTCATTTTTATTTTTTTTAAGCGGTGAAGGAGGTTATCACAATGCGGTAAATGGGCAGATATTGTAGTATTTCATTCCACTTTATTTTCTAATTACCACATTGTTAATTACCACCTTTACCACTTAATAATAAATAAATATAAAGTAAAATTCTTGGACAACCAATATAAATCATTAAAAAAAAAAACACTGTTTTGCCTTAGTAACCCACTTAAGAAAAAAATTTGAGGAAAAAAACCAAGGTATAAGATAACAAAACTAGGACAAAAATAATACTAGATAGAGGTATTGTTGTAGGTATCTAATGTTTTTTGACCTCCCACCCTCAATATCTTTTCGAAATTAGCTTAGTTTCGCAAAGTGGGGTATATCGTTGGAAAACTGATGAAATGAAGCAACTTTTATGAATTCCCCAGAGTCAACTAAAAAATTCATTCCGTGAGATTCAACCGAGCATTTCTGAAAATTATTAGTTTTTACTTGTTTACTTTGCTTTGGCTGTTATGATCGCCTGACGAAGCAATATTTTTCTACAAATTGGTTCCTATCTTATGAGAAATTCCTCGTAGATTCCAAAAATGGTGACAAATGTTGAGAAATGTTCAGTTACAGCAAAGAACTTCAGAAGTTCATTGTAAAATAACGTTTTTTGGAAAATCCTTTAAATAACGTTTCTTGGAAAACCCTTCAAATAATGTTTCTTGGAAAAGCCTTTAAATAACGTGTGGTTGGTGGCACTGAACTACATTTTTGAAAAACTATCCCTTCCTCAATTACTGACATTACCTCCTGGGACACCCTGCAGAAGCAACATAACGCATCCAATTTTTAATGAAATTGAAATATGTATACCATTTTATTCAAAATTTCCTGCTGAATCTTCCTATCTAAATTAGGTTAACCAAATCCTGCTCGAAGCTAACTAATAAAAACCATAAATATTTTTGCTGTTTAAAAGAAAATAATAAGAAAAATACAGTCGTTTTCTGCTCCTATAGAAAGATAACGAAGTTGCTTCTAATGTGACTATATACTTAATCTAGAACTAAGGCTAATTCTTCGTAGAGCAACAGGCCATAGAAGTCTACTATTAAAAAAATAAGTAACAATTCTCATACATCTGAATACTGGCTTGTAATGGGATACATACTATATCTCAGTTCATCAACTTCTGTAGAAGGTAAGAAAAGTATTCTCCAAGCTTCATGAAGAGTAGCCCATGGCGATCCAATATGCGGTGTGCTTAAGAAAACGATACCTTTGGTATTTTGATAAAAGTTTTTCATCTCTTCTGATTTTTCATTTTGCCAAGCTAGATTAAAAAATAAAATAAAATAAAGGTGTAAAACAGTAATCTAAAACCAATTTTAATTTTTTTCTTAAACTTAATTGAGCTAGTGTAAGGTCAAGGTCGACAGAAGTACCTGGTTATCTCTAAGTGTAAAAAAAAATTGAAATTTTCAGTTTGGACTGCATTACGTAGAAGTATCTATTACATAATAGGGACAATAATATAGTTCAGCCAATTTTTGTTTAAATAAAATCTCAGAAAATATGATAGCAGAATGTGAATTTGTATATTTCAGTTTTTTAGTAATAATAAAAAATATATCATTTCTGCCTTTCAACGTATCCAATTATCTCTAATATAATAATAATTACAAACATAACAATATTATTACATGCATTATGCTTTATGCATGGAGCATGTACATATAAATAAATACACAACCCTCTTAAGGTGGCTCTACACAATCAGTTTTGTTGGCGTTCAAAAAGATATATCAAGGACAAAAAAAAAAAATAAAAAAAAAAAAAAATCCCTGTGTTGGAATGATGGCATTAAAACTAACCACGTAGGGCTGCAACATTCTGACATTGTTTTTTTATCTGCTGTTTCATTATACATCAAATTTTGATTAACTTTTATCAAAACTGAATCAATAATGTTCTCACCAAACCAAACCCATAAAGTATCAATTAATAAATTTCAGATATAAGCTTAAAATAAATTTATTTTGTTTTTATTAGAAATTCTCTCCTCAAAGATAACCTGTCAACTTTGCTAACTTCGAACAATAATCATTATTAATTTTTATTACTTAATTTTCTCACCAATGAACATTGGTCGAGGTGAAAATTTAAATGAGTAATAATTAGTTTTTGATTAAATTGTTTTTGATTATTCTATATAAATTAAAAATAAATCAATTAAAAAGAGATCAATCAAATAAATAAATGAAATAAGGATAGATGGAAGTTTCGTATGGATGAAAAAAACCAATCGTGCAGGGTCAGCGTTGCAAGGTTATTGTATGATGAGGAAAAGACAATAACATAAGGGATTTATTTTAAGGTAGTCATTATAATATTATCTTAAAAAAAAAAAAAGTAAGCTATTTTTAAACAGGAGTTTAAAGATGAAGAAAAATTTAAATATCAGCAAAGGATGACAACTTTGAATAAATTAATTAATAAATTAGCTTTTGCTCTTGTACATTAATAAATTAAAAATTAATTATATTTTTACTTTCTTCCAATTATCATTATATTTCATAATAGTTTCGAAATTTTATATTTAGTTTGCTTACCACAAAAGTAACTAAAAGAGACAATAATACAGTTCATCCAATTTTTTTTCTTGTTTTTTTAAATAAAATTTCAGAATATTTGATAGCAAAATAAGAATTCATTTTCTTTAATTATTAATAAAAAAATATTATGTTTGTCTTTTGACCTGTTAAATATCCATTAAATTACCTCTAATATAATAATATAAGAGATTTGTGTTGCAGTATTCAATACAATATAATATTGATTTAAAAAAAAAAAGTATAGACAGGAAGCTAATATTTCAAACAGGAGTTTAGGAATATGCACAACATAAGTATTTGCAAAAGATGACACTACTTTGAATAAATTTAATTATATTTTTTACTTTCTAGCAATTATCATAGAATTTTATTACTGATTCGGGTTATTCATTAACGAAACATATTGGTTTTAATTGTGGGTTTCAATTCCTTCATTAAACAAACCTTGAATAAGCATATGTTTCACCAGCAGGCCGCCCATCGAATGAGCTATCCATATGATGGGCCTCTCACCGATTCCACAAGCCATGAGTTGCTGTAGCAGTTTTCTGCACCTCTCCGCTAATATTCTAGTTGCACTTTAAACAGAAATTGTAGCAACACAAAATTATATTTTAGCAAATCAATATTAAAAAAAATAAATCATTGACTCAGCATGAACAGTGGAGATACAAAAGGGGCTAAATCCAAATTTAACAAAATTTTCAGAAAAACTAAAACTATACATAATTCAGGGATTTACCCCCTTCCAAAACTCAACCCAAAATTTGAATGTAAAGTTAGATTGGCTTTAGTACGTTCTGGGGGGTTAAGCATGTAAGAAGACACTAAACAGTATGGAAAACATATAAACAAAAATATCAAGAATGACATAAAATGGATATACTCCAGATGCATCTCCATGCCTCATAAATGATGTGGAGATGAACTATTGATCTATATTAAGCAATAAAATATTAATAATAAATTTCGCGGTCTTTACTAAGACAATTTCTAGAATAATTAATAATTATTAATAATAATAATTAATAGAGAAAGTAGGTGTAAAATTTGTAATTATTCTCAAAAAAATCAGAATGTAGACTTTACAAAGCAGATATCTGGCTATTGTTTGTTGTCTATAACGCCCTTATGACTCTTAAACAACAAACAAAACAAATAAAATACAAAACTCTTAAGGAGAATTTCGATCAAAAACTTTAACAAATTCACTTGATATAAAAACTTACTCACTTGGTTAACAAACTCACTTGATCAAAAAACTTAATCGTGTGAAAGGGCTTAGATCAAAGAATTAGCAGTATTCAAAACAAAAGTAAAGTAACTTTCCTGATACACCTACTGGAAAAGTAAATAAACTAACCCTCAACTTGAACAAGATTTCGTTCAAAAAATATTACTATATAAAATAGGGAGTCGGTTTCTGTATGGTCTCCCCTGGTGGCTGACAATCAAAGTAATATCTGCAATTGGATATATATCAAGGATTGGATCAAAATTCTTACTTGTTTAAACGGCTTTTAAAAAAGTAGAAAGGGCAGGGTAGCCTACAGGTTACAATCCATCCTTATAATGGGCAAGTGGTCCGTATGGTGGTCAAGATTCATTACATGGATCAGACACAAAATAAAAGTCAACACGATACCCGGAGCCACACTTCACTTCAACCTTACTCAAAGCTTTTAAATTTACCAACTCAATCATCACAACTTTGAACAGATGTTTTTCACTAATATTAAAAAATCATTTATTTTACAATTCTATATTTACATTATTTGATATAAGTAATATTTTATAATTATCATTTATATTTTCTATTCTCCTTGACCTTAAATCTTAGTAATATAAGCCATATTTGGTACAAAACACGTTTTAGTTTTAACTTATTTCAATCTCTGTTGGTTTTTCAAAGGGCTCTCAAACAATGCATCTGAAGATATGCATTACCACTAATGGGATTTATCCCATTTATATATATGAAGCTCTCCATACAAGGACTAATCCACCATATCACATAATTTTTTTTTCTTTCTTTGAAGGCTGACATAACATACCATATATATATTATATGTGTGTGTTTATATATATATATATATATATATATATATATATATATATATATATATATATATATATATATATTATAATGTTATACCAGTCTTTAAATTAAGGAAATTGTGGTGACATGGCAGATTCACCTTTCTTCCAGGGAGAAATTAATATAATGAAAAATATTTTAAAAAATATATTTACCCCCTATCCCTCAAAGGACACCAAGATCTCCAATCAGTCAAACGAGTGTCATAGTTGATGCCTACTACACGTAAATTCTTGCAATCTGTAGGCAGCCAATCTTTTGGCCAACAGTTAGTACTCTCAGAATTTAGAGCACATTCTATTTGACATTTATCACTCCTGAAGATAAATATTAAAAAATATCAATATAAATATAAATATATATATCTTTTTTTTTTTACATCTTTTCCTTACATGGTAACCCCACATAAGGATCGTTTATTATTTATACATGCTCCATGCCTTAGAGGAATACTACATGAATGGTAAAAATAATCAAATTTACATATTCAGTGAAGTATAACACAATTATTCAATTTCAAATAAATAACTAATAAAAAAGAAAATATATAACTAAAACAAAATAAAAACAAAACTAAATCAAACAAACAAAGAAACTAAATAAAAATTAAGTAAAGCCAACAAGAAATCACCTACGCTGCCCATCTTTGGTCAGTGAGTCGAAATCTATATGTTTAATAAATTTAAGCAAGTCTGTCTTGAATTTAGAAAGAAATTTTTTTCTGTTTCAGGCAATGGTCCATTTCTGAGAATTATACTTTTAATTAAATGAAAAAGTTGCTTGTCAAATAATTTTGGATTTGTCCGTCTTCTTCGCATAAGTCTGTTTGTATAATGTTGAACAGTTTGAGATATTGTTTTGTGTTTCCATGTTCTGTCAGTAGTTTCATTAGTTTGTAATCATTACTGTGTATAATTCTGTAATTGTGTAATGTAATATGGGGGTATAAATCTGTGTAAGCTAGGTGATTTAGATGAGGTCACCCATATTTGATCCCATCTTTTAACCAAATCAAATTCCAGATCCCTCTTTATGTATGAAAGTGGTACTTGATTGTAAGAGGGCAATAAATCACTTTTTGCCGCTTCTTTAGCAACGTAATCGGCCCTTGCGTTCATTACCCTCAACCCCTGAATGTGCCTGAAGAGTCACTGATTTCTCTATGTTTTGAAGCTCTATTAAACTTTGTCTAATTTGGTCAGTCAAATGGCTGAATTATTTACAGAGTCCAGTAAAATTTTGTTGTCAGTATGTATAGTGATGTGTGCGTTCGTTTGTAGTGTGTCGTTACTGATGTATTCAGTAACTTTTAGCACAGCAAATATAAATATATATATATATATATATATATATATATATATATATATATATATATATATATATATATATATATATATATATGTATATATATATATAAAATAAGTCAATATAAGATTGAGATAAAAAAAAAAAAAAAAAGAAGTGAAAATACATTCTTGATAATTGGAAAAAGCTCCAGTCCGAAGTTTGTATCAGCCATCATGCAGAATATATTCATAAAAATTAATCAGGTCAACGGCATATCAAAGGTGAACCAAATAAACTCAAGAGATGGGAATACTATTATTTAAATTAAAATTTTAATATAAATTAAGATAAAACATTTTTATTTTTTAATTTAAGATATTTTCCTAACTTAATTAGAATGAAAACTGTTGCATTCATTGTAAAAGACTTTGGATATATATACATATATATATTGGGCGTAGGAGTGATGACCCTACCCCGTATACCTAAATTGCGAATCGCAGTGTGGTTTTCCAGGACGTAAAATAGCCACACGGAAGTTTGGTCCATGGACGGTTTGCTTCGGGGAAAGAAATATAGGTCCTCATGTGCCTGCTGACTCTGAACAGCCATAATCCGTGGATCTTGACCGGTTTGTCACTGTCCTTGAACCCGAGCGAGCCGGTGGGAAGGACACGGCTGAATTGGCCCCAAAAGGACCGGTTATGGAGCTATGGATAGCCTGCCGCTGCACCATGGAAACCATGGTACATAGCAACGTGAGATTGGGTGATCCCCTCCAGGCTGCCTGTTCTTCCGCAAGCAATATATGTCTGTATGAATACCACATCGCGCGCCCAAAGACCTCCATGGTCTATAGTGACAACCGAAAAAAAAATAAAATATATATATATATATATATATATATATATATATATATATATATATATATATATATATATATATATTACATCAATTTATTCATTTCTGCCAAATGATGTGGTCAAACCAAAAGATGAGCAAATTAATCAAGTTAGTTTGTGAGAAAAAAGTGATTTGGGATCCTATAGATATTAATTTTAAAAACAGGAACAAGAAGCATGATGTCTGGGATGAATCCTCGCTCCCTGTCATTATGAGAACTCATCATTTATTTACTGGCACACCGTTTTGTTGTAACCTGGTTATCAAATTAATTTCCTCTAGTTCTGTTCATTAACAAAGTTATACAACTGACTTTTACAACTAAATGTTGAAAGCATGAACTCAGCTTAAGATATAACCTAATAAGGTTTATATAATTTTTTTTTTTTCAATTAAAGTATTTCTTCATAGAAGTAGAAATGTTTTCCCAAAAAAACAATCCAGTTTTACAATTAAACTTTGAGATCCTTCAAGAATTTAAATTTGACTTTCGATAAATTAAATTCTCAGATAAAAAGAATTTTCCCGGTCCATTGAGAGAATCTTACTGTCAAAAAATAAAAATTAATAAAATGACAACTCAAATGTAATTGAGAGAAATGTTATCTTTTCAAGCCGAAAGAACAACTTCTTTACTTCTACAGCTCTAAGAGTTTAGTATAAGTGGAAAATTTTGGATTAATATCATTTAAATAAATATTAGAATTTTTTAAATAGACAAGTATAACTAATAATAATAGTAATAAGGGATTGATAAATTATCAATCCCTAATTAGATTTATCCTTCTATACCATCATACGGATGTCAACTGATAATTTCTAATAATAATAGAAAAATTATGAAAGATGATTAAATGGAAATAGAAAAGTAACATAGTATATAGATAGGTGTGGCCAAAATGTTCCTCGAATTGACAAAAAAAAAAAAATCAAAAGGTGATTCAATAAAAATGACAATTGGAATAAATAGCAATAAACATAGGTAAAAATTTATTAAGAAGCTATAAAATAATGTGTAAAAATTTAATAGGGTATTAATTAAGAAGTATTAACGTTTTGTTTTGCTTTTAATTTTAGTCAATTTTAATATTCCAAAACATCAGGTAATGAACAGGTGAATAATAAAATAAATAAATGTCAGGTAATAAACAGATGAATAACAAAATAAAATAATTATGAATAATGGAAGCCTTACATTGCTGAAAAACATATAAAAATATTATTGTTATTAGACTAAGTTTATTTCAAGTGCTCGGATAATCATGTCTAATCTCCATACCAAAATAGGTCACAAAGCATCACTTAAGTCCTGTCATTAATTTATGCAATGTCCAAAGCCATTAGTGTTTTTAGTTCATAAAATACAGAATATTGATTTTTAAAAAAATATTTCAATTTCTCTCTGCAATACAGCTCTAAACAAACTTGCACAATACAGCAACGTAAGAGTTAATGGGTGCTGGGAAACTCTGGCATATTGTGCAAGAAAGAAGCAGATAAGTTGGCTACGAATGGCTCTAAGTGCATACCCGTCTCATCACAGCCAATCTGTGGTAAAAGAAATCAAAGCAGCTTATGGCGAAAAAACCAATACTGGTAAAACAAAAGGTAGCATCATTCTAAGCTGTTTCTAGAAGGACCCTGTGAAAAGAGATGCAAAATGCTGCTTCAAATGGATAGGGTCACTTTAAGGAAAATTATAGAGATATACACTGGTCACTGTAAACTCAACAAACACATGTTTGCCTCAAGCTATTAGAGCCACTCATGTGCAGATTCTGTCATACTGGTGACAAAACAGCCTATTATACCATCTGTAGGTTCACGAGTTTGAGGTTCGTGGAGTTGGGCATCAATCGCATATCGGACCACAGGCAATGTGAGCTAATCAATCCATTCAGCTTATTGAGATTTATAGAATCTACTAAACTTATGTTATAAAATAAGGTCCTGGTAAATTAGACCACAAAAAATAAAATAAATATATGCTGTGATAAATAAATTTTAGATCATATTCATCTCCAAATAAGTATATCAATTTTCAATTGTGACAAAAGATTATAACAAATTATGGCTGATTGTTGATATAATGCAGTATAATAGCTCCAAAGGCAATAAGTAATAGTGCTCTAGTAAGATTAGTATATGTACTATGTTTATATAGTAGTAATATATTTACATATAGCAATATGTAAGGTATGCTACAATTATCTTACCCTTCAAAAGAGCAACAAGTGTTACAAGTCGCATACTCTGTTACTGGAATATCCGACATGACAAAAACATATCCAGATTCTATTTCCTCTTCTTTTTTATAAATATCATCAGTCAACTCGGCAGGAGCTTCATCAATGACGAGACTGGTCGCTCGAGCACAAAGATTTTCCACTGACTCTCCGGGACTTGTAATGCCTGCAGAAAAAGATAAAAACTTCGGTCATTTATAATAAAGTATTCTGTTCTTAGGAAGTCAGACCCTGTAGAATAATACTCACCGAAAATACTAACAGGACCTTTCCGATGCCCCCTTTGCCTCCAAGTGTAATGCACACCGCCGAGAAGACCGTGAATCAGAACAATGTCAGTTTTTATAGATTCGTTATTCTTGAACGAAGGATGAAGGAGGAGAACTTCTCTTTCGTATTTGAGACTAGAATCATCGTCCAGATTTGCCAAACTAGAGGCTGCGGTGATGCTTATCCTCTGATTTTTACTCTGCATCCATTCCGCTAATACTGTTATCCATCCTTGAAGCATCAATATATTCTAATATTTAAAGTAATGACAATCAATAAAAGGTCCGAATTTGATAATTTTGAAATGCACTGACCAGTTTGATAGAGATCTTGCAAATATTCTGGGTATATGGACAGTTCCATCATGAGCCTGCCTAATAATATGCAAGCATCTGTGTCATAACACAATTCTCTTTGGCAGGAAAATAACAGTGGCAAAGCACCAACCTCCACTATAGCTAAAAAAATGTAAATTTATCATAATCAATATTTAATCTAAACTAGAATACTATAGTCTAAAAGCATGCAAAAATTTCACTTATTAATATAAAGCAAAAAGTTATCGGAGATAGGACACCAAATCCTACAAGAATAGACTATAGCTCAAAATTATTGTTAAAATGTTTGCTGTATACAAATTTTGGAATAATTTCTTTTATAATCATTATGTTAACTTTAAGCGACTATTGAATCTTTTGAATAAAGATCAATTTGTTTGGCTGTTGGTTATAAATTAACTGATAGAAAATACAATAAGAAAAAATAAACTTATTTCAATGAAATAAAAATTATACATTTAACAATTATGCAAATATAATGACCAAAAAATGTTAGACTTATACATAAAAAAGTAATAAAATGATAAGATTATTTAACAATTAAAACTATTTCGGAAGATTGTAGTTCACATTAACCTTAAAAAACTAAAATGAATTTTTTTTTTTACAATTTTAGAAATAAAAGTGGATTGGTTGACATCTGCATGATGGTATAGAAGGATCAATCTAATTAGGGATTGATAAATTATTTGCCACTTCTATAATTTTGTTTTTATTGAAAACTAGTTTTGAATGTTATACATTTATCTTCAGTTCTAAAAACACACAAAAATTCAAAAATAAGCAATTCAAAATACAGTATCAAACTGTATACTTTTTATTACCTTAGTCACCGATAGCAGTTTCCGGCTACCGATAGCAGTTATGGAGTTATCAATATCGCACATATGGATTCCTAACAATACTGATATCTGTTGGATACTGATATATGTAAATAAGACTATTCAATGTTCCTATCTGTTGGTTTTGGCCTGATTAAAGCCTGACAACAGTAGGATCGGTCTCTACGGTATCCAATGCCACTAATAGGACAATGTTTTTGTTTTCCCTCTTTATTTTAGAAAGAAGGCTTTCATTTAAGGAATATAATATGAAAATGAAACAAGTAAGTGGCACGGGGTCTGATAATAAACTGAAAGCTCAGTAGTTTCTTTAATAAAAACTAAGGGATAGAGACATTACAGGATATATGTGAGGATTAAGATTTAGTTATATTGTAGTTTTAGACACAACTAATCCTTGTAATAAAAAGTTATAAAGTTATATTTTCTTTCAAAACAATAATATTGTGTAACGAGCTAGTAAAGGATTCAAAATAACATTTATTGTGAAAAATTATAGTTATTCACTGTGTAACTAAATTTTTTAAGGCGTCCATACTTTTATGTGTGGTAGTGTACATGTATGTACAGTTCTTCCAACGATTTATAATTTTCTAACCCCGCTATGGCGTGGGATCCCAATAATGGTTTCATTTTCTCTTGACCCGTTTTATAGTGGGAGGTCCACTGTAGGATTATAATTATTTATAAATATAAAGTTTTTTTATCCATCAGAATTACAGTATTACAGTTCTTTAATACTGTAATAAAAATCATTGGGCCAGAACATGGTTCGTTAATACTGTTATACTGTTAATACTGTTATTGGGCCAAGTTGTGCCCAACTGCATTTGAAAATCTTCATCAACATCCTGATCTTACAATGCCCTTTTAAGAGGTCCATACCCAATGGAAGGTCACAACTGCAGGGAGTAAAATATTAAGAGTTTAAGAGAAGAAATGTTCCGATTTTTTCATAAACTTATATCAATATTTGTGGTCTCATATTGTGAAGTAAAATCATTTTTTCATCAAATTAGTATATATAACAGTTCTACTAATTTTAATGTGAACATTAAACCTATGGAAATACATCAGACATCAAGCTACAGCATAATAGAAACTAGACTTTGTGATATTAACCTCTTCCGTTTCCTGTGGCGATACAATGATGTAAAAGTGCTTCTATACTTAGGACCAAAACAGCTTCTTCAGCTACAACAGTCGGTCGAACACCAACAAACCCATAAATATCAAAGTCATTGAAAAATGTCCAGGCCTAAAAAAACCAATAGCATTAATAAAATACCATAGAACATATAATGGTATAATGAAACTAAAAAGACAAAAGATGGAACAACAGATAAAGCATTATTTTTTCAAAGAGTTGTCAAAAATAAAAAAATAATTAATAGAAATTAAAATAAATTAATTATTAATAATTAATATGAAGGGGTGCAACATAAGCCAAAATGTTAAGCACACATTAAAAATAATTTTTATTCATCAGTGTGTTCTCTTCTTTGACTGCAATCTCCCGACCTTCTCCTTGTATTATATAAATAAATTACAATTTTCAAGCAAATACACTAATATTTCAAATTAATTATTAAACATTTTAAAAAAATTAGAAAACCTTTTATTAAAAACTTGTCAAACAGTTACAGTCCATATAACAGTTACTGGTTGTCAAAGTACTAAGGGATATCTTATAATTGCTAGCACAGGTTATGTTAGGCTGGTGTAATAGTGCCCAGGAGTTTATATGAGGTCAGGCGGGCACAATGGTGTCCATGGGCACACAGCTGAGGGCTCTGACCTTAGAATTTACAGGAAAATGGTATAGAAGCCAAAATAGATGGGCCAGAACCATCAAACAAAACAAATAAAAAATGCATTTTCCTTATCAAAAATAAAAATAATCACATGTATCTACCTATAATAACCAATAAAAATATTTTCTCACAAATAAAAAATAAAATAAAAATAAATTAACTATACTAACAAATATTTACTTGGTCTGAGGATGGAAGATAATGATCCTTGAAGAGATAGAAGATGGAAAATAGGACGGGATATAAATATGAAAATAGAGAGAGAATTGGTGATTAGTTGTTGGATATAAAAAATATAGGGTAATTTATCGTAGGTTAGTTTCATACACAACGGTTTTGAGCATGTGTTAAAAACTGCACTTATCGTACCATACAGCTTCTGGTATAACGATTCTGGAGATACATAAAAGACCTACTAATGGTAGCATACAGCCTATTTCATACAACAGATTTAACAATACTAAGAAGAAAATTCATCGAATGTGATAATCTGCATTTGGTCTCAAAGGCTAATACTTTCTTGAAAATCGGATCATCGTCTATTGAGGAATGGCACCGTAACCATCTAATGCATTACCATATTCTGGAAAATATAGTCTTCTTGTTATTATAGTAATGCTCAAAATCATTGTGTGAAAGGGCTCTTTAGCCTTAACTTAAAGTGAGATGTATATAGGCTCAACTATAGTATCATAATAACAAAATTAATCTGAATGAGAAAATTTTAAAATACATTTAAAAATAAATAAGAACCTGAAATTTCGGAAATGTTGGAAATACATTACTTATGAAGTACTTCAAACAAGGATGTCTTGTTAATTTATTTAGTTTTTGAAGAAGGTCTCTCATCAATACCACAAGATCCTAAAAAAAATAAATAACAAGAAGCTAGTTAGTTAGTTTAGCTTAAAAAAATAAATTTTAGGAATATAATTTTATATCATGAATTAATTAGACAATAAAAATAAAAATAGTTTATACAGGGTTTTTTAGACTCAATTGACGCCCTCCCTCGAAATACGCAATTATTGGAATGTAGGAGTGAAACTTGATGAATCTGAAGTTTTTTTTTTGAGCTTATATTCAACCCCCTAACTTTCTCCAATACTTCTTCAGCGAATGTAAAACTCAAGAATTTTTTATGAAATGGGGTAATTATGACAGATTATTATGGGAAATCAAATTGCCCAATTAATCAATTTTTTTTTTGATGTTCTATTAGTAAAAATATCGATCTGAAGCTTCACATGCTAAGCCTAAAAAATCAGATTTTCCCTGACAAATGTACACTATTTATTTGTTTCATAGTCTCGTATGCATTTCCTTCTTTATTTATATTTAATCTTCATACCCTTTTAAACTTTCATAGTTGTATCTTGTTTAGCTTAGCCCTGATGAAGGCCTAAAACTTGGGCCGGAACTTCGACATCTCCTAACAGAAGTTTTACAATTACTATGTGTTTTCTTTCTTGACTGAATCCCCCTACCAACTTCTCCGAGATCACATCTACAGTCAACGATATTTTCATCATTTTACATATTTTTCTAACTGTTTCTTTCAATCAACATACTTCGATCCGGGAAATCATTATGCTTAGGTAAGGCAAACAATAGCATTTGACATTTAACCGGGGCTAAGTATCTGGACTAAATCTCATGGTCTTCTGTCCTTCATTGTAGGTATTATTTCTATCCTTTATTGCTTCCTCTGCCAGGCGGCCTTTGTGCGAGAGATTTCAGACCCATATCTTATAATACCTATAACCACTCCTTTATACATGGTCATTGCTGGGTGTCTGAAACCCCAGAAAGTGCTCTCCCCTCCCAAAAATAATCCAATCACAGCTCCATAATGAGCACCTTCCTATAAATAAGAGTGGGCTTTAACTGTCTCCCTGTTTCATGGGTTTCGTAAAGGAGAACAACTGTGATTACCTTCAATCAGAATCCTCCTTAAAGATCCTGATGGTAACAGACTGTATTACCAAGAAGCACTTAGTGGACATCTTTAATTATATAAAGCTGTCCACATCTCTTAAAACCTAATCAAAAGCTGCTTTAAGTACCAGTAAATATTTCTCCTTCTCTGTCCCAACGCTTCTACAGACCAATAAGGCTACAATAATATTCTGTAGAAGTATTGTATAATATTTTGTAAAAACTACGGCCACCTTTAAATTTTTTTCATAATATTAGGTGTTCATCTTCCACCATTTTTTAATAGATGGCTGCAGCAGTAGGTGCTGATCGAAATAGGTTAGCTCAAACATGATTAACAGTAAGCTTGGACATCTGTCAACATAACCACAACACTATATCAGTGAATTTTCGATTGCATCATAATTTTATTCTCGATCAAAGATGTCAGTTTTCGAGCCAGCCTCGTCATTTGCGGTGAGTTTTGACTTTAGCTCGGGCATTCCCTAAGATTTTATGCACTTTGGATTATCATAGCTGACCCATTTTTTGTCGCTGGTCACAATGTGATATAGAAACCCCTTCTGATTCTGTCATTAAAGCAGCTGTAAAGAAACACCGTTCAACATCTCTCGGCTTCAATTTGTACGGAATCCAATTTCCTTGTTTCTAAATCATTCCCATGACTTTGAGGCGTTTCGAAATGGCTTGTAGAGTCACTCCCAATGATTCTACCAATTTCTTGCTTTTGGCTTGAGTCTTAATTAAGTAATGCCTCCAATTCCAAATTTTAGAAAATTTTCTCTCTTCCACCACCATGCCGGTCCTTGACGTCAAAATCATTGCTCTTGGAGCATTGAAACCACTTACGACACACATTTTCACTAAGAATAGCCTCACCTCAAGTACTGAGATCATTCGATGAGCCTCAGCCGCTGGTTTCTTCAAATGAAAACAGAAAATCTGCAAATGACGAGAATTTCGCTAGAATTAATGATCAAATCACAAATTCACTAACATGGTACTGCCGTTATGTTGAAAGATGTCCAAGCTTACTGTTAGACATTTTTGACCTAACCATTTTGACCACCACCTAGCGCTGCAGCTATCTATCGAAAAACGGCAGAATCAAAGTTGTGCACATAATACTATTCATCTCAAATATAATAAAAACATACAATTAGGTTGAATACCTTAAATATCAATATAATATAACTGCAACTTACCTTTTTGCTTTCATATCGAAGAGAAGCTGTGTCTCTAAAAAAAAACCTTTGGTCAACATCTTTTATACGAGCTAATGAAACAGCAGTTTGCGGTGAGATAGCTTGGGCCATGTGTTGATATTGGCAATCTTTAAAATTTTATAAATATACTTTTAAAAAAAAGTAAATGTAAAATAACCAAAATGCACATCTCTATCATCTAAATTGCTACCAGTAAGACTTTTATTAGCAGCTAAGCTCTCTAGTGCTCTCATCCTGAATTTATTGTCTGATGCATTTGCTATCTCTAAAAGACGCCATGGCAACAGTCTCTTCTTTCTTTTCCACCAGGTGAACAATCTAAATTCTTCTTCATCTGCAAAAAAGAATGAGTAAATGGGCCAATAAAACAAATACTATTTTTTATTGCAGATTGTTCACTAAGAATATTTTTTACATACTTACTATTTTATAAAAACTTGAACTAATATGTGGTAGTATATATGTATACGTACAATAAAAAAAAACAAATGCATAATTAGAGATTGATAAATTATTTGCCACTTCTATAATTTTGTTTTTATTGAAAACTAGTTTCGAATGTAGTTTCTCGCCTGAAAGATCCCAAAAGACTGGCTATTTTTTCTTCACCTTTCAACACCCATTCCTAATGAATCTGCTTGAAATTTCGATATTCATTTTCCTTTATTTTATTAAAATCGTACTTATTTTTCTTCTTCTTTCTCCACATCTTCTAGCATAGAGAGGCCTCAATCCAGTGGAGTCAGTTTCTTCGGTCTCAAAAGATCTTCTTCATTTGAGCAAGTTTTTCCTGTACTTGCTCCTTTTCTCTGTTTGTAATCCTCATACAGAATTCTCATGTGTCTTCCGGGCCCCCTGACCAGTTAGCAGACTTCCATAATCTTTCTGGGTTCCCATCCCTCATCTATGTGAAAGGCATGACCAAATCACTTGAGCTGTCGCTTTTCAAGAGAGATCTTTAGTTCAGACACTCGCAGCTAATCTCTTATTTTCTGATTTCGCATTCGGTCCTCCTCGTTTTAGCAACAATTCTGAGTAGATATTTCATTTCTGCTCCTGTGATCCGGCTGATGTGCTTGACTAGCATGACCCAACATTCACTTCCATATGTAAGCATTAGGAGGTAAACTGCTTTGTATATGTGAACCCTTATTGCTTTCTCTACACTCCAGTAGTCAATTATGCTATTACAGATCTGTTAAAAAGGTTTGCCTTATTTTCCAAATTTGTATTCTATTTCCAATTTCTTCATCTATTTTACCAAACCTGCTAATGATGGTTCCTAGGTAGAGAAAGAGGTCCACTACTTCAATAGCCTCATTATTGCAAAACATATATAGATCTTCATATTTATGCCTGGATAAATATGAAGATCTACTAAATATTGATAATGCACTTTGCTTTTGAAAGTGTTTACTGTCATTCCCTTCTAATGGAGCTCCTCTATCCATTCAATAAGGGCTTGCTGGAGCCTTTCCTCGGAGTTTGCAAGAAAACAATGTTGTCAGCATTTAGTAGGCTCTGGGCGAGGTCAGAATGCATGTTCCATCTGCCAATTAATGTCGGAGATGTTCTCCTCTTACATATTTTATTTATCTCATCCAAAAAACATATAAATAGCCGAGGACTAAGACTGTCGTTCTGTCTGACTCTTCTATCCATCTGGAATGTATCAGTCTCCCTCATATTGATCCGCACAAACCCCTTTTGCACCTTTATATGTCGCTTTTATTCCAGAGATGAGATCCTCTGGGATGTTTTAATTCTCCAAAAGCATTCCATATCTCCTGAAGTGGAACGGAATTTAAAGCAGCCTTCACATGAAGGAAGGCTAGGAAAAAGTCTTTGTCCCGGTCTCATCCCCCCTCCAATACGTTTCTGAAGACAAATATGTGGCCCTGCGTCAGTCTTCTGGCTCTAAATCCAGCTTGTTCAGGCTCGAGATATTCCTTAACAATCCTCTTAGTCTCCTTTCTAAAATGTTTGTGTGTATTTTATATACAATCATATTTTATATACAATCAAAAGGAGACTGATATTATACTGAATAATCGAATATCTCAATATTATTTGTTCCTCATATTTTTGTATCATAAAAATAAAAAATGAAGACTTATTGGAAAGAATACCTCAAACACAAAACACAAGAGAACTACGAGTGGTCTAAGAGGAAAAGGATCGAGGCTAAGAACAAGGTGATAGAAGCCAAGAGGATAACCTGAACAGATTTTGGACAAAATTGGAATCTTCCACCAGAATCAAAAGTTATTTTACCGTGCACTCAAAGCATTAAGAAATGAAAGAGTTCCAACCTTAAAATTTGTCATAGACAAGAAAGGAAACATTCACAGGCACAATGATGAGATGATGGATCTGTGGAGGAAATACTTCCAGAATCTGTTGGAAGGGAATGGATAGTCACCAGATGAAGAGCAGAGAGAGGAAGGTCCTGGGAGGAGGTTGATTATAATGATGATGACAAACTAGAGGAAGCGCTGTGGAATATGAAGTTTGGGAAATCCGCAGATAGCAATGAAATAACTCCTGAAATGCATCAGACCCAAAGAAAAAGAGATTATGGTACACCTTTTGAATTTAGTGTGGAAGTAAAAGAAAATCCTGAAAGATTGGAAAGTAATCCCAAAATTTAAAAAAGGAGATAACAGACCGTAACAACTACCGAGATATATCTCTCTAAAGCATCCCAAGTAAGATGTATTCCAAGATCCGAGAAAAGAGGATAAGAAGAAGAGTTGAAGGGTTGCTTGAAGAGGGACAATCAGAGCACCCAGGACCTTATTTTTGCTATGAGACAAGTCTTCGAAAAAGTATCAGTAAAAGAAATGCTGGTGTGGTCTGTTGGCTTTACACAAAATCCTTTGATCGAGTAAGGAAGATAGATATCTTAGAGGCCCTTAAGAGAAAAAGAAATTAATCAGGAACATCTACTGGCGATTGAAAGGATAGCCTTTTGTATAGCAAGCAAACACTAACCATGGTAAGATTTGCCAACTGTGCTTCTCAACATTTCTCTCCATCATTATGGATGCTCACAAAGAAACATCCATCGAGAATACAAGTGTCAGAAATGAGATTTTTCCAAATGATCTAGGAAAAACAAGAAGAGATCAAATCCGTAACATCACCATCAGGTCAAACCTCAATGTTAAACCGTTCAATTATGAAACATAGGAAAATCAATTGAGATGGCGTGGACACCTACTACAAAGCTAGCGAAACCTATCGAGTCAAAATAGATGAGAAATAAAGAAAAGGATGACCTAGAAATGAGAAGATGAAGTAAAGAAAGACTTCCAGAAAAGAGGACTTCCATGGAATAAAAGAAGGCAACTGGTAGAAGAGCTGGAGAGGGATCCATGAACTTCCTCCTCACACAGCTTAAGCGGTTTATTGAGAATTGAATATGATGAAGATGATTAATTAGATAATTACTTCAAATTCTAATTATTTTCTAAAATGTAAGCAAACTTGGGCAGTTAATAAAACAAGAGAGGTAATGTTTCTTTGTCAAAATACATTATTAGCAGTTTTCAAATAGAAATTACCGGGTTGATCAGGAGAAAAATTTTCCAGTTTTCTAAATATGTATTGCATGTTGATGGATTTAAACACTATGTAGCAATCAATGGAAACATAAATTTAGAAAATATTCTTGAAAACTCATGAACTTCTCAAAAAATATTAGATATATCAAGAGATTTGAACAAGGGGAACAGCAAAATACCATTGACCGTATAGAGTAGAGGTGATAAACAAATAAAAAAAAAATTAAAATAAAAAATTAATAAAACATTGAATATGAAGTGAATAACCCTCGAAACTATAAAGGGGAAAATAAATTTTAAAAAGTACCTTCATATGGGACGTTCTCAACGAAGATATAATCCGAATTTCTTTTTCTCATTAAAACACTTGAATCAACAATTGTATTTAAATATACTGCAGTTTGCCTGACTCCCAGAACAAATAAACCTATTCTAAAACAAAGGAAAAAAGTAAGGAAGCTTAATATAACTCTGATTGAAAAAATAAATATATAGTGTAATATATATCATATTTTAGTGAGTAAATACTCAATTTTATTTTGGAGAAAGGGGGGAAAACAAAAGATTTGACACTTGAATTGAATCTTGTTTGGCTTAGTGTGGGTAATAAAGTTTGCAATATTGCTATACATAGACACAAAATTTTCATTTATTTTTTATCGCTAAACCACATGATGGTACTAATTTCCAAAAAAGTTACTTGCCTGAATTCGGTATACTGTATACTGAATGAAATGAAAAATGAGGCACCTGAAAATTTCAGATTATTCTAAGAAGTGTTTCTTAATAGAACTAATACATCACTGTACGATTGAATAATATAATTTTGAACATACTTCCTTATCAGGATATGAACAACCGGCTAATTTCAATCTTTAATTAAACAAATATTCAACAGGTGTACACAAAAAACAAATAAAAAAAAAAAATTTAATTTAGGGCAAAACCTCATTTAACTATATGTGACTGTATATCAGGAGGTGAAAAGCCAAATGGTACATATCGATATACCTATTTTTTCAAAGATACAGTTATGTGTGGTTATGGCTAGTTAATTGATATAAAATGGTTTTCAAAAGCAATATTGCACAATATTCAAGGGATATAAAGGAGAGCCATAATGTAAATATGATACAAACAAACGTTTTTATCAGAATGCTTTAACTTTAAAATGCTTTTTCACAAAATTATTAAATTGTCACTTGTGTCCCAAGATTTCACACCCCCTCATATATAAAATTCTCTCAAGGTATAAGCTTTAAAAAACATCCAAAATTTCTTTGGCACATTTCCAACTACATTCATTCCAACTTAAACATTACAAAAGAGTTGTTATTAAACTAAAACAAGGCAGATAAACACAAGGGTTAAAACTGTTTTATTCTGTATCAATTTCAAAACATTAATAATTCCTATTTCAACTTTAAGAAAAATGCAAATTTCCTGCAATCTTCAAGTTTACTTAACAGGAGAATTAATAAATGAATATTACTTACTATAAGGTAAAATCTTTTTCCATAATGCATAAATGTTGTAAAATGAAAAACAGAAAGTAATTCAACAAGAAAATTACTAACCCACCAATTAGTGAAGCTGAACTAATTAGTACTTTATTTTTTGTGGTCAGATTTCTTCCTGAAAATTTCATATTCCTTCTTCGCCAAAATTATAACCTACTGCAAGTTTTACTCTAAGCATATACATATCTATATTTCCTTTTAAATTTTGGGCAAATTCGTTTTACAAAACTAGATGCATCCAATATCATGGTAACATCATAAAAAGTACGATTAAGAAAGCTAAATAAACTTCATATGGTTCATCGAGAATAATTACTGATAGCTAAAAAAAAATGTAAAATGCTTTAGATAATTTTACGAGATTAAGAATATTTAATCATATAGATATTTAAGTATAATATTAAATAATTTATGAAATGTATTAATTAGTGAAGTTCCGGCGGTCCCAAATGTACAGTTTGTACGACTGATTTGCTAGAAAGGTGTTCTCTAACCACCACGATTTAGTTTTATTTTAGTACTTTATTAGTTAATGTGTTATATAGAGACATTTTTAAAATAATATTAAAAACATGTGAAATATGACATCAATTCATACGCTTATTTACAATTATGTTTCATCAAGGGTACAAGAATTTGTTTAGAGGAGGGGGGGCCGGTCCTAGAGAAATATACCTGAAATCAGGAGCGTAACTAGGCTGTGGCAACCGGTGTAAGGGTGCACCAAGACAGATGGTAAAAAATGAAATCGTAATATTTCATTCAGCTTCCTAATCGTGATGTTTCCCTCTTTTGTTTTTTTGCTGTATTTTCATTTAACCAAAACAAAAGCAGAGCGTTCTTGAAAATAATCTATGTTATATGAGTTGAATCATGAGTCAGGATCGACTATTAGGTAGGTTTAGTACTCCTTTCAATTTAAAATGAACACTTAGTCGTCACTCTGGCCTTAACCAATACCAGAAGCTTTAAAAATATATATTGTAATTATAAAAGTTTTGCGACCTAAATAAAGAATAAAATTAAAACAAAAAAAATTGTTATTTGGAGAAAAAGTTTGAGTTTCCTTTAAAGTTTGCTAAATGTTGCTTACGCTTTTTAAAAAAAAACCAACATCGATATATATATATATATATATATATATATATATATATATATATATATATATATATAGAGAGAGAGAGAGAGGGAGGATCAGCCTATTCAAGAAAAATACACTAAAATCTACATCTCTAGAATCAGCATATACATCATAATATAGACTATATCAGATGTGTATATTATATACGTTTTAACCAATCCATATGTATGTAAGAATTGAAATAAATACATCATAGAATACGTTATTGTATTCGATGCCCTAGGTATTCCATAGGTAAAATGGGGCATTAATTCGCGAATAATTCAAAATCCAGTAATAAAATTTTATCTGGCCCATCCAGACTTTTGCTCAGAATGACAAAAACTAGCTTCCTGCAAAGTTTCAGAGCATTTGATTGAAACCACTTTTACATTGATTACTGCGGGGTCCTTTGAATGTATTGCGGCTTCTTAGAGCAGATTTCCACTCATTATAATTTCACCGGTTGCAAGAAAATGTTAAATCGACAAGAATTTTGTACTCGGATTCGGCTGGTTATAATTTCGCTCTTTCAAAGAAAATTGATGAAAAACAGACGAAGATCGACGTGTTATGAAGTTTTCTGGAGCGAAATATTTAGCTCTGTCACCCGTTTGAAGAAATGTTTAAAAATTGGATGAAAATTTGGTTGTGCTGAGGATTTCTGTGGCAGAATTCAGCTCATTATATTTTTTATGATCGCCCAGATTTTGAACCTTTCAGGAGCAGAGTTTAATTTGTTATAAATATCCCTTTTCGAGAATTTTTTTTAAAAATCTGACGCTAATTCAGGTGTTTTGGTGCTCGTTTTAAGTTCATGATGTCATATTACGTTTTCATTATGGGGATCTCAGCCAATGTTTCCAACAGGGATGTTCACCAATGGCTTAGAAGTAGCTGCGACAGCTATTTGGTTGCCTGAGGATATCGCGTCTGCCAGAATAAAAATTTCATGTAACGCATAATATTCCTATACGTCGCATAAAATTGTTGATTTCTTAATGAAGTAAAATTGGCCTTTTTTAGTTTGAGTTAAGGCTTCCATTATAACTCGAAGTTAGTTGAGGCTATCAAAAGGCATCGCAAGATCCTAAAACTCTACTAATATCGATCAGCTGAAAACCATTAGAGTGGACAGTTTTAAAAATTAAGTTCGAGTTTTGAAATAAACATAGTCTCTCCACACCTTTTTTTCTTCAACTTAATTTTTTTATTTTTTTCTCTCTCTCAGAATTTAGTAATTTTTCTTTTACTTTGGATTTTTAGGGCTGGTGTGCAAGGTCTCCTGCCTCTCCCTGTGCACGCCATGTCTTTCCTATTGCCCAGTAACATCTAGTAATACCTAACGAAAGAGTTACCACTATCGAAAACTCCCATCTCAATAACGTCACTTTAGAGAGAAATGCTTTATAAACAGCAATGCTGCCAAAATACCTTGGGTTGCTACACACACAGTATACTCATCAATTCAATACATTGTTATGTATTGAGGATACTGGGATTGAAGGAAATAATTAATATTCATAATAGTAATTAAATAAGGAATAAATTAAAGAGATGCCACCCGGTTCAGTAATATCAACATTAACCAGTTTCTTTTTCGGACAAAGGAATCTGTAGGAGGTCGGCCGTTGTACCTTGAGGATACTGTTCAAGACCGCCAATAGGCCGCTTAAGATAAGCGAAAGTAAGAGCACCATAAACCTAGATAGGCCAGGTCGACATGGTGTAATAAAATCTGCCGCCCAAGGTTACAAGTCCTTTGAAAATATTCTTACGGCGACTGCCAATAGGATGTCTCAAAAGGAGAGTGGGGAACAAAATTCATCTGTTCAAGAGGAAATAGGGGAAACGGTATAAGAGTTCGGGTCAAGAGTTGAAGTGGAGAGTTCTGGAAAGAAGTTTGGAGTGGATAGTTCTGGGAAGAAGGAGGTTCGAGCTAGAGGCAGAAGACTGAGGTTTGCAGAGGGTACAGCTGAGCGGAACATCGAGACTGGAGAGAGACCTAGACCATAGAACAACTATAAGATAAGTCCTTTGATTCATTGTGTACATCAATGTATAATATTATGTGGCATCAGGATAATATTTTAAATAAGCAAGAGTTCTTCCAGTATTCTCAAATACCTATGTTATAGTCTGTAGATTTTTATAATGATAGTAATTTAGATTAGAAATTAATAAGCCATAGTTTAATGAATAATGTAACATAAATAAAGAAAGATCTGTAACAACATCTACCATTCTATTTACCCTACATGCCATCATCTAGTTAATTAAGTGAAATGGTGAACACGACACCCTTGGAAAGGTTATCCAATGGTATTTATAATATTCCAAGTTAGTGACCATAGCAGGGGGGGTCTCTAGCCTTTTATGTTAAAATATAGTTTGATTGATCGGCTCTCTTCTGGAACCGATGCAAATAGAGATTAAATTAGATCAGTAAATTGAGTAAATGTGGTTTCTGGAACCCCCACCTGCCTTAGAAAAGCAGTTTGCCAGAAACATAGCAACATAATACATATATCAATTTTTTTTTCTTTCATTTTTACTCTAAATACATTATCCTCTTTTGTTTATATGTTTATGTTTGTTTGCTGTAAACTTACTATCACTCTAAAATCTATCCCTTACTTCTCTTTTTCAGTGACCCTCAACTGTAACTTGAAATAACGCTTTTGCTTATTTTTTTATAAATAAAAATTAAGAAAAATCACAAAAACAAATCGCTAATAAAATAAACTACTTAAAAATTAATCAAATGTTCACACTTTAGACAAGCACACATAAGCATCAAATTGGCTAAAGAAATAATAAATAAATAAAAAAATATGGATAAATACCAATGGCAATAAATATACTTATAGAAAAAATAAAAATAAATTATAATTTTAATCATTTATATTTACAGGAATTTTTTCAATGTATTTATGTAACTGCTAATAGCTCAGATGAGAAGATCATCAGTGTACAAGAGAGCTTAGGCTCTTTATACTTCTCCGATATCTTCTAACATGTCATAGACCATGATGTTGGATAGTGGACAACTTAAAACAGTACTATGAGCTAAGACTTCCTTTTGAATGCGAAATTTGGAAGTACTGTGGTAGCTGTGCATTTGGGTCAATCTTTGACATACAAAATATTTAATCTGTTTGAATAGTAGATATTCCACATAGCCAGCTTATGAATGAGCATGGGTCACCAGACGGTGTCATATGCTGCTTTTAAATCGGCCAAAATTGCTAGCGTATCCATTTTTGACTTGTATAAAGTTAATAAAATTGGTCCATTGTGCTTCGATGTCTGCGGAAGTCAGCTTGACCATTGCCTACGATTCCATGTGTTTCGATAAACTGGTTTAGACGGCTGATAATTATGCTCTCCGAATCTCTTGTTGATCGTTTAATTTACGCAGAGGGCAACACGAGCAGGCGATTAACTTCACTCCTCTGACAATCAATTAAGACGAAGAGATTGTTGCAATTCAAGCAGCCACCATCCAACTTGAATCAAATCTTTCCACATGGAATGCAGATTTCTTAATCGATTCGCATGCAGCCATACGGAACCTGTCATGCAACACTTAAGCGAACTGAGATGCCTTGGCTGGCAATTGAAATTCCAATGGGTTCCCAGCCATGTTAAGATATATGATGATGAAATGGCCGACAAATTGGCAATGCTGAGAACCACCTCTGCCTTAGCCACCCAGCACTCTTTTTCTTGACCAACCGATTATAAAAGGGCAAATAAACTCTTAAGTCAATTAATCGGATTGGCGGAAAGAACAAAGAAACAGCGGGAGGCAACGAGTGAGAGAACCTGGCCACGCATGGCTCTGTAATCTGTAGCCTCCCTCGAGCAGTCGGCGTTCGCACCTCCATCGCATACGAGTGATGACCGACATTCTGCGGCCTCGAAATTATGGATGCAGATCTCCAGAAAACCTAGAGATCTCCGAGCAAAAATATTTGCAGCATTCTAACTGCAAATTACTGCTAATGGTAAATTATAAAATAATTACTGTACTGTAAAGTTATCAAACAGATGCTTAGTTATCATACTGTTAAAACGACTTCAATCTTTTCATTATAAGACCCTAAGACTATTTCCTTAATCACCATGGTAATAACAACACTTTACACAATGACTTACACGAGCCGACGGCCTATGAACACATACTAACGCACTACAAAGGAGTTCAAGATAAGCCGAACGGGCACTCCACCCAATTAATAAAAGAAATGGCCATAGCTCTAGTACCGGAGAATTCCAGAAGAAGACTGAAAAGGGTGTGGATGAGAGACCTACTTGCATAATTACGTAAGCAAATTAAAGTCAAGAAAAGGGTCCCGCTGGGTACTTTTTTCTTCATGCCTATCAAGTTTTTTTTCTTTCCTCTTTTTCATTTAATTATTATGCTAACCAATCTGCTGATTGCTGATAAAGTTAATTGGCAGGTATGGATTTTTAAATACAAGTGCAAAAAAAAAAAAAAAAATGATAACTCATGCCAAACAATCAGAGCTTTTATTTTCTTATAAATTTTTGAATTTAAAGCTAATGCAGGATTGATTAGATAATCAATATTTTCAAAGTAATTGTTAATCTCTTCTTTCTGTTCATCTTATATTTTCATCTTATATATTATGAATAATGAATTCATAATTTTAGGATAATAACGATTTTTTAAAAAAACAATTTGACTTTTCAGAAAATAGTTTGGTATTATAATAAACGTAAGTAATCACGTAATTGTCTATTTATCGTTCTTATTTTTATCTATTTTGAGACACAATAACTCGCAATAAAACTCCTTGCCAATATGTGGCACAACACGATTATAAACACAGCTGATGTCTCGATCCGTTCCTTACTTATTTCAATCACTGTCGTAACCGCTGTTTCACATTGACTCTATAAAAAAAAAAAAAAAAAAAAAACAACACCGAAGTATTCGTAAACAATTGTTAATTCTAGAGAACTGTTAGCGATAACAATAACAGATCTAAAACGAGAAAAGGCTCTAGAACATCAGACATCTTTCTTTGAGAGGGCAATAAATCTATCTGACGAGAATCGATCTAGACATCGAATAAAAGAGAAGAAACTCGGCTCCCAGTTTGGCAGGGGCGAAGGCTACCGCTGTGCCCCGCGTGACTATTGTTAGATCCATTGCGTAGGGCATACCGTGCGATTCTTCGTTCCCAATTAAAACTTCATCCCATTTGTACTGTCGAAAGCTAAACCTTACATCCAACTTAAGTAGAACCTTTAATCGAATAATCTAAAACTTGCTGTATAAGCTTTAAAACATAACCAAACTTAACTTGAGCCATAGCAAACTGTGCTAAATAGCGACTTTAACAAGAATAATTTCAAATTTCGAAAGTTTTAATATTAAAACGGAATGTGTTTAAAATGAAATTAGACTAGTTAGAGTCACTGAGCCCATGAGATTAGCCTCCATTGTTTGCACTGAAGGGATTTCCTGACGGTGGTACGCGAACATGCAAACAAAGGTCATGAATATAACCATCAATAATTTGTTTTAAATTATTATTGAATGTATCAATTATAAAATGAATAAACACGATCTACAATTAATAACAATCATTCAGATTGGTTGCCATAGTAATGGCGAAAGCACTCGATAATTGAGAGGACTTAATAAACAAGTTGAGCTCCAGCAAGCATAAACTCTGACTGCAAATAAACAGCCGTGCTTCCAACTGAAAAATACTGTCAAAACTTCTTATTTTTTATGGAGAATATTTGGTTTTAATCGTATACTTACTGCTGTCTTGTGATAAAAATTTCCTTTTTGATTTTCGATTTTTTAACTTTATTTTCAATTTATTATCTAATTAAGCACATTTACTGTAATATTTTTCTAATTCCCGTTTTTCTAATTCCGAGAACTCTATCAGATTCAGTTGGCGCTCGACTGTATGCCTCTCTGGTGTGTAATTATTACGTTTTCTTCGAGTTTCCTCTTACTCCTTGTCGATTTTTGCTTAAATGACTAAATAAATATCTCCAATAATCCAATCTTAAATTTATTTCCTTCTATAACAGAAAAACCAATTACTCACCGGCATTACTGGAAAAACCCCGACCATTAATCCGTTTACCTATAAACATCCTACCTACCTTTCGCTCATTGTTAGTTCAATGCGGGAAGAAACCGGTACATACTTTTCTGTTTGATATAATCCATTTAAATCTTGGTGAGTTACAACATGTATTTGATTTCTTGTCTTAGTTAAATTCATAATTCATAAATGTTTTATAATACTGATTTATATTACATATAATTTAATATGTGCAATAATACCAAACCATATTTTAAATTGCTTATTTTTGAATTTTTTGTGTGTTTTTAGAACTTAAGATAAATGTATAACATTCGAAACTAGTTTTCAATATAACAAAATTATAGAAGTGGCAAATAATTTATCAATCCCTAATTAGATTGATCCTTTTATACCATCATGCGGATGTCAACTGATTATACATATATTGACTTTTTTAACATCATTGTTACCTTTTACATAACTTGTTACATCATAATTATCTCGATATGCTTTACATACTTCCAAATCTTCATACTAATGGTCATTTTAATTAATAGTGTTCATATATTTTATTATACCATGTATAAATAACGCATTATTTTCATTTCAATTAATTTTTACTAACCATTTCTTGGGTCGTTTCCCTCTTCAAGCTATTTTTGCTAGGTTCCAGATTTGTTGTTCATTCAGATCATAAGCCACTGGTAAGTCTGATGAACGCCAATTTATACAAAGTCAAGAAAGGCTGATTTTCAAATTACAAGGCTATGACTTTCAGGTACAACATACTCCTGGGGAAGAGTCAAATCCTTCTGACTTCCTATCGAGATATCCTGACTCTCTGCAATCATGCACTCCAACAGTTGAGCACGATATTAGAGTTATAGCCTAGGCCTTCATGCCTAAGGCCTTGACTCAGGAAGAATTAACAGCGGCCACGAAACGAGATCTAGTGCTCAAACAATTGATTCAAACAAAATTCCAACGGGATTACATAGCGAAATCATTGACCTAGCTCACATTGATCATCAGGAGCTCGTTAAAACAAAAGAACTGCTAAAAATCAATGTTTGGTTTCCGAACATGACGATGAACCACGCCGCATACAACAATTGGGAAATCACCATCTAAAGCACCTTTATGTTATACTGGGACCCCTCTGCCATCTGCAGATTTTTTACACGCGAAAAATTTGTTCCATGGCATTCTGCGATGGAGAGGAAAATAAAAAAACTCAAGCAGAACAGATGAGGCGAACTCAGCCGGCAAATATCTTCACAGGTGATAAAGTCCTTGTTCAGCATAAGAAATCTTACACCAGCTTATGAAACCAGTACATACATAATTGACAAGATCAAAGGCACCATGGCCACTTAACGATAGGATGGGTTTTAAATGGCAAGAAACATGAAATGTTTTTTTAAAAAAATCCAGATCCAGTAGACACTGCTGCTCTAGAAAATTTTGATGACATTATCCAGCCACAAGATCCAGAAAAAGTGTATACAGCAACATCCACAGTTAAAAACCAGAAAAGCCCAAAGATTTCCAAGTTCCAAGTGATCTCAAGCATGCAGGATCCCAAAATTAGCGGCACCGTGTTACCATCAGACCAAGCAGGACCTCCAGAACAAGAAGGCCACTGGGATGGCTGAAGGCCTTCGATTGACCTCAGGGAAGGTGCGATGTTTGAAATATTAATTAAACATTTAATCTATCGGTAATAATGTTCGATGGGTGGAGATTATTTTTCTGATTATAGTTTGTGAATAATGTGCTGTCTTAAATGTTTAGATGTTATTGATTAAATATTATATTTCATTAGTGTGTTGGTATAGGTTATTAGCCAAACAACCAACATTACAGTCACCAAGATGATAAGAAAGCAAATATATAAAAAACAGTCGTCGTTTAGCAGTTTTAATTTGAATAGTACCTAGTTATTCAAAGCTCATGCACAGAAATAATGTATAAAACAAATCGGAACTATTTATAGACTAGAAGCCTAAATACCAATGTGACGTATAAGGTTGAAATCTCCAGTGAGCCAACTAACTATCTATCACTAAACATCAATTAAATAAACTGTGTAGGATTGTTACTATATTTAAATAATCGCAATTTAAATTTACTAAAATATAAATGTATAAGAAATATTTAAAAAAAATCGCGTTACTCATTAATAAATTGTGAATTGTTAATTAATTCTCCTGATAAAGTCAGCGATAACGAGTCAGCTTGTTTTATTTTTTTCCACTGCCATCTTAATATCATAGATAGTGCTTCTTTACAGATTAAAAAATATATTTTATTTTTAATGATGGTAGTATACCTCCTTAATGTTTTCAGCTAAGAAAAAAATTTCCTTAATATCAAATAACACTATTTGCATACATACAGTATTGTAGATAATATTCTCTATGTATTGGAGAAATGAAGTACTATTTAATTTTAGATAATTCTAACTCAGTTAATTATTATCTAATAATTAAATACTGACTGTAAAATTTTAAAATAAAAAAATATTAATTAATGATATGAATTTAAACAACAAAGAAACTGTATTTATACAGATAGTGTTGTTTGGCATTAAAGTGTAAATTATTATTAGCTCGAATAATCATACTTTAAATTTAATTCAAAACAATCAATAAAATTTGTATTTGTAAAATAAAATTTGTAAATAAATAAAATAATTTCTGTAAATAGATACCTTACTACATTCATACAACTTTATAATGAATAATAATAAATATATGTATGTTATGATAAATCGTATTATCCAAGAGATGAACATTCTTACTTCAGGAAGAAATTCCCTCTGCACAGCTGATAAATAATCATTTTGGAGAATCGATAGTGAAACCGGAAACGGATAGTATAAGATAATCAAAGGAGTAGTTTGATATTGACATATATTTGATAGTCCATAGAAGTTCGACGCTAGGCAAATATTTTATGCCTTCTTGATCGTTGGACCGAAAACAGACGATAAGAATGCGCTTTAAATATCAACATGATCTGTACTTCAATATCTCAATTAATTATGGAATTAATATTAGAAAACTTATTTATTTACTATATAAAATAGAAAACTTATTTAATATTGCAAATTTTATATTATTTTGTCTTGTATAACTTCCATCTTTGTATGTTAACTATTTTATTTTATTTTTTCACTATATTTATTCTTCTAGTTTCTATGATTTTCGTATGGATACGATTTATTTTATTTTAAAAATGAATCATTCCTCCTATGATATTTTATAATTCAATACTATGTAGATTAATTGATCTTCAGTATTCAGAAAATTTCCATAAGATTATAGCCAACTCGAAGCGATGGAGTTACGCTACCTCCGTGGGGTCGAAGAAAAGACTAGGAGAGGCCGAGTGAGGAACATCAAAATCCGATCCAACCTGGGCCTGCATGATGCAAAGGATAAATAGAGGAACAATAGTTAAAGTGGTTTGGGCATGTTTCTCGAATGCCAGAAGACAGACTAGCAAGGATCACTTATGAGATACCGGTGGGAGTTAGAAGACCCAGAGGGCGGCCAAGGAGGACATGGGAAAGGAGAATAAAGGAAGCTTTTGACCGAAGAGTAATGGGTTGAACGAGGAGAAGACAACTGACTCAGGATAGAGACCTGTGGATCAGGCTCTACAGACGGACTGCTTTGCAGTAGAAGAGGATTGACTATGAAGAAGAATTATTTAATTGCAATAGTTATCAATTGTTGATGTTGGCAAACATTTTATGTCTCTACCGCTACAGTTCTCGGTAATGCTAAACTAAACACCCTAGCAGTAAAAATATACCTATTTTATTCAAGATCTTATTAGTTCAAACTTTCAGGATTATTTAAAAAAAAATAAATACTTTTGTTACTTGAGCGCCTTTTAGTCTTTAATCTTAGTTTAAAATTTTACGTATTTTCTTCTAAATTTTTACGAAGTCCAAGTTTGAGCTGATAATGAGTGCACCATTCGACAGATGTGTTGCTAAATGTATTTCTATCTAATATTGTAGGCTGTTATGAATATTTCAGTGAAAAATCATTGATATGAAAATTGCCGAAGTAATGAATTTTTTCCTTAAACTGTCTCTCTGCCGAAACAGCTCTGTAATGCAAAAACGTCTTTTCTCATAGATTAGGGAAAATTAATATCTCTACAAGTATTGAAAATCTCAAAATAAAATTTTACATGATTAATGAGAATAAAAAAAAAAAAAAAAAAAAGTATCATAAAAATCTGAGACCGTGGGTTTCATGATCTGGGCGATTTGATATGGATTGACAATCTTATTTTTGTTAGCCCTCAAGAAGGCCTACAACTTTGGCCGAAACCTCTACACACATTAAACAGTATTTTTCATCATAGTGTGTTTTATTTCTGACCGAACGGCTCCTCCTCTACACAAAAGATGTCATTGACTATCACTCTACTCCAACTGCTCCAGGCCAAATGGAAAGTAGAACGACTGCGAGTATGAAATCTTGTGAGTAGCTGAAGTTCTATAGGCCTCAAACTCGCATCACGCTGTACCAAAACCCAATCAATCCAACCGACCGGGAATGTAGAAAAATAATGGAATGGAACGATAAACTGCACATTTTTTCACACATTTTTAAGGCTGAGCTATAATAATAATAATAAAAATTGTTGGTGAGTAAATACAGTTGAGATAAAATTTATAGCACTGATTGTATAAACTATGCTTAAACCATAATTATATAAATAACTTACAATTCTGTTTATTTCTTTTACTGTTAATTATGATGAAAAATTCAAATATTAATTTAAAATAAACAAATAAATTTAGTGGCTATAATCCTATTAATTCTCAAAAGTTATATTAATACATTGAAACGTCTATTTGTAGACTATAAATATTATAAAATACATGTCTGCCAACTTTTTCGATTTAACTGAAAAAATGCGTGAACAAAATTATGAATTAGGTATCATGAGTAGCAAAGTTACTAATACCACCCATCTGACTTAATATGATTTTCATAATATTCAGAGATAATGTTTCTTAATAATGCCTGGAATTGTGGTATTTATGAATTCGGAAGTTTTGGAAATGGCCTTTAGTAGCCTTAATCACCACTACCTGTGTACCTGTCGGTAAAAATGGACCGATGGAGTAGAGTGATCACCAGTGAGGCCCCACAAATCGGCTTCACTCCAAGCACTCCAGTCGCTCCACTCCATCATTTCATTTGGAGTGAACGTCAGTAGCCGCTTTAACTTCAGAGAGCTTCCTTGTCAAATAGCCACTATCTTGTTTTTTTTTTAACATTTAATTTGTTTTGAATTCTTCAATTGTATGCACTAATCTATAGGTTGATTGCTAGTTCAATCAATATCTATAAGCCACTTAACAGGGTTGTTGTGTGAGAGGCTACATAGAGGAGGTAATGCTTCTTACCCTCAAACACTCGCGTGCGCACTTAAAGGTCCTTCTTTAAGTTGTTGGCCTATAGTAATGGGAATAAAAATACAGATTGGTTCCTTCCCTCCTCAACTTCCAACATTTTTATTATTTATTTTTTTTACATTATACAAATATTTATTTTTTTTTATTTACGTTGTGTTTTTTAGTGTTTTTTTTCCAAAATTTCGTCTATGTAAGGGCCACTCAAGCCTGACTACATACTTCCACTTTGCGTTGATATGGATTTGGGGTAAGGTCGCCTAACATCTTTATTGGTGCTCCGTTTATATAAAACTAACTGCACAAATGCAAACAAAGACCCGAAGCAATAAATTACTTGTGACAGTCTGACCTCTTTGGCAAAGCTAACTGGAACGATCCTCTGACATTAGCCTACAAATTGAATAAGTCCGGAATAGGCGTCCTTTATTATATTAAATGTTGCACTGCCATATCTCTATTCAATAAAATAATATAATACACGACATTCAATTAATGATCTCAGCCTATTTAATATTTAGTCAGTTAGATTGAATTTATCCATATGTCTTTGATTGATGGTTTGATCACGAATAAAAAAAAGAACTGTTGGACAAATGGTACAATCATTGGCGCAGTGCCGGATCTAGGGGCAAAGGAGGTATTTGCCCCGGGCGGCAAATTTCGAAAGAAATTTCATCTTTAGATTAAGCAAATAATATTTGTTTCTGCTTTTTGAATATTTTGACTTTAATTCACTCAACAATATGAGTTAATGTTATGAGATTATGATATTTATTTAGAAATATATAGAAAGGGGTACGGCAAAAATAAGCTTCCCCTCTCTGGCAAATATCCTAGTTCCGTCTCTAACCAAATTTTCTGAGGGCGGTGGGGAAATCCGTTACCATCCAAGTATTTATGTTTAAAAACAACATATAATTTTAAATTTAAATACTAATTATTATTATTTTAAATGATCTGACTGGCAAAATAATTATAAGTTTTTTTTTGTTGTTTTTTTTTATCTGTACTTATTAGTATTTCTTTTTCAATAACTTTCTAGGGCGGTCTAGAAGTGCCTGGAAAGCCCAGACTCTTCCTGAAGATACGCCCATAAGTACAATCGCTTCAAGTACTGAATTAAAGGATAGATACATTTCTATATCTAATTAATCTAATAATTATAATATAATTATCTGAAACTATCAAGAGAAACAATTGACAAGGCTTGCATAAATGGTGAAAGGTTATGTCGTAACTTTTGGTTTATGATGCAATACTGCATTGATAGGTACAAAAATATATTAATTTATTTTTATTTTTTTACAAATACTACATCAAAGCTACCATTTTAAATATTCATTTTAATTATTTTTATATAGCAAAAGACGTAAAATTCTATTTTTTATTCTTAAATCCGAATTATTTGGATCAATCAATTTTTGACGTACGTCAGTATATGGATCGAAATTGTAAATTATATTGCATTGAGCATGGAATCCTTTGATTGTTTATTGGGCGTTTTGGGAGCCTATTTCGCTTTATGAGTCTAAATTTGGGATAATTTTCCATTATCTGATCATCTCGATAATATTTTGAACATAAACTATAAATCTGAATAAATATTAATTATATTAAATTTTCTAAAGTTTTTGTCAATGATATGTATATGTCAGATTTCGGACGACTATTTACATGAAAAATGATGCCTTACTAAAAAAAAATGGATTAAGTAGTAAATTAAGTAGTAATTAAATTAAGGATTAAGTAGTAAAAGAAAAATGGATTAAGTATTTTTTAACCATTTTTTTTCGTTACTGTATAAAATAGTATATATATATATATATATATATATATATATATATATATATATATATATATATATATATATATATATATATATATATATAAAGGAAGATAACTTATTATATTACTGGGTCCACTTATCACTGTATGTATACGAACAATTATTTATTTATTTAACTATATACATAAGGATAATTTAAATATAATTGTGTAACTATCCTATTTGGACTTAATTAGCTTTAAATAATCCATAATATTTTCATCAATTACCGTTTGCATTAAATGATCTTTAAAATATTAATTATTGCGATATGGTAATTTAATTTCTTTATCAAATGATATTTATTATTTGTTTTTTTCAAACGGAATATACAAAAAATTTAATACTATAATATATGCTAAATTTTATTAAAAAGGCGCACATAAATTCATCGCATTGATTACAGATAAAAATATCATGTGTATCCAATCAAAAAACTTTCTTTACCACTTTGCGTTCTAAGTCCAACACAATACTTGTTTACTGTAGCTTCTCTACTATTAGGCCAATTTATTTTATTATTTTTTTTTTTTTATTGACGATTTGCTTATCTATTGAATGAGCATCTAGAATGTTCCGGAAGATGTTTAGTTATCGCGAAACACAACAAAAATGAATGGCTACAATGTCCAATATCTCGCATCTTTGGAAATAATGGTCAGATTTTGAAGGTTTTTTTTTGTGTTTTTTTTATAGAAAATTTAATTGCATTTAAAATGACTATAGTATAAATTTACCATAAAATGTGTTCTTTTTGAGTTATGCGCAAATAAAATAAATTATTTTCTTCATAACTTTATTTTCTGCTTTTTCTCGGAGATGTACCATATAGGAAAATTATAAGGGCTTAAAAGAATAGATATTTGGAAAGTTTCATAAGAAAAAAAAAAAAATATATATATATGAGAGCCGTTTTGGCACGATCTATAGAAAAACATGTTTTCGGCTATTGCACAGCCGATATTGCCCACAAGGTGCCCGATTCGATACGCAAGCAAGGGGGAAAAAACCCTACCAAAAAAACAAAACAAACTCAGTAGACCCAAAATGCATTTTTTTGGACACACGAGGCTCTGAAACGCATAGATCCGTTGAAAACTGCACATCGAAAATTTAACCTGGTTACAATTATTTCCTTATCTGGTAGCAATAGGAAAGTAAAAATCGATTTAAAGTGCAAAATGGAATCAGTTGTGTTTTTCGCTTTCGGTGCCATGTAGATAATTTAGTCAAATAAAATTGGCATTAGATCATCCAAGATTATATTTTTTTCAAAATTAGTTCGACGCTTTGGCTATTCGAACTATTTTCAAATAATTTGTGTTCGTCGTTTTGTTAAAAATCTCTTTCCATGATATTTGTTAATTTATTGTACATTACTACGGATCTTGCAATGCTATTTCTGGGTAACAGTCATCCTGAAATAGCCACGTAAGAAATCGTTAAATATTATTTTCCTCGAAAATAATAGACTATTGCACTGCATCGAAGATCATCGGAGAGTGGTGGGGGTGCATTTTAAATCGTTTCATAACCCATAGAACAGGATTATAAAATTTTCGGAAATGTCTCTTATAATTTATATACTTATAGTGTTAAAGAAGCAAGTGCCTTTTCGTTGTATCAACTTTTTTCTCTCACCCCCGCTATTTCGAAATTTTCAATTTTGTACTTTAAAAGGAGCCTACGGACGTGAAATCACCGATTTCAATGAGAAATTTTGGTGGTGTTAGGTAGAAAAATATTAGACACATGTCCGAGGGTTCTTGCCTCTTGTACAACGATTTTTTATATTATTATTTTCTGCCTTTGAACTTAATTAATTTCAAAGTTCTCATATACCAATCGATTTTTTTTTTTTTTTTTGTGAAAATGAGAAAAAAATATTATTTAATTTTAATATTATATAATATTAAATGTACAAAAAACTACAAAAACCAAAATACGCTTCCTGTAAAGTAGGCCAAAAAAAAATATTGGGAAAAATCAAGTGAGATTCGCTTTTAGAATTCCTTAAAACCCTTAAATACGAATTTTCATAGAAATAAAAAAATATAAATTTTTGACTTTATTTTTCTGGAGGATTTTTTCAACCTGCCGATGCCTGGCGTTCTCATAAGCATTCACAACTCCTCAGGATTTTATCCAAATTCAACGTTACTACAACCGTTGGAAAGCTGCATTTCTGATCTCTAACCCGTACCAATAACTTTTAGATTTTAATTATTTATAACGGAAAAAAAATAGTGTGAACTAAATAACAAATCGTGTAATTTACAGGTTCCTAACCTACTCCCAAGTTTCATATGGATCGATAGAGCCATCTTGAATTATTACATTTTTTTGTGATTTAAAAAAAAAAATCGAAGACGGAAAATTTGGAGCGAATTTTTTTTATTTTTTGTTTGCTATGAAAATTCATATTTAAAAAGTTTCTTGAGGCACGAAAAATAAATATCAACTTTATTTCTCCCTAAGAAAATATTTTAACCCACTTTGATACTTCGCACTGTGTTCTGAATTGTGCCATCATAGTGAATAATTGTACTGTAAATGGATAATTTTATGAATTTTAATTATAAATTTAATCATTTATATTATTGATGGATAATTGTATTTAACTTATTTTTATACAGTTAAATAATAATTTTAGGGATTTTATTTAGGAATTTATTAATCATAACTGTATTTAAAATTATTTTTATAAAAAAATTAAATTATTTATTTAAAATTTTCATTATCAAAAAAAGTTCTATTATGAGAATTTATTTTTTAGAGCATATATAGCACTTATTTTATTATTGAACCTTTTAAATAAATAATTTAATTTTTTATACAAATGAGTTAATTACAATTATTTTTAATAAATTCAAAGTGAAAATACAGCTTTCGTGACGGAACTCCGCTGCTGAGGTTTTTTTTTTTATTATTATTTTTCTATGTTTGTTTTTATTAGTTTCATTTTTATTTGTTTTATTTTTGTTAGTTTTTTATTATAGTTTTTTTATTATATTATATAATACTTAAATATATATTTACATATATAATAAAAATAAATAATAATAATTAATTTGGATTTGTATTATTCAATTCTTATTATTACACTATTACCTGAAGATTCACATAGTATGCTTTGTTGCATGGAATGTGTATAACATTTTTAAATAAACTCCTTCTGCAGGGTTGCCATGCACGAGAAAAATGTAAACTTAATTTTAAGTGAAATGTGCATGATTTGATTTAATTTATGGTCCAACAAACGGTATAATAAAAACATATTTTCTAATGTTTGTTTAAATATCCTAGTCAATCATAAAATAATTCGTTATACTATTGATTTGCTTGTTGGGCTGAAAATAGTTTATCCTTTGATCAAATTATTTCTGTCCCTCATTAAGTCTAATGTAAGGTGAAACGCCCATAATATACTAGGTAATAAGAAACTACACTAGGTTCCTGTTTTTAGAAATAAAAAAATTATATTTATTTGACAGATTTACGCTTCTGTCAGGATTTAAAGAGACGTTTTAAACAGTAATGTATATTTCCTCGCAAGAGCTAGACTCCAGACCTCTTTAAATAACTGCAGAGGAAATAAATGGCGAAAACTACTGAAAATAGTTATCGCTCCTTTGAGAGGATTTTCCGACTGACGTCAAGACTGGAGCCGGGTGGGAGGTCTCGATTGCTCCGTGATCAGTTCTATGCGTTCAGCTCTACCGAGGGGATCGTCTCATTGTATCGGCTAATAGCGCTAATTTTTGTTAACGGTTTTGATTTTTTTTTTTTTTTTGTTGGTAGTAGTTATAACAGAAAAATAATCATGTTAAAAATATTATATCTGAGAAGAAGAAATGGATTTGTGACAGCTTCATAAATCACGAGTGGGGTTATCTCCAGGACAGAAATAGAAGGCAGTGGAATTATTTTAGTCGCTGGAGGTTTGCGAGTGACTAGCCTAGAAGGGCTCAGTCTGTTCGAGAGACCCGGCGTCTAAAGTGGTTTGGGCTAGAGCCAGCTGATATTTCTGTTGCCGCCTCTTCCGGATGCAGCTCACCTCCTCCACAACATGTTCAACTTCTTCAAGCGCAAGAAGGACAAGAAGAAGCGCGGAGGTCGCAAGGAGCGGGGGCCAGAAGTGGGCGTGACCGCGCAGCGCAGAGATGGACAGTTCGCAACACCTGACTCAGTAGTGTCCGGCGAGTCAGCAGGAGCGGATCAGTCGGATCGAAGAGTCAGTACTTCGGGGAGCGAAGCCCCAGAGGTCATGGGGAACGACATATCCAAGCCTATATCCACCCTTCAAGGACTGCCAGACATACCCTTCATCGAGATAGACCATGTGCCCATCGAACGTGTCAACAAGTTGACCACCGCGGAAAACGTGCCTAAAGTGCCTGAGCATAAATGTTCCGAAACGGAGAAAACTGAACGAGAAATGAAGACTAATATGAATGAACTTAGTCAATTACAAAGCCCTTATCTCGTTAAGAGAGTGAGTGAGCTAGAAAACATGGAAAAGTCCGTTCTCGCCAAATTTGAAAATTCCGCTGAATGTGAATCAGAATGCGAAAAGTACGTCATTTGTGACGAAGCCTCGCCGGCCAATGAAACTGTAGAAGAGAAGAGTGTCACCGGGAACGACGATACGAGCCTTGCCAGGAAGGGATCAGTTGCCAGCTGTGAGGAATATAGCTCGGGCGAGGTGGCCCCAGTCGGAAAGGGGATCGAAGGAGAGATGTACAGCGTCACTCAGGGCTTCGAGAGCGGCGGTGCTCTCAGCTGCGGTCAAGTCTACGACAGGCTCAAGTCTAGTTCAGAAGGGGATTTGTACTCGTTGAAGAAAGACTGTGAAATAGTGAAAAATAGCGAATCGTGTATGGACGACCGGATCGAAGAGAGTGGTGAGTCAAGTGAGGGCGAACTATCGGAAAGTGAACAGAGTGAGTCGGATAATATAATAAAGAACGATTCAGGCTGCTGGGATCAGCGGGAGAGCAGTTTAAATTTAAACGAAAATGAAAGCCAGGCGAGCCAAGTCACGTCACTATACTCAGACAGCGGGATCATCGACAAGTCCAAGGAGAAGAAGCGAGTAAAGTGGGCCGACATAGATGGTAAGAGGAAATTGACCTACGAGCGCGAAGGTTCGATCTGTTCCAGCGAGGAATCCAGTGAAGAAGAGGAGTCCGATGACGAAGAACCGGAAAAGGAGAAACAAGACGACGAGGAAGGCGATAGCGAAGACGAAGAAGAAGACGACAGTGAAGAAGACGAAGAAGAGAGTAATAATTTGGCCAAGGTAAAGATAATTGATAAAACTGTAAAAGAAATTCCTGCGGAACCCGAATCTGCGAGCTCGTCTGAAGAAGAGAGTGAAGAAGAAGAACATGAAGGAATAACAAATTTTAATGAAGTGATCGTTCAGCCAAAAGCCGAAAAAATAGAAGGCCATAATAAGGAAGAAGATTCCGAGGACGAATCGGAAGAAGAAAGTAGTGCGGAAGAGAGCGGCAACGAAGACGAGTAAGTACATAATACTACGATTTGTGTTTAATTACCATTATTAATTATGTTTAAACTATCAATTTTAGTCCCTAATTTTAACATTTTTTTTTTAATTGCACAACAATAAGTTGAAGATTTCTAATTTTAAATATAACCATAACCTCTAAATTTTCTGAGAAAATAGCAAATATTATTGCAATGATGTCCTCGAGGCGCCAAAACAATGATACGGAAAAACCGCCTTGGATTAAATTTAGATTGAGCCTATCGTCTAAAAAATACTAGTTCAAAACTTGATCTTGAAAACCATATCGTTCACTGATAACTTAATAAATCTCTTTATAATTAGAAATTTATGATTTAAAATATTACAGGTAGAAGTAATCATCAATACTAAATAAAATCAATATTTATCTCTCCCCCTTCCCCCACTGATAATAGTTCTGACTGACTCATAACTGCTAATGATCAGATTTAGAGGTTCAAACAATGGTGATCTGTGCCAAAGTTATATCTAGCAGAGTAGAAATCCAAGAGGAAATGAGCTTATCTATTTGAGAAAGTAATGAACTGATTACGCCAACTAATGTTCCAGTGTCTCCACTATACATTATTAAATTAATTAAAATTATATTTTTATTAGTATGCCATTACTTTTATTGCTTAAATTGACTACATATGGCCGACAGTTGTACGACAGAAGCTAACTGAAGCCAAAGTGGTAACCTGACACAAGCACTAAATTAACTCTGTCAGAAATAAACATAACCTGAAGACTTTTTAATGTCTATTTAATTATATAAACAAAATGATTTGTTTTGTTTTTTTTGGGGGGGGAAATAATATTTTGCTATAAATAAGAAAAACTTCATAATTATATTTAAAATAAAGAGTTTAAGTATATTAAGCTAATTAACACGTTATTAATGTTAATAATATTTTTTAAATTATAAATTAAGAGTATTACTTTAAAAAGAGAATAAACATTAGTGATATTAATATTTTTATTCTTCAATATTTGCATAATAAAAAAATTCAATCTATCTACTCAATCTCTATTACATACTTATCTTGAAATAAAACCGTACATTGTACTAAAGTAAAGTTAAAAAAATAATAAAATATTTTGATTATAGCATTTATGGAAGATTTTAAATTAATAACATCAAGTCTCCCAAACATTATGGCAAACGTTTTGCCAATGCATGGATCTTCATCGAGAATTTCACCGGGAAGAGTCCAGATTTAATTCAGTGATTTTTCTTTAAATTTATTTATTATAGAAGCCATAAGAATATTTGTCTAATGATGCTAGTGTTTTAATTTATATCATTCTTGTTTATTTTTTATATTCTGATTAATCTATTTATTATTCTTTGTCTTGTCTAATTCAGTACGTATCAAATTATTTTCAATCACAAAAACTCATTATTTCAATTAAAAACTCGGAATATTCTTTTAACGGTGATAAAAAATAAATAAACATAAAATAAATGTGAAACAAAATTTTACTAGTTCTTTAGGAGTTTCAGAGAAAAGTTTAGTAAGTAATAATAATGCTTTATGCCACTTAAATTATGTGATATGATCCTCATATGATTAATTTTTAAACTCACGTTGGGCAAATTATGAAAAGCAATTTGTTTTTTAAAATTTTTACTTTTGCTGGATTATGGTATTACTCTTATGGTAATTATGGTAGTTTTCACTGTAGAAGTAAGTATAATAAAAATTTTCGATGAAAATTTAATAAAACAAAATTAAAATTAGTTTAGAATTTATTTATAATAACAAAAAAAACATATTTATTAGAGTCAGAGACTTTTCGTATTATATTTACAGTTATATTTCTATCTAATTAAATCCGGTTATAATATTATGATTGCTGTGTTATATTTTTACTTTCAAAGCATTAAAGATTTTTTGGTTTAATCTCTTTTAAAGAAAGAAATGAGAATTTCAAATTTAAAAGTTGAAATTTCGTCAGCAATTTCAAGATAAAGGGAATTTAATTAATTAGCGATCATACACGCCATATAAAAATTAAAAATTGTATAGTAGAGACATTTAGTTTTTCTTTTAATTTATCTATAAACGAATATCGTTCACTCGAAAGATGAATGCTGTTATACGAAATGCTTTTGTTTTGGCTTGGTATTTGCTGGCTTTTTTATAATAAGTTATTACAAGTTTACCAGTCAGACTTCCTCGAAAGTGTGATTAGGGAATAACTTTATACAGACTGTCTTGATAAAGATAATAATAAATTATATTTAATGTTCTAATAATATTATCAGAACCGGATTCAGTTCAGGCGCTCCTAGGCCAAGAGTTTTTCCCACCCCATCTTTATACCATCGGAGGTAGGGATGTTGAAAAAGTATCGATATATCGATAATCTTAAAAAAAATATATGAATATTTTTTTCCGATACATCGTAATAATGATATTTTTTCCGATGTATCGTAATATCGATATTAAAATTTCAGTATTGAAAACCAATATTTTTCAAAAAATAAAATAGAATTCTGCAAAAACGGCGGCTTCGACAAACAAACCTGTGATACATGCTCGTTTTACTATCTATAGTGGCTGTGTTCTAGGAATGGGATGTGGAAAGCAAAATATCGTTATTGATAAAAACAAAAAAAAAACGTCTAAACGAATTGGGAGAAGATTAGGAGATAAGCTGTTTCTTGACATTTAAATCCTGCTGGAAATAAACTTCATAAAAAACAATATGTTTTTATAGAGGCACCAAAATATTGATATATCAAAGTATCGTGAATTCTTTTATCAAAATAAAAAAAAACACCGAATCAAAACGGAAGGAGATTAAGAGATAGCTTGCTTCTTATTGTTTAAACCCTGCTGCAAATGGACATAATAAAAACAATATAATTATATCAGCACAGAAATATCGTTAGTATATGGTGTATATAGTATTAGTATGGTGACAATTATAATTTTATGGCACAATAACATCACTTATGGCTTTATAAGACTTTTTTCTAACTCATCATCAACTTTTCTTTATTAATTAAACAAATATTTTTTTAACGTGGCCCCCTGGCACTGTGCGGCCCTAGGCCCGAGCCTAGAGGGCCATGTGATTAATCCGGTCTTTTATATAATTCTTATGGCAGTTAGGTGGCAAAAAAGTATCAATATATTGCTTCTGTATGAATAATTGAAAACATTATTTAAGTTAAAAATATTTTTTCTTTAAAACATTCAATAAAGTATTTTGAGTTGATTTTGTTTTTTAATCAATTTGATGTTTAGTAAAAAAGCATTTTTTATTTTATTGTTTTATTGCTTTATTATCCATAAGCGCAAAAGGAACTTGTACTGTTTTTTTATGAAAAACTGTCAAAATTTGATTCGTGATTGATTGGGCGACCGAGCGTCCTAAGTCGCTTGCAATAAGTAATCTAAGTTAAGGAGCTTTGGGAAAGCCAAACAGTCCACGATTTTCTAGACAATTATCCTCCCCTCCTCCCGGATATGTGAGACCTGTCAGCCTACTGGAGTAAACCCACACTGACCGGGCGTAGGAGAGATGAACCTAGGGATGTGAATATCGAAAATAACTATCGATATATTTAGTTCGATACTTTTTTAATATATCGAAATTGTAGTTCGAAACATAAAAAATATCGATATTTCGATATATCGGGTCTCGATATTTTTAATCTTTTAAAGGGGCACACACATATCGATATTTCTGTGCCTATATAATTAACATATTGTTTTTATAATATTGATTTTTCAGTGCCGATATAATTAACTTATTGTTTGTATACTATGGAAATTTTTGTTTAGATATAAATAAGATATTGTTTTTGTAAGATCGATATTTCTGGGACGTTATAATTAAGATATATTTTTTATAATATATATATTTCACTACCGATGTCATTAAGATATTGTTTTTATAACATCAAAATTTTTTTCCGATATAATTAAAATACTGTTTTATTGTAACTATTAAATTAATTGCATATTATTTAGAGTAAGTTTTGTGTCAAGAAGCATTGACTGTTGTCTCATAAACTTTCACTTGAATCGAAAGTTATAATTATATTTTAAAGCATCCTAAAATAATTGAAATTTATTTATCTAATTGACGTTTTAATCCCACTAAAATACATTTTATTGTGTTAAACATCCAAAATATTATTTTATTGGTCTAATATCAATGATACGCACATAGATTTGTAATTTGCTTCAGACAAGATAGTGTCATTGAAAATATTTCAGGATTCCATTGATGATATCATCAAACCTAAGATAGCAGATAAATACGTTTGGACCTTGGTACAAATGTGTTCTGACGACATCGCAGTATGATCAAAATGGTTACCTACGGTTTAGGTATCTCTTAACGTTCGGGGCTTGAGGTATGACGGATTATGAAATATTCGGGATTAAAGGATGAATATCGGAAAAAGCTTAAATGAGGCAAAAAATTACAATAAAACACATTTTATATTCTTTAATGTAAAATAACTGATTATGAAACAAAAAATGCACTGCGGGTAAATAAATTCATGACTTAATTTTCACGACCACTTAAATATTAATATTTTTTGTATTAAAAACTGATGACAATAATTCATGATTAGATCAGATATGTTCGAAATGAGAAGACCTTATGTAGGTAAATATGCAGAATAACCTTTAAATTATATAGTTTCATTTGGATAGATATTTCTCATTTTTTCACCGATAATGATGCTACAAAATGGTTTTTAATTCTAATAATGAATTTTAATCTCGTTTGAATAGTAATTATAGGTCGTAGTATAATAGTATATATACAATATATATATATATATATATATATATATATATATATATATATATATATATATATATATATAGTATATATATATAATAGTAGTAACACAGCAACTTTATTTATTATACAATGTTTGTTACGATTTTTGTACAGCAATTGTTTGACAAAGATTTGTTACTTATGTTTTTAGACTTGAAAATGGACAAGTATGGTCCGAAACGTCATCTATGTAATCAATAATGAAGAAGTTTGACAGATTATTAAGTTTCTCTGAACTTTAGCTTTCCATTGAGATCTCTTTTGGTCGCCATTTGACTAGACCCAATTAGACTAATAGCGAATACTCCTAAACGATGCCCCGGACGAAAAAAGTTATAGTGTACAAACGTTAGTTATTTACTCTTGTTTAATTTGGTATAGATTGATATTGCTAAAAATAAAATGCATGTTTTTCATGCTAATGAGAAAAAACGAAAAAAAAATATTTTTTTAGCGTTTTTGCATTTTTTTTTCTAATTCTTTACGGGAAAAAATTGAGGTAACAACTTTGAAAGTTGTAATCAGCACCACAAAAATCATAAATGAACAAACTTTCAGAACCGAGACCCCTTTCTGGTCCCAAGTTGATTGGATTTAAGGATCTTAAGGAATAAGCTATCAATGAGACAGAAAATAGATATATATCAAAATGTTGCACAGTGCATCGATAAATACGTGCTTCATCATATAACATTGTTGTTTTATAAAAAAAATCTCAACACGATTATATATCGAAATCTGTCTTAAAAGTTTTTTGTTAAAAAAAAATAAAAATTGTGGAAAAAAATATGTTTCTTGCAATATGAAAAAGTATTGAATGTCTCTGTGAAATATGGCAGATACAGATTTGAGGGTTATGGTATTGCATGTATACCGTTCAAGTGTTTTAAGCTGATCAGAAAAGGTTATATGTATTATTTGCTAAGGTTATATGGTACTTACTAAGTACTGAACCCATGACCCTATGACCCTGAACAAATGACCCTTCATGGGATCATTTTATATATAAATATATATATATATATATAAATATATATATATATATATATATATATATATATATATATATATATATATATATATATATATATATATATGGGGGCCATTTTCAAAATTAATGCAACTTTATAAATTCATAAATCATTTTTACAAATTTCCACATGTCTTAAAGAACGCATTACAGTAACACATTGAATAATTACGTTATAGTTGAATTCTTTGAGTTAGTGATTTTTCACGCCTTAGTTAAAAAAAATGGTTGAATCTTTTATGAAAATATTAATATATACGTATACTTTCTATTCATGCCTCAGCCCGGTTTTAAGGACAGAAAAAGAGACAAATCTTCAACAAAATGTATTTCTTTTTTTTTTTACGGTTCAGCTTGAATGTTATAATTTAGTTATCTAGTGCCAATTTGTAATAATTACTTTTCATTTATTTGTAGTATTTAAAATTATTTCTAATGTGACGAAGAAAAAGTTTAAAATAAACTGAAAACTATGGAATACAATGTTGCATATATTTTGAAAATGACCCATATATACTCGTATATATATATATATATATATATATATATATATATATATATATATATATATATATATATATATAAATCTTGGCAAAGGAATAAACTAAAACCATAAACAATTATACACGCCACTGACATACAGATATTAAGAGCCAGTCAAGAAAGACTATTATTTGCTCATGTTATCGATATACAACGAATTTTACTCTCCATATCATATCTTCATCCCGGAAGAATTATATTAATCTTAAAATTATGTCTCCACGATTCTGAATCAACCAGAAGTTTAGAGCCAGAAGGAATGCTTAGAGCCAGCGGATGAATACAATAACAAAAGTGCATAATTTTATAAATTATTTTTTTGGATAGAAAACTTGCCGGCAATAGCATTAAAATATTTTATCCTTATGTGTGGCAGATTTTATTATAATATTTCTCAAAAAATAGTTAATCAATATAAAATGTTTTGGACTCAGACAACCCAGAAAAGTTTAAATCGAATGATAATAGAATTATAATTCAAATGGAATTAGTTTTCACTTAACGATTAGAAACTGTTAAAAAAATGCATATATTCTATAATCATGTTCTATCTAGGGATCATGAAACGCATAAAAATACACCTAAGAATCCGTGCCATATGGACACAAACCTATTGAAGGTTAGAGTGTATTGTTATTTTTATTACTTTACAGTAATTGGTTATTTTAATAATTTAGTAATGTGGTAATGTTTCAAGCTGTCAAAATTCTCACCACATCTATTAAAAGTTGGCTCCTGTCTTAAATAAACACAGACAGTAAGCCAAATTATAAATATAGGCGTTGAGATTAAATGCACTTGATTTCGAGATACATATTTTTAAAAAATTGTAAAAGGTTATATATATATATATATATATATATATATATATATATATATATATATATATATATATATATGTGTGTGTGTATCTTATCCACATCCTATAATTATTGGAAGCCATCCATCAACCACCCACCGGTACAATTTGCAGACCTGCTAATACCTTACTGGTTAGCCTAAGAGACCCCTTATCCAACTCCTTTTCAGTTCCAATTTGTTACTGCACTCATTTAGTTTATCTTAAAAATGACTATAGGTTGATCGAATGCGATTTATGGCGGTCGGGATCCGTAAGTTTGTAAGTTTTGTATGGCACATCTAGGCAGGCGGGGCTTTTATCATTATCAGAAACTAGATAATTAATTGTTCTCAAGTTATCAGCTGCGATAGGGCTGACTTTCTATTAATTCAGATAATCAGTTATCTCTTCAAACCCTTGAGTCATTAGGGTCTTTTAATCATTTTTCATCATTAGGGTCTTAGGTGACCCTAAGGTGACCTCACCACTGATAAGACAATGCAAGCAGGCATTGGTGACACTTAAGTAGGTACTTGTTTTAAAAATCATAAGCTAACGTAGTTTGGGTTTCTGGGAGTGGCGACCCTTAGATAAAATTAGTGGGACTGCAACTCCAGAAATTGTTAGCCTTTGTTTTAAAATTGTATAAAAGGAAACAAAGGTGTGTAAAAATTAAATTTAATCAAAAACTTTTTAAAATCCTAAAAGAACAAAATCTACCATTTTTTACTTATTATAACATAAATTGTTACAACTCAAGCTTAATCAATTTATTCCAAAATAAAATGCATTCACTTTGCGCAAAAAAGTGGGGATGAAAGGCCACGGTTAAACTTTTTTGTTAAACAAAAAAAAATTAATCAAATAGCCTAAACAACCCAATCCTACACTTTTTCTCATACAAGATTATGGTTCACGGTTTTAAAGCACATTAAAGCACAACACACGCAGTATAAAAAAGCATTACCTTTCACTAGCACTGTTAGATCGACAGTGCTTTTTCTCCCCGCAGCCTTGCCGGCATTCCCTATGAGCGCATGCGCACAATAGCCAAACCCTTCGCCACAGGAAACTGTGAAACGCACAATTTCATACAAAGATATTTTTTATCTTTTTCATAAACAATGGTATGGCTACTGGCAATAAGCTTAAGGATTATATATTGTGAAAGTATAAAGAAAGAATTAAAGAAAAAAGGACTCATTGCATTGAATGTGTTTGATATTATTATCAAACACATTTTTATCAACCACATCCACACATTATTATCAAACACATCCAGTTGTTATCAACTGGACATGGGGGTGCTGCAGTTCCACAATTCCTCTATGTGAGCCACCAACGGTTCCTGGTCCCAAAGGAATCACAGGCATTGCGAAAGCCGATCAGCTTGCAAGAAAAGGTGCAAAGCTGCCTCTAATGGGGCCATAACCTTCATGAGGTATGTGAAAACGACATCAGCGAAAAGAGGTACTTGACTGAACCTGGAGCAGGAAAGGAGTGGAAGGAATGCGTTGGGTTTAGAGAAAGCAAGCAGTTAATTAAAAAAACCTCTCCTTCCAGAACCAAGTGGCTGGCAGGCCAAAATAGAAATCAACTCCGACTGACTATCGGAGTATTAGCAAGCCTCTGCAGATTTAAAAGACACACTACGATTTATGGAGTAGTGGGTGGCGAAATCGACCACTCGCGGACAAGCACCAGAGGCTATCCTACACTACATAACAGATTGTGACCTATACGCGTGATTGTGATATAGTCTTCTGGGCTCAGAGGGAATCCTAGAATAGGCTTCCTCTATTGAATGGTCGTCCCTTTTGAATTTAATTAGGAAAACTAGAAGGTTCGAAATGGAGTAACGAAAGGTTTCTATTGGTATGTTAGGTTACCATTCCTATCAGTCGTTGATCGACTCTAAGTTTTGGATTGGGCTAGGAGATAAACCAGCCGGCTGAGGGTAGATACAGACCATATGCTCTTCTTGCACAGCCGCAATGGTACAGCTCGTAAACTATTTACTAATATATCTTATGAATCTTAGGCAGAATATATTATGCAGGGAGAAGCAAAGAGGGCACTTACTCCAGGCGGCAAAATTTAGAAAGTAGCTAATGTCGAGCGAAATTTTATTTTTAGGTTAAATAAAAAATATTTGTTTCTTCTTTTTCATTGTTTTTACATTAATTCAGTCAATGAAACAAGTTAATGATATTTATTTCTAAATATATTACCTTTATTACTTTTATAAAATTGTTGGTTTGTATTGTCGAGGGGGGAGAGGAGAGGGAGAGAAGAGGGATAAAAGAAGGGAGAGCAAAATTAAGATTGTCGCCCTCTGTCCAAATCCTAGCCCCGTCTCTGGATTATGGTCTGATGTTAAAATTTAAATATTTCTTTAATTTGATCAGTATGCATACATGAAATTTCAATTCATTTATTCGTTATTATTATTATTATATATTTATTTTTTATGAGAGTAAAAATTTATGAGATACCTGTTCTAGACTAACTAACCGTGGCCAAACCTGGATTCGGTTACGGACTAAATAGATCTAGAGCAAGGAGAAGGCCGTCCTAGAGCTTAACTGTGTCAAATATTTTAGTTTTTTTTATGGTCGAAAATTTATAAATAATTTTACAGAGTTGTAAATGTTTGCTATCGGAAAATAAACCAGGTCATAAAAAGTGGCTAAAAATTGCAAATCGATATTCGTATTTCGTGTGTATTTAAAAATTAGTCTCGATCACTATATTACTTTTGGATGTTAAAGTAAAACCGATAACTCATAATTTAAACGGTGAAGTAGTTTTGAAACCTAACACTAATTTATAAATAACCGTACATTTTTGTGCACTTAACTGTTTGTGAATTCGTTAATCCCTCGAACCAAAAGAAAACTGTTCAGAACGCTTAGGGCCGGATTAAGCCATGTAGAGGCCCCTAGGCAATATAAATCTCGATGACCTTCTCCTCTCTCCTTTATTGCATAAATAAAAATCTGGTGCGTTACGTGCATCAACACAACTTTACACAAGTTTTACTTAACATGCTACTTGAAATAAATTGTCTATTTAGTTTCCATGGAAAGATTTATTTTATATATAAGAGTGTTATATAGTTGTTTTTTATTGGACGATTATAAAAATCACCATCTGCTAATGGAATTAGCAAATATCCTGGCAAATATAGATGCAAAAGATACAAAAAAAAAATACAAAATTCTAAGATCCTAATGATATTATCTTGATTTCCTTATTTATTTTAATTTATTTGATTTTAATAATATAAAAGTAAAAATTATTAACTACATCAATCACTGAAGTTTTTCCTTTTTTCGTCAATTTTTATTAACTTTTACAACTTTAAATGATATAAATTATTTTTTCTAAAATAGTTAGCTTTCCAATGGTATTTTATACATATCTTATTTCCAGAAATTCGTATTCTATCTGGGAAAATATTTCTCTTTTAGTAATTTATCAAATAGTCTCATAGTTTATATTTATCTATATTTTATTATTAATAACAATGAGAAACGGTGAATTATTTCAGATAAACAAAATTAAAGGTACTTTAGACGAAGCAAATTTGAAAATTCGACAATTAAAATGAGTCAGACTATTTCAATAATGATAAAGCCTAGCTGAAACATTAGATACAATTTAATTGTGCATTGATGCAACGAGCTTAATCGAAATTGTTGAAGTTTTTTCGAGAGCGTCGTAAAATCGATTATATAAAGTGGAATTACCGTTAAGTCGATTTTACTAAAAAAAGTTGCCATAAGATCCTAGCTAAATACCTTAAATATGTAATTTCAGTTTCGTGCTCGTTGAGCTAAACTTACCTCATGCACACACTGGCCCACAGACAGACACAAACAGACCATTTTACGAGACTTAGTTATTTGGACTCAGAGGACCTTGAAACGTGAATTTACGTTGCTAGCTCGGATTCGAATTTTTTGTTTTCCAACGCTATACTTTCCTTAACTATATAGTTCACATATAAGTAAACGAAAGTGATAAGTAGAAATAAGACTAAAATATAAAAAACGTGTTTTCCTGTAAATAGTAATATCAGACTGCAATTAGACGTCAGTGGATCAATCTTGATACAGAAAACACGCTACCACAACGTTGTCTTCCGAGGCCTCCTTTATCATTCGGAAATAATAACAGAGGGATTGATGCCTGCTGGCAGGGAGGTTTAATGCTCGGAACACTTGGGAAGAAATGAAGGGAATAAATATGGCTGTCGGGAAGGCCAGGGTACTGACCAGAATAGCGAGATTTATAGCAGTCCGCCATCTTCGAAGGGAAACACTCGCAAAATATTTGTACAGGCAAATGGCCCATTCCGTCGGAGAGTTTCTTTTCTGTTCGTATCAAAAAGGCTGTGGATTCGGTCATAGAGATAGGATTAACCTGGCCTCAGCAGGATTGCGTCAGATAAATCGGTACCTGGAAGGGATTATTATCAGCACAAGAGAAATGAAAAATATCATAAGGTATCTTTAATAGGTACCAACTGTATAATTAATAAGCAAATAAAATTGTTGGTACAAATTTACAATCAGGACGCGTTATCAGTGGCTCAGGCCAAGCCAGAGTTGCCAGGTCAGTCCTGTATTTTCCCCCTAAAACTCTCTAAATTTTCTCCTAAATTCACTAACTTTAACCCCAAACTTATCAATAAATTTATAATAAAATAAATAATAATTATATATATATATATATATATATATATATATATATATATAAAATCCAAATAATTTTTAATTTTTATAGAAAGACCTAATAATTTTATTTTTATTTATACAGAATAATAACAATTATCTAGAAATAATAATCCTAAGTGTGGTAATTTGCATCGTATTTGGTTTATTTCTTTTCAATAATGAACCTTTGTAATCGACCCAGATATAAAAAAATAAAATAAAAACGACATCGGTTTCATACGCCCGTATCTCGGCCATTTATGAAGACTAGGATCGCGCGGTTATCGAAATTCAAACAAAAATGCATTATATCATTCTATGATTTATTTATACAATTAAAATGAGCAGAAAAAATTATTCTATTCTTCTATTATTTGAATGTAAATTTAAATTAAAAAATTGAATTAATTATAGAGCAAAATGAAATCAGTTCACCCGTTCAAGAAATAATCGTGACACAGAAACATACAGATACAATACAGGCCAATCGTCAAAAATACTTCTTTTTTTTTAACTCATGAGGCTCTGAATCTCGTAGATCCGTTGAAAACTGCCCATCGAAGATTCGATTCGATAACTATACTTTCTGAGGTAGGAGAATAAAACTTGGCAAGAATGTTCAATGCGCTGTATCTTTGTTAGTAATGATCCAATCTCGATGATTTTTTATTTTGTAGGGAATTTAATTTTCTTTCAAATGATATGGATAGTAAAAGACCTCTTCAGCGTCAGAGCCTATTTATACTAGCAATTTTTCGAATTTTTTAAAAAAAGATAGATTTTTGTATTCCAATTACTTTCTAAAACAGCGAAAAAATATTTAAAATATCCTTTTCAAAATGTTTTTTTCGATCGTAACAGTTGCGAACATGGCCACAGCGCAGAGCATTGCTGATCGCAACAGTTGCTTAGCAGAATACTTTAGACAAGCTTCATCAAAATCGTCTCAGACTTTATGCAACATTGAAGAAGAGTTTTTTCGGCTATTAGGCAGCCGCTACGGCGCACGGGATACTCGATTTGGTACATAGGAAGAACTGTCCCAAACCCTCCAAAACAAAAAAGAAATTAACAAAATCGGTCAAATTTTCAACAGATAATCCTGACAAAGTCAGAAACAAAGACACAGAGATATGCCAGCCTTGACGGAATATGTGAACAATTTTTATATTGTGCACACGACAATATTTATGCAATGATATGTCTCTTTTTCTCCTACTTCCGATTACTCCTCCTACTACTATGCGTACAGGAGGAGTAATCGGTACGATAAAACAACTCTGTGCCAATTATATATACGAGGGAAAATATAGATAGATAGATAGATAGATAAAAGAACTTTATTCTGGGACTAGGTCCCTTAGGAATAACATGAAGGAACAAATAAAACAGTAACTTTATCTGGCCATCAGACTATAGAATACACACCAATCAATTTTTACAATATCTTCAGTAAAATAAATAAGCAAATAAATAAATTTTTTTATCGAAAAATATAATTAATTTGAATAAAACAAAAAAAAAGAGAAAAAAAAACAGGTAAAAGTAAAAAAAACAACAGAGAAAATGAAAAATACAAAAATAATGAATTGATTAGCAAAGTTTGTACATTAAAAAACTATTATTCACTTCTGATCCAGATGTTAATCCTAAACTGAAATTTCGCAATTAGAGAGCATCATTTTGGAGAGAAAGAAGGTGTTGGAAAAGGAGGGATTTGAATGAGGATAGAGAAGAAGCATGGCGGATATTAGAAGGAAAGGAATTCCAAAGGGTAGAGGAGCGGGCGAGGAAGGAGCGTTCGAATGTTTTGGTTCTGTGGGAGGGAGTATGGAGGTCAGAAAGGCGAGATCTTGTTTCCAGTGCGTGGACAGAGGATTTGAATTGTAGGAGATTGTAGATGTAGGAAGGATGGTGGGTGGTGATAGTATGGTATAGAAAAGATCCGAGGAAATATTGTCTACGGTTGCAGGGGAAGAGCCACTCTAACTCGCGGTAAAGGTGGGACAGACACATAGGCCCGTCTCGAGGTGCCGAAGACAAATCTTAAAAAGCAGTTCATGATCCGCTTCAATCTGTCCTCGAGCACATTCGAGAGGCCCCCGTATACCACACATCCGTAGTCAAAGTGGGAAAAGTTAATAGAGATAAAATATATATAGTGTTTTATATATAGCATGTCAATCATTACACCAAAGCCTTAAAAAAACAAAACAATAAGACTTTTTTGGGGGTTTGGTTAACGATTCCAAAACATTTTTGTTTTATTTTGGAAATCATAAAGCATTGTGTAATAATTTGCAGAGTTTGTCTCATACATTTTTTTTTCTACAAACTTTTTGTTATATCGACATTCCTTTTTCATATGGATTGAACCCAAATTCGGTTTTAAGACAAACAAAATTGACGTTTTTTTTTTTTTTAAATATATGCTACCAAACAGGCTACCATATAGGCTACCAAACAAAAATATCTACTACAATTTTGAAAACAACATGTGAGAATAGTTCTACTATATTTCAAATATTCCTATAAGTCGCCATAGATGATTTTTTTCTGAAGTTCTTTGGATATCTAACTTCTCTGAACTAACCTCTAGGTATTCCTAAGTTTTAACAACGACAATTGAGTAGTTTAAGAAACGAGTGGTCCTCAGAAATAAGAAACAACAACAACGGCATAATATTTTAATATTTCACAAATAATTGGCAAAATGAAGTAATTTAAATATTTTAGAAATTACAAATACTGAATTAAAAACAAGAAGTATATCATTCATAAAAAAAAACTGATCTTATAAACAAAACTGTTTTTGTTTTCTTCCTGAGAAGATGAAAACAGGCTCTATGCAAAACAACAAATAAAAAATAAGACTGAGTTTCCTTTCTGGTATTGCATTGAGCCGTTGATATTAGGTACCTTATAAAAGGAAATCCCTTTATGTTTACAAAACATAACTTGTAATTATATTTAGGATATACAGGAAGAATACAAACTCTCCTTAAGTCTCTCAAATTGCAGTAAATAACTAATAAGTCAGCTTTTCTAATCAGGACAGATGAATATATGATCGCATATATGAAGAACAGAGAGAGCATCTCACATCAATAGTCTAAAAAAAGACGAACCAAACACAGACAGTGCATCACTCCAAGATAATTCAACACAGTGATGCCTGAATTGGCGAATCGGTGACGGGTTGCTTATTTACTGTTATTTGAGAGACTTGAGGCTTTATTTTTGGAATCTTCCAATAATATTCAAACTATAGTTTGTGTTTCTTTTGCAAATTATTAGCTCAGAAATTGAAAATATATTCTTATTCATGGAGGTTAAGACGCCTGCTGAAGGATATGTAGTCGATTTAACCTTCGTCATCTGTATCCTGGCAGGATCTCAACAGGAACAGGAATGTCCTGAATAAAGTGAAAAAGTTTATTGAGATATTCCGCGCTCATTATCGCTTCATTTTTCAACATCCATGTGTTGATTGCGATGTTATTTTCAGCGATTCTATATTGGAATTGGTGATTTTGTGGTTGAGCTTTTATACAGCGTCGCCAAACTCCTCCAAACTGAGACGTGGCGGGGGAAAATGATCTAAGAGCCAAAAAAAAACGGGAAAAACCCCGTTTTGTTTGCACCAAAATAATCTTTGTGTCATTGCCAATGTCTTGCCGAAAGATTTAACTCCAGAAATGACTTCGATTCAGTTAAAACGAATTCCAGAAATGGAGCTGTACGCGCCTCTCCGTTTTTCGAAAAGTACATACTCAGAGTTGACTATCGGTATCACAATATAAATATTCTGAAGATGGTATGTCTGGAATCTGGTCCGCTACCGTTGCAATAAGTGAAAAGCTGCAGAACGAAAAAGTAGTTCCGAAGAATGATTTACAAAAAATCAAAACAGTTTCATAACTCTATTTTATTTACTTATTGAAATTTACAACTACACTACAAAGCTACATAAAGCGTACAGCCTATTATCACGCGATGATGGCTCGTGAAGAAGTACTATAATAAAAATTTTATGTTAAGAGGTCACGACCCATCTTCTTTTCAAATGCCTTGAGAAGGATATCGGGAATAGATTGGGATGAAAGGTAAGCAATTTGTTGGTCTGTGTGGACAAGGAGTTTGTAATTAATGGAAGTAGATCTATTTCGGGTAAAATTTGCAAAAAATGGAATATTGAGGTCTTTATGGATATTCTTATTTGTGACATATTAAGGAACATTTAAGATTCATCTCAATATTTAGGATTCTAAGGATTAGATAAGAGAGGAATTTGATAGTTTCGTCGAGCCCCAAAGTTTAAATCCTTATGTCCGAATAGGCCTCAATAAGGTAAAGTGCAGGGTGGGGCTGAAATAACCGACAAATTTTGAAGGACTGTAAAAAACAAACCAATGTCTCTAGAAAAAAAATGGTTTTATTTTCAAAAAGTAAATTGAAAATAATTTTATTTCAGAGGGTTTTGAAAATTATATCTTAAAAATGGCGGCCATTATTGATTGCGCATTGTCAAGTTATCCCTCAAAGAGATCAATCTGTCATGGAACATTCCGCTCAGAACACCAAGCGAACATCATGTCTGATCCGTGGCTCCATCATGTTGGAACCACACATCCTCTGCGTGGATTTCATCCAACTTAAAGCATAGGATGGTCTCTAACATGTGCACGCGACGGTCAGAGTTCACAAGTCCTAGTTTTGATACTCAAAACTTTATGTATTTTATATTTTCTGGTGTTGTTTTCTAGATAAAAAAAAATTTCAGAACCTCTATTAAAATAAAATACTATTTAAAATTTTTTAATTAAAAAATATAAATAAAAAAAAAACAGTAGTAATGACTGGGCCAGTAATAAATCACTAGCAAGGTTGAGTATTCTAAACTCCCTGATTTATTTCAAATCGCTTTATAATTATATTTTGAACTGTTTTGAAGTGGTGTATTAGTCTTTTTTGGACTGTTGGAATGAGACGTGCTATTTAGGTCTGCATTAATGTTATTTTATTGTTTTTCAATACTGGTGATAACTGAACGAAGAAGTTGGTCGGAGGGGGGAGGAGAAGTGCGGTCAAAGACAAAGTATGACTTAATACTTAAGTCAGTAACTGTAAAAAATGATAAAAAACAGAAATGACAAGCAAGATAATATATGGAATATAAAAAGAATAAGATGTCAATATAATTGTAAAAAATGGAAAATTAAAGTAAAGTGAAAAAAGTGTAAACTACTGTTTCTGGTAATGCCTCTGTCATTTTCAATGTTGTTACTTTGTTTTTTTCTTTTCAGCTCTGATGATGGCCTAAATGATGGCTCTGATGAAACGTTGGCACAAAATATAAATAAGTCATAATTATTAGTGTCTTTGTCTTTGGCCGCACCACCCGACCAACTTCTTCCTTAATTTATATCTACGGCCAACCAATCTTACTCCAATCCTGATGATTAGTTAATTATTTGCATTAGTTAATTATTCAATGAAGAGGATGAAGTGATCGAAATAGAACTAGACGGCAGGGAGTAAAAGAGCAAGGATTAAGAAACACCGATTAGAAGAATCGGTTGTTGTGAAGAGAAGGATGTCGAATAGGGGAGAAGGCTATTATGTTTCCGGGAAGAATCAGGGACAAAGTAAAGAAATGTGACTAAGGTCAAGGACAACAGCTGTGAAAGCCAGATTGTGACTGAAAGGATACTTTATGTCAGTAGCGGATTCAGGATTTAATTTGAGAGGGTGGCTAACCACCGGGGGTCTGAGGATAGACATACGTCATAGCAACAAGGGCAGTGGCGTACGTGGAGAGGTCGGAGGATCAGAGTGATATATCCCTCCTCCCGAATGTTTTGAAAAAAATATGATTTTCATATAAATTTCATATTTTGAGTAATAATTTTTTATCCAACTTCCATTATTATCCTTAAAACTTACGCCATATTTGGCGATTATAGACGCTTATTAATTACTTGCCTTCTGATTAAATCCCTCACCCGAACAAAAATGCTGCGAACGCGCCTGAACAAGGAGATCTTCCCTCAGGAATCTTTTTAAGGTCAATGATCAAAACTGCTCTTTTTACACCATTTGAAGCAGTGAAGTAGAATAATTAGAAATTCAAATTAGAAAAGTATAGGAACAATAATGTTTTAGGAAGAAATTTTTTTATATTTTTCTTGACACATGCAAGTAGCTGAAGTGCACAATGTTTAACAGATAGAGGCAAATCCCTCAATTGTATTTTTTTTATTCTTTTTTGTTTTAAAAATTAATATAATTTTAAGGTAGGTACTGCGAAGAAAAAGTTGAATAATGCAGCCAATACAGAACACAGTTTAATTACAATAATGTGTTTACCTTGACCTTGCTAGCCGTCAATAATGTGTTTACCTTGACCTTGCTAGCCGTCAATAATGTGTTTACCTTGACCTTGCTAGCCGTCAATAATGTGTTTACCTTGACCTTGCTAGCCGTCAATACGAGCATTCGATACAAAATTATCGCAAACAATTAATTTGAATATTGCAACACGAGAAATAAAATGTAGTTGTACTTAGACATTAATAAAGCTATTTTTTATATGTTTGTTGATTTAGGTGAATACTTTAATATATAAAAATATAGGCAGGCTGTTGCTATTTCACCAATTTATTTATTACGATGCAAATTTTCGGCCTACAAGCCATCCTCAGGCATCTCTGTAAAAGGCCCTTATTTAGTTTAATTTATAACATATCACAGAATTAATTATACTTAAATATTCTAATAAATAACCATATACATACTAAAATTATTTTTTATTTATATCGAACTAAATAAGGGCCTTTTACAAAGATGCCTGAGGATAGCTTGTAGGCCGAAAATTTGCATCGTAATAAATAAATTGCTGAAATAGCAACAGCCTGCCTATATTTTTATATAAAGCTATTTTTGTTATGCGTTATGATTTTTTTTAAATTGATCCCGAACGCAATAATTTCCTTACTTAGTAGCGGCAGGAAAGTAAGAAGTGAACATATTATAATTGCTTAATTATTTGGTTTAGATCATTCATAGAAACAAAAATGGACCAATGCAATAAAAAAAAAATTTAGGGGGAGAAAGTGAGAGGAGGAGAAGGCCTTCAGCCCAAAAGTCACCCCCTTGACTTCACTAGTGCTGTATGTTGTTTGTGTGACATTCTAGTCTACATAGTTTCTATTCTTGTCTGTGTATAAGCATCAAACTGGGACGTTCCAACTAATCCGTGTACCTACTTTTTTGTTATATAAATATAAATAATTATGTATATATATTTGTTGTTTATATATAGCCTGGGAGGAATTCAACAGGGTTCTATAAAGAGAGGTACACTGATTTAGCAAGGTCGTGTACAGTAGCTGTTTAGCCTTTCCAGTTTAGACTGTCGGACTAAATATAGGCTCAAGTGTTTAGGGTGCATCTTGCCTCTATCATCTTACACTTAGGGATCCATTCATGAACCATCAGTTCAGGGGATGGTTGATAAGATGCAAATGGCTCAGCATTCCATAGGGACAAGGCCAAGTGATGGTGGCACAAGTCAGCTTAGTTTATGTCTATTTTCATTTCGATTTTCGGAGATGGAAACTTTTTTGTCCGATTTAAATAATTAGCATGAATCCTTCTGAACAACACCGAATTCATCAGGTTCATTTGGACAGACATATCTGGTGTATCCTCTCAAACGACTTTAGCTTCCGTTTTGCGTGCAATATCCAGTACAAAAATTGCTGTATCTTTTCCTAATATTGGTCCCATAAGGATTTTTTTAATCGTATTTTCTACAAATAAAATAGACTATAGCACTGGGTCGAAGATCGGCGGTTAGGGGCGAGACTGCATTTTCTATTTGTTTCCTAACCCCTAGAGCACGATTATGGAAGTTTTGTAAATGTCTGATATAGAATAATAATAAAAAATAGGTCCATCCATTCAAGAGATAATCCATTCAAGAGTAAACACAGACCAATGACCAAAATTGAGTTTTATATTTTCAGGGATGTGGTACGCGTTGATCCGTTGAAAACTGGATATCAAAATTTTGATCCGATTGCAATACCTTCATTACCAAGGTGGTGAGGAAAGTAAAGACACAATATTGCACATCTCACATTGACACCGTAAAAAAATATTATATGTTGAACTGAAGTTGTTGAAGTGAGATGTTCTATTTCCGGTTTACATTAATTTGAACTTAATTTTTTTCAGTCCTGATATTGCCTGAATTGGTGAAACACAAACTGATGTATGTTTTTTTATTTTAAATGTTTATTAGATTAGGTTTAAAATGAATTTTTCGGCATAGGATATATCTCGGGGGTCTATAACTGAATTCAATTATTTTTAATATTTAATCCTAACGCACCCATGTGTTTTCATAAAAAATACTTTTTCTCCTTAACTACGCTGAAATAGAGACAAAAGCTGAGCGCTAGTGGACTGCGACCTTGACAGGAAGGATTTAGTAATGTCTGGTGAGTTTGTGTTTGTGCTCAACATAAATTAGCAAGTTAATGGAAAAGATATTGAGCAACATTGTCATTTGTCTCATATAACTAACTATCTGCAGAGCAGCTTACTTCTTTTATTATATTCTTAAGTTGTTTATTGGTGCATAGAGTATGTATGTGTGTATACAATATATACATTTTGAATATATATATATATATATATATATATATATATATAATATATATAAATGAACTGCTTTTTAAGATTCGTCTTCGGTAGCTCGAGACGGGCTCGTGTGCCCGACCTTTACGGCGAATCAAAGTGGTACTTCCCCTCCAATCGTAGGCATATTTCCTCGGATCTTTCCTATACCAAACCATCACCACCCTTTCTACATCAACAGCCTCCTACAATTCAAATCTTCAGTCCACGCATAGGAAACAAGATTGCGCCTTTCTGACCTCTATATCCCTTCCCACAGAACCAAAACATTCGAACATTCCTCGCTCGCTCCTCTATCCTTTGGAATTTCTTTCCTTCTAATATCCGCCATGCGTCTTCTCTATCCTCATTCAAATCCCTCCTTTTCCAACACCTTCTTTCTTTCCAAATAGATGCTCTCTAATTACAAAATTTCAATTTAAGATTAACATCTAGATCAGAAGTAAATACTAGTTTTTAATGCACAAGCTTCACTATTGCTAATCAACTCATTATTTTTTTTCCATGTTCTATATTTTTATTTTATTTTTTCGTTTGTTTTTTTTTCACTTATTATATTTTTCGAGACAAGAATTTATATTGTTTGCCTATTTATTTTACTGAAAACATTATAAACATTAATTGATTTTTATTTTGAAGTCTCATGGCCAGATATTGTTTCTATTTTATTTGTTCAATTGCGTTATTCTTAAGGGATCTAGTCCCAGAATAAAGTTCTTCTTCTATTCTCTTTATAATATATATATATATATATATATATATATATATATATATATATATATATATATATATATATATAGAGAGAGAGAGAGAGAGAGAGAGAGAGAAAGAGAGAGAGAGTGAGAGAGATTCTATGTTTTATATGAAAAAGAAGATATATTAAACTTTTTTTTTATTTGAATATATTTTTGCTGTCATACTACATTTTTCAAATTTCTTTTTCTCCTCGACGACAGAATCTATTTCGATCCAAATTTAAAGACACTTTAGAGACCAACATATTGAATGATAGAGACGCTTTATATCTCTGAAATGTTTCGAGAAACAAATCTATCTTGGATAGATTAATAGTCAATTTAAACCGATCTTATTTAATTTCAAAAACCTTTTTAAGGTAAATATATTGAATAGGTTTCGGTTGATTAATCAAAATTATGTGAGAAAGCATAAACTGATTTATCGTCTTTCTCCTTCAACTATTTGATAGGGGATGTGTTCTATATCAGTTCTACATCCGCCATTTTTTCAACTATAAGAAGGTTTACTGTCAACGTCTTGAGGACATTGCCGCACTGCCACACTATCTCACTGTCGCGACAGTACTATCACGACAGAGAACTATCACCGTGTGAACAAGGCTTTAAATGAAGTAGTTACTGCCAGATCATTACCTAAAAATCATCGATACACTCAGCAAAAAAAATAATAGAATTTTATAAATAAAATTGAATATATGATTGGCGATATGTTTTAATCTTAATATTTTTGAAAACTGTCATCACGGCCATAGTTTCCTTCCTACTCCCTATGAGCCGCCTCATCCGGTGGTAATTTAAAAATAATATCTATAATTTTAGAAACCAACATCATCAGGAAATAGCTCCGGTGGCACCTAGCCAATAGTTGACATCTTATGGATTCCGGTTTCGATAAATCGAATAATCGCCTATCGATTTAATTAAGCATGCGATATTCTCCTACATACTGCAGCTAAATGAAACTTTTCTACTAGAGATAGGCCTGATGGTTAGAGAGATAGCTGCTAGTTTGAAAATACAGCAGTTATAAAAATGGCTAGTTCTTTCCAAGTTCGAACTAAATACCAAAGATTTTTAAAACCTATTTTGGAATATTATCATATAGATTATCAGGTTAAATGTGAACTGTATGGTATATATCATATGTGATGGTGAAAATTAAAAGCATTCTGTAATTTGTTCCTTATGTTGATTTAAATATTAACTTGAAGAAAAATTGACAAAATTGCCATTGGATTCTGAGGATGTGGTAAAAGCAGCGAAACGTCGATCCTGATGTGAGAATGATTAATAAAATTATAAAGAAGACATACGATAGCTCACATTTACCCTGACAATACAAAGATTTTTTTTTTTAAAGTTGAAATTATTATTCACACCAGTTAATAATTGCATTGACAATCATGGAATTGGATGATTATAAACATAGGAATATGGAACTAGAAGCATAAGGAGTCAGTACCCAGGGACACCACCTGGCGTGATATCGACATTAATTGTTGTTCAAGTTGAGAGACCTCCTCGACCGACAATTAATGGTCCCTCAACCAGCTCCTCTTCAGCCTTCTACGGGTGTTACCTGTCCTGAGTATTGTGGTCATGTCATTAATGAATGCGTTGAGGATTGCTTTAATTTGCCATAGAATTAACAGTTTGCATATAAAGGTCAGTTATGTCGCTTTTATTAACAAGTTATGTTGCTTTCATAGAAAAGTGCTTTTGTTATTGTTCTGAAAGTTTTTGCCTAAATGATATGAAGTTTGTTAATGTGAGTCTTTATAGCTGCCCCATATACCTGTAATACATGAGTCCTAATAGGTTTCAGTAAGTACCGAGAAGTATTTGCTACAACAAGCAGTTCTAAGGGAGTGGGTGCTCAAGCTGGTCGGTTGGGATCTGGTATTTGAAGAGTGGCCAGAGGAACGCTGGGTGAGTAAATTAGGAATATAGGGAGGCTTTTTGGTTCTAAAGGAGTGGAAAATAGACGTCTTGGAACTATTGCCTTCGTAGATCAGGGTAAAGCGACTTCAACTCGGCGTATCAGCATGGGAGAGTTTGGACCCCGATAGACCGGGAGCTGAAGCCAAAACGTGGGAGCGCCTGGACCCCGATAGACCGAGAGCTGAAGCCAAAACATGAGAACGCCTGGACCCCGATAGACCGGGAGTAGAAGCCAAAACGTGGGAGCGCCTGGACCCCGATAGACCGGGATTTGAAGCCAAAACGTGGGAGCGCCTGGACCCCGATAGATCGGGAGCTGAAGCCAAAACATGGGAGCGCCATTAGGTGTTCAATTTCCGTTCAGGTTTCAGTTTTGAATGATTCGAAAGAAGTGAATGTAGAACTCTTAGTCTTTGGTTTTGGTTTTTCTTTTTGTCTTGAGAAGTCGATCTCATGTCATTCTCTTGTCAATCTCTTATCCGACCAACCAAGTGAGCAGTATCTCTGTGGAATCTGTGCGTTGTCAAGGTAAACTGATGGGCACATTTCATGTCGAAGAGTAAGTGTTGTGAGTGATTTGTAGGGCTTAATAGGGTTTTACAAAGTTTAAATTAGTCAAGTAATATTTTATAAACAGTGTTGTAAAATCTACGAGACATGTATTGAATTTTTATGTCTTGTTAAAATGGCTATGTTATCTATTATTAGCTAAGTCGGCTATTAGATTGTCAAAACTGCAGTGAATGTCCTGTGTGTATGTAATGAAGAGCAAAGGAGCGCGAACTGTATCTTGGGGTACTCCTGCTGAAATAGGTCTAGTAGAAGAAAGTTCTGACCCAAGTTATAGTTATAGTCTGGTTGACCTGGGGTCACAATATGTTCTGACTTTTTAGTCATAACTCGTAATAACTGTTTCCAAAATTCTCTTATTTTCATTTTGTTTTTGACAAGCTTATAATATTGCTTTCGATGTGACCAGCCCGTAACGTCTTAATAAAAGTAGCCACTCATTTATCTTTACATGGCAATGACGATACACATTACACCACAATAGTCCCATCACTAAAGCTGACACCTCCATAAAATAATTTTCTTAAAGTCTGAAAACTCAAGAAATAAAAGAAAAAATGGCTGTTTTTTTTTTTTTTTTTAGAAAAGATAAATAATATGCATATTACCTGTTTGACGCAAGTGGTACACAAGAGAGTATTGTGTTATTCATTGCGAGTGCTAAAATAATTTTTGCATTTTTTCAATATTCTCTCAAGATGTTGGCTACATTAAATATTCATGAGCTCGAACTATTTAAAGGTGGTTAGAAGGACGTTTCGTGTTTTCACACTGTTTTTGCTAATAAGAGAGTCTCAGTTAAGACTGACAAATAACAAACATTTTTGTATCATTTGTTTTAAAATCGAAGCCATATTTCTAATTATGATGGGCATTCAATAATTAAACAGTCAAGACATATCGCAAAAGGTTTAGTAAATTAACATATTTTTTTAAATATTTTTCAACATAATCCTAACTAACTTGTTCGTCCTAATCCCATTTTACTACTTTCTTACTTCTGAGTCTTCTCATCCCCTCACCAAAGAATTCAAAGATTTCCGCCAACGTGTACCAAACCCAAACATTTGAAATTTGAGAATCGACTACTAAAATGGTGGTAAAACTTTTCACTCAAAGAGTTACTAAAATTTAATACCAATATCTTTTAAGTTATGAAATTAGGATTTTATTGGTGTAATGTGTTCAAATAGAAAAAAAAAAAATATTGTCAAATGTCATCATTCGCAACAGGTTAATGAAAAGTTCAAATGCAAAAGAATTGGAAAAATTAAAATATTTCATGAAATAGTTGGGAAAATTAAAATATTTAGTATAGTTGAAAATTTTTAGATTTTGCCTGTCGCCCAATAAATTGTTGTAGTAACATCTCGGTAAATGGTGAACCGTTTGGAGAGATCTTTTTGGTTGCCTTTTTTTAGCTGTTGATTTGAGATGTGCTTTGTCTGACCGGCATTCCTTTTATCTAACCTTTTTTTGTCCTGCTGAAACCTGAATTGGCGAAACGTTGACTAGTTAGCTGTTTACTGCTATTTGAGATACATAAGGCTTCGTTTTGTCACAAAGGCTTAAGTATCTCTATCATATATAATAAATATATAATTGATAATATAATTGAAATAAATTCATCAATTCAGGTATCAGTATGACAGAAAAAGATAAGATCACATTATTG